>JALJCO010014159.1:0-361331 GCA_023101725.1 Atherinomorus stipes | reverse complement strand
GGGAGGTGGGTAAATCACCCCACTGACAGCTCTACTGTAGGTGTGGACGTGGGACGTAGCCTCCTTGACCTTGTAGGAGGCTGCCTGGGCGGACTTGCTCAGTTGAGGCTGCAGCTAATTGTCCTGTTTGTCTGCAGTCTTTATGTTTTCCTTCCAGCTCAGCTTAGGAAGAAATGACAAGCTCCGTGACCCCTGACCCCATGGATGTGGGGTCCCGTTGGGGATGAAGGCAGAGCAAAGGGGAGATCGTGCTGCAGCATGTGGTCGCCTCGTTTGGGGCAAGCCAAACGGTTTTTCTTTAATTGGCCATGCAATCTGCCACAGCTGGGATGGATTACAAGGGAACATTTTCCCCTAAAAGCCACTGGAGAGGTTGGTATCCATTGGGGGTGTGGACTGGAAGGACAGGAGGAGGGTTTAGAAGTTTATTTTTATTTACCTGTTTTTCTCATCCGTACACAAGATATTGAAAAACTTTACAATCATAAATATTCAGACTATTTGTCATTATAAAAGAATAAAACATGGCTGCAGTGAGAATCTGTCACAACATAGAAGTGACCTTCATGTTGAAGAATCAGAGACTCAGAAGAATTTGAAAACCTTCAAGAAAGAGGAAGTTTTATCAGATGGGTGCTCGACTTCTCATTTTTCTCACAAAGTGATGTTAATTATCAACATCAATAAGAAGAGTGACATTTCATGACCTCAGCTGCCATTGTAACAGAAGTAACTGTGGACCAGCTTGTACGAGACCTTCTTCTCCACATAACTTCTTTAATAAGGGGTCAAACTGACAACCCTATACTCTCACCAACATCACCAGCACCTCAGTTAATTCATCAAGTCTTTCATTCATGAAGTGATGGCATTGAAGGGGCCCGATATTTTTATAGGATGGGTAAAAATAGTTGTTATTATTTTTTTTTTTCGATATTTTTTATCAGGTTTTTTTACTCTATTTTTTATTTTTTTCTTTTTTTTATTAGTATATTATTCCCATTTCTCTTATTTTATATTTTCAAATTTTTATTAATATCATAATTATGTTTAGATTTTTTTTGAATATTATTTTGGAATTTTTTTTTTTTTTTTTTTTTTTTTTTTTTTTTTTTTTTTTTTTTTTTTTTTTTTTTTTTTTTTTTTTTTTTTTTTTATAGCTTTTTTTTATTTACTTCCCCCCCCCCACGCTTTTCTTTTCCCTTTTTTTTTCCCCCTTTCGCTTGTTTTTTTTTTTTTTAATTTCCCTAAATTATAATAATTCTTTCTTTTCCCCCCCCCGAGTCAGTTATGCACGCGAAAACCAACATACGGAGCGAATAGGACCAACCATGTTCATACAATGGTACTATACAATTGTGGCAGGACACAAGGAAGGCCCAGGCAGGGTTTGAGCCCTATAGGTCTACCCGGGTAATAATACTTAATATCATTACATTAAATATGAAATATTCTGATACATATTTTGTTTTGGTGTCATTTATACATACATACATATATGTCTGTATAGTCGCCCTCAAAGTTATTCATACCATTAAAGAAAATCCTAAATTCGCAATATTAATTCAAATAACAGGAAACTAAACAAACTAATAATAAACAAAAATTTACAAAATTATAGTTTAGTGAAGTAAAATATTGCTTTTGAATTGTGGTTGAAAATAATCATTTAGAAAAGAAAACAAATCCCAAAACTTATCTGAGATCTTAAGACGCGTGTTTCCCATGAACACTGGAACAAAACACCTGTCAACAAGTGTAGACGTATTTTTGAACATTACAGAAAACACTTGATTGCAGTGATTGCCTCAAAGTGTTTCTCAACAACATTTTGGCTTCGGAGCCCCATTATGCTTGTTTACATGTGTTATTTTTTGTGTGTTTGTCTTTAATATTTCTGTTGAACCACAATTTAAAATCAGTGTCTTGATTTTCATAGAATTTTTATCTATTAATACTTTTGTCAGTTTCTAACTTATTTAACTGACAGCTGATTTCTCTCTTTATTTCATTTGAGGGCATGAATAATTTTAAAAACAACTGTATATCTATATCTTTATCTATCTATCTATATATATATATATATATATATATATATATATATATATATATATATATACACTTACATATATTTAGCTAATTTGCAAACTGAATAGAATAAAAAAAAAAAACAGTTCTTAAATGGGTGCTCTCTATACTAATCTATATGCATGAAAGGGTTAAGAAGAATGCCACAGACAGATGAACAATACTCATCAGCAAAATCCTGGTCTTTTGCATCTATTTGCATTAAATAAGAAATGCAAAGGAAAATCCGGAAAAACGAGTCTATGCATTCATCTTCAGTCGGCTTCACTACTGCAACAGCGTCTTTACTGGTCTACCTAAAAAATCAGTTAAACAGCTGCAGCTCATTCAGAACTCTGCTGCCCGAGTTCTCACAAAGACCAGAAAAGTGGACCACATTAGTCCAGTTCTGAGGTCTTTACACTGGCTGCCGGTCCATCAGAGAATAGACTTTAAAGTTCTGCTGCTGGTCTATAAAGCTCTGAATGGTTTAGGCCCAAAATACATCAGTGACCTCTTGACCCAGTATGAACCTACTAGACCCCTCAGGTCATCTGGATCCGGTCTTTTATCAGTTCCCAGAGTCAGAACCAGACATGAAGAAGCTGCATTCAGCTTCTATGCTCCACATGTCTGGAACAAACTCCCAGAAAGTCTCAGATCAGCTGAAACACTTAGTTTATTCAAATCCAGGTTGACGACCCACCTGTTCTCAGCTGCATTTACATAGATTTTACTCAAAAGTTAAATCTGCATGGCTCCATATTCTCTCTTTTTAATCTAAAATGTTTTTAATGTTTTTAATGGTGGATTGCACAAGTTTAAATGTTAACTACTATTCTTTTCTTTCCTCGGCTTCCGTAGTGTCGTGAAGTCGTATCAGTGTTCATCGTGGAAGTACAATGTTCTACTGTTTAGGCTATAAAAATATACTAAATGATGTCGTTTCGAGTAAATTCTGGACGCTACCCACTCAGGATACTTTGCATCACATTGGACGAGCAGTATGGAGGAATATTGCCAAGTTTTTGTGGACTTTTATGGACCTTTTTGTGTTGAGCGCCGGTGACCTCCATTATGTGAAAGCTGGGGGAAAATGAAAACCTCTCCGATCTCCGGCTGCATTTAAGATATAAAAAAAGTGTTGCTTAGCATGACGGTGAGTAGAAAATGAAGGCACATCATTCTGTGGGTGAACTATTCCTTTAAGCCTAGAAGGACATCAGTATTTTTCCATATGAGAGAGAAAAATCATGTCAACTTATGGGGAAACTCCTAAAAATGAATGACATATTCAAATATAAACCTTCATAAAACTTGACTTTCTTTGTGCAGGACATCCCACCAGCTGCCTCCTCTGAACTTCCATATGAAACATGGTCAGCATTACCTCCAAACTTATCTTGGCCCTGAGTGTACTTGAGATGTAAGTGAATGCAAATAAACTGCAGTAACATCTTGAGGCCATTTGGACCAGGTCAGTGGGTGAGAACAGGGACGGGGAACGGTTTGAGATGTTTGTGTGCAGCAAAAAAAAAAGGGAGACATATGATGTATTCATAGATGCAGACAGACAGACCGACAGGGAGGAAGGGAGGGAGAGATCTGGGATGTATATTGAGGAAAGTGGGCAGATGTGGCCGGATATCGACAGCCGGGTTGGAATGTGCCGATAGGCCTCGTCTGGGGAACATCTTCATCTGACACACACACATGGCGTTGGCTGCCACGCACAGCTGCGCTTCATGCCGTCACACTGATGAGCAGCTGGCTATGTCTGACTCCTCCCACTTCATCGCCGCAGCGTTAACCTCCACTTTTTCTCTGACAGGCATCAAAACGCTACGTTTTAAAGGAGGCAGGTGTTTACGCCAAGCATACCACAGCTTATCAGGTATTCGCCCTCGCCGTGTCCTCTTTATTGGTTTGCCTGTCGAGTGTGGATGCGTGACATTCCCAGCTGTCCGTCTATATCCCTCTGACAGAGACATGCGAGCATGTCTTCCAGGCTTTCTAATTTCCTGTGTGTGTGTTTCTTAATTCATGCAGCAGTGCTCTAATCTGTTCTTGATGTGTGTTTTTGCTGTGCAGGTGTATCAACAGCAATGTGTCAAATCTGTTTACCTCATTTGCCTCAGAGAATGAGAGAGAGCTCAATAAACTGAGGGGATGACTGAGAATGAGACATGACAGGGCTTTGAGTTGTCATATGTGTGTGTGTGTGTGTGTGTGTGGCTGGCAAAGCTCTTCTCTATTACCAGGATTGATTAAGGAAGTGCTCAAGCTCCCACTTAGCCATCATGGTTGACACAGAGGTGACGTCTCATGGCGGACAGGCAGAGAGGATGATGCAGCGCTGGATGGGCGATCCCGCCGCTAATCAGTCCATGGACCATTTTAGATAGACTCAGATTTAAACGACAAGTTCTTAAAATACGTTTTTTTTTTGTTCCATCTGTTCACCCTTGAACCTCATCAGAGGCCTCATCACCAAAACCCGCCATGATTACACTCTTCCTCCTTCTCTGCAGAGCTCTGTCTCTGCCCTTACTCCAACATGGCTTCTCCTTAATCCTGACAGCTTTCATTAAAACTAGTGGGATAATCCATAGACTTATAAGGGAAATTCCCAAGGATGTGCTCTTTTTTTCACCTCCTTCTTCCCGTTTCCTTTGTTTTATTCCAGACTCCCCGTCCCTCTCTATTGGTGTCTAATGTTTCGCTTCACTCTGCAGGAGCAGCACCATTTGCATAGTTTTCCCTAATCTTCCATAAATCCTCAGTTGGAGAGAAAGTTAAGGTCGGACGGGATGCTTCCCTGGGAGTGAAAACGACAGGCAGAAAGGCAGTGGCGGCAAAGAAAATATTTCAGTTAGGATTTGATTACTCCTGGGCACTTATGGGCAAAAATAAGCAAAGATCCCACTGTGAAGCTATCCAAACAAAGTGAGGGGAGCATCGGTGTTTTCAGAGTACACAGAGAGTTAAGATTCTTGCCTCAGTGCTCTGTGCTTCTGTATATTTGATTCTTCTGCTGCAGCTTTTGGATGCTTATTGAAGAATATCCAAACCTGTTACTGCAGGATATAATCTGACCTCCATTAGGCTCGTCAATATTATTGTGGTCAGGTTCGTGTTAAAGTGAGCGCCACAGCAAAGGCTGGTGGTTCATAGCTTTGAAGATAACGGTCAGTAATATCTTTCTCTCACAAAGGCTTTAAGTTAAGTAAAGGTCAAAACAGAAGATAGTTTCCTTCCGGGACAGGCCAGAGTTTGATCAATCCAAGCAGTAGCAGAATATGTGTCAACATGAAGATAAAGTTCCAGATCTGACATTTTTGATCTTTGTCTTTAAAAGTTACGCTAGGGACACACGGCAGGAAGCGTGCCAAAGCGAAGCGCACCGAACTTCTCATCGACACCGCTCCTCTTTCTGTCCACATCGGACGTGCACAGTCGGCAGCAGTCCGCCTTCACTGCTGAACTTCTACAGCTGATAATTCCACAATGTCTACATCTCCTGCTCTGCTTTCATACTATTTACAAGCAGAAGGCCGATATTTCTGTGTGTAAATCCTTCCACTTGCATTTTTAATAAAGATGAAGACATGACTGACATATAATTAGATCTCTTTAAAAATGATCCGGTTGTAAAGCTTATCTAGGTGTTTTTACTCTGAAAATGGGTTTATTTTGATAGATTTGCCTCCTGTTCCTTCTTATTTTCCTGCCTGGTTTGACAAATTCGGCCACAGCTCGTGCGGAAAATAGAACAGAAGCTGAAACGATCGCTCCGCAGCGCGTGCCAATTTTGGCAGCGCACCACGCAGTGATCTGGTAACAAGGGCGCCGAAATTAAACTGCTGCGCTTCGGTGTGCTTCTGCATGCAGTGTGTCCCTAGGGTTATGATGAAATCTGTTTAGTTTAATCACGACAGTTATAGGGTGTCACATCTGGCAGGAGGAAACAGGAAATTAACTGTGAAGTTCCGTGTTAGATATTAAACTGTTCATTTTTATTTTAGTTTCAAATGGACAAGTTAAATGATGGAAGAAAGACTTTGAAATATATTTCATCTTTGTTTCTAATATTTTCAACTTCTCTCAAAAGTGGAAAAAAAGTTGAAAAACAAAAATATTTTCTGTTCTATAAGATTATTGTATTTATATTGACAGAAAGGACTCCAGACTCAAAATCTTAAAGTAGACCCAATTTATCTCATTAAAAGGCACTCTAGAAGATGTTTTGGCATTTCAGAAAGCAGAGACTGTTAGCGAGTTTTTGAATAATGCGCATGCACAAGACCAACCTGCTGGATTCACAGCTCCCTCCTCCGGCCACAGAACAACGTACACGAGCCACTCCAGTGTTTAGCAGACAGCAGGTACAGATTCTCCATCATGTCACAAACGCAAGTAAAACAGATGTCGTTGTCTGAACGTCGCTAGCTGCTAGCAGAATGATGTTAGCTACTTGCTATAAACGTCAGACGAGAGCGCGCAGCTTCCGGAACACAGTTTTACTCTCACCAATCAATCACTCTCATTGATTAGTCTCACCTATTACCCGTTGAACTGGCCGTCAGTCACTCTTACTACAGTTGTAAAAGTGACTGACGAGCCAGTAGACAAATGAAAAAGTTTAGGAATGCAGAGATGATTGACGGATGTTTTTTCAGCCCCATTACTTTCACAGCTGATGCATAATAATATTTATATATTTAAAGCTTTTAATTAATCATAGCGTATGAGGTAGTGAACCCAATTTTACCAAACATTGCAAAAATTGTTGAAAGAAACATCTTCTATAACGCCTTTAAATGCTTTTTTCACCATGTTTGTGTTTCCCAGGTGTGTAAAGATTTGTCTATAATTTATATCTACTGTGTGAGGATCCCATTTAAAGGTTGCTATGGTAGAAAATAAGTTCTAAAATACAGGGTACAATGGCAGCTATAAAAAAGTAACAACTTGACATTAAATAAAAGATGCAGATATAAAATGTTGCTGAGATTTCAGACTGAGGCAGTAATGTTTGAAAACTAAGAAGAAACAGATGAAACTAGTTTGTATCTAGTTAGCAACTAAATGAAGTACAATGTTGATGAGGAAAAGTTTTCCATCTCTTGTTATTGTCATCAAGAGTTTGTTTTTGTTGTTCTCACTCTAATACATTCTGCAACTTTCCTTATTGTCCCCTAACATCTGTCTTGTTATGTTTGTTCTGCACTTTGTAAATTGAAAAAGGAAACGAGACCAGAACATAAAAAACAAACAGTAGAAACAACAACGAACAAGAAAAACAATTTGTAAATGGTCAGAAACAAATGCTGGAAAGGAAAAACTGCTATTTTGTATGTTTGAAGACTAAAAAAAAAAAAAAAAAAAAATTCACCTTTAAGATAAGTGTCACTGGGCACGTTTACATGGAGACTTTTTTCCCTTTCGGTACGAAATCATTCTGATTGAGGATTTCAGGGCAGCTGTTTACATGGGAACTAATTCATTCCGATCTGGCGTGTACATGCGCCAATATTTATTTAAGAATAATCCTGCCTGACATGCGCAGAATGATGCTACATCAAGTTATTTAATAAAGACAGAGCTCTAAAAACTGATCGTCACAGTTGTGGTTTCTGCAGGACTTTAATCCAGCAGCAGCTGATACTCATGCGCTCCTACTGCAGACAACCAAGAGAAAAAGGCGTAGAGACAGCGTTTGAGTAAAAAACAAACTTTCTGTCGCTGTCCAGGGAATTATGTTGTTCACAGCCATCTGTCAGAGTGAGGAAACGTCACCCGTTGCATGTTGACGTCTTGTCGAAGCATGCGCTGTAAGAGCGCAACCTCACAACTTTCCGATTCAGCGTTTACATGACACTGTGATCGGTTTGGGGAAACAAATATTCTACCCCCGTGAAACAGATAATTCATTCAGTTCGGCACTTTTCAGTCAGAATGAGGTGTTTACATGGATCATTCTCATTCTGAAAGAGCTTTTAAACGGAAAGCGATCAGCATAAACCTATCCGAGTAATTTAGGTGAAGAAAGCTAACCATTAGCAAAAACGAAAATAAGGTACAATCTCTAAGAACATCACATTCACCTTCCTGACATCTCTTGTGAACTGATCTGAAGACAACCACAACACAACTCCACACTTTGTGACAGTTTTCCCAATCTGCTGCAGTGACACTGCTGAAAACGTCCCTCTCCTCTCAGGTTTGGACTTCGCTTGGTTTTTGTACACAACGTGTTCACTCCAAAACACAAGGAAGTTGTACTTCAGTCCTCCGGAGTACAAATTTGCTTATATTTTTGATAAGAAAGATTCTGAATGTGAGCACCCAGTAGCTATTGACATTTGGTCACTGAAAGGTTTAACAATGGAAATAACTTTTAGAATATTTCAAATCTCTTTGATATCAGGCCTGGCATCCTCCATATTCCTGTTTGCATCTGTACAGCTCTGCTCCAACAGTAACAAAGAGTACTCTCACGGTTCAGGATGGGTTTCTGGATTCTGACTATGAAAATGGGCCACAAATCTACTACAGCGTGGTACAAAAGAGGAGCACAGGTTCTTCGCAGCTGGTGACCCGACTGTGAAGACGAGGGCACTAATGGATGTGCAGCAGCTCCAAACAGCCTGCAAGTACTCGTCCTGCTGTCACACAGGCAGCACATGAGGATCTCTGTAAATCTCCGCCGTATGCAGGACAACACAAAGCCAGATATCAATAAATTATAAATGTCTTAAAAGTGAGTGAAACTACATGTGAAACCAGGGCATTCTCCTCATATGACTACTAGTATTCAACATGATTGACATACATGATTTTTAAAAAAAAAAGTTTCTCACAGTACTACAAATTTAAACACCATAAATAGTATCTCTGTCAGACCTTCTGTTTCTGGTCTTCACATATTCCTCCATTGATACGATACGATATGGTCGACATGTGTTCTATGTTTGAGTAAAAAAATCTGGATCAGCGGTGATGTCAAACACATTTGGGATGTGAAGCTACACACACTTGCTGTGTTGGTGTTTCTGTCTGGTTCTGTTATCTGCACCTCATTTCAGCAGCGTTCATCCCCTTTCACCTCTCTGCTCCTGTCAGATGACTTCCTCCATCTTCTGGGAAATCCATCTCTTCTGTTTCTTCTAAAGCCAAACTGTAAATATAACGAGCAGTTTAAACATGTTATAACTAACATGAATAAACTGTTGATAAGTGGTAAAAGATCAAACATGCAGCACACATTTAAAAAGTTATGACTTTATCTTTACTTGACAGGCACACAGAGGTTTGGATTTCCTTCACATGTTCGTTTTGGGAGATCATAAAACTCTTTTTACTCCCGGTTTCTCTTGTTCTTTAACTAAAAACACAGTGCTGAAAGTCTGTGGGTGTTCATAAATAATGAGACCGTCAGAGGTTTAAATGTAAACACTCTTCAGTACAAGTAGAGTGTGTGCTAAGTAGAAATACAAATTAATCTTCAGAGTTCAGCTGAAAAGTTTTTTTTTTTCTTTTCTGGAAGTACTTTGTCTTCGCTGTACCATACCTAACCACTCTGTTTTTTTTTAAAAAAACTAAACCAAAAAGAGGGTTGTGTAAAACACTCATGGTAAATTATGAACTTATGAGATGAATTGGAATGACAATTACAATCACAATGTGGACAGAGAAATCATTTTTCTCCTCTAACCCTAAAAAATTTCAGAACAGTTTAATTAAATTATATATAAAACTAAACAACTGGTGCAAAAGTGAGAGTTTTACGTGGAGAAACATCTGGGAAGCAGTTAGCTTATCAGCTAACTTAGCTTACCTGTAGTAAGCCTCCCTGGTAGCATTTCTTTCTTGTTCTTCCTAACTGAGGGTCACTTTATCACTTTGTCACTTTATTATGAAAATAAATTAATTAATAAGAAATGAGAAGGAAAGAAGTCTGTGTCTTTCCTTTTTCTTTTCCTAAACCTCAATAAAAAAGGATAGTAAGTTGTTATCTGTTTTCCAATTTTTTCCTGGAATTGAGTGGAAAATGTGGATTATGGGTGCCTTGATTTGATTTCTGTTTTCATCCAAGACAAGTCATGTGACTTAGAAGTTCTCTCAGCTGCATGTATGCTGTGTTTACTAAACATCCAAAACTTCCTTGGACTCGTTTTATCTTCATGATAAATACAGAATGAAATATTTATGTACATGCTTTTAAAAGGTACAGTATGTAAAAAATCAAAGGTCAATGACAGAAAAAAGTTATATATAATTCATTTAAAACTGTGTTTCCACTGATGTGTAATTGCTTCACTAGAATAGCTGTTTATATTTTCTTAAAATGAGTAATTTATATTTACTTGCTGGGAGGTGCACATATGGAAGCTGCCATATTTGTTTCACCATTTTTACTATAGTGTCCCTGAATGGACAAAACAATGTGTGTGAAGTGAGAACCCTCTGAACTTTAAAACTGCTGTACCAGCTTTGTTTAATGGGAGTTAAAGCACTGTTTGTGATAAGTAATGCCTTAAAAGACATAAAAAGTATTTACTCATAGTCCAGTCATAGCTACACCTGAGACCACTGGATCCACTCACAGATGAAAACATCTTTATGTCTGGGAAAATGTTTGGCCACTAACAGCCATCATATATTCACAAGTCATTTGAAAGAAAAAATATTTCCTTTCAAATACCTATTTTCACCACTAGATGTCAGTAATTCTTACATACTGTGCCTTTAAAAAAATGAAAATTGGTTTTAAGTGTTGTGCAATAGCTTATATGTTTTCCCCAGCTAAATAGTTGACTTAGTTCAAGCTTAAGTGCAGCGAGCATCCATGGGCAATCAACTGTTGGCTAACAATCAATCCGACTGTTTCTATAGAAACAGGTCAAAACAAAATCTGTTCCATAACAAAAAAACATCCATCCATCTTCTTGCTGCTCATCCAAGGTCGTGCTGAGGGGGAAACTCATTTCAGCTGCTTGTACTTGCGATCTCATATTTTCGGTCATTACCCACAGCTTGTGACTATAGTTGAGGGTAGGAACGTAGATCTACTGGTAAACAGAGATTTGCCTTTTGGCTCAGCTCCGTCTTCACCACAACAGACTGATGCAAAATCTGCATCACTACAGATGCCCCACCAATCTGCCTGTCAACCTCCCGCTCCGTTCTTTCTCTTACTCCTAAACAAGACCCAAAGACACTTGAACTCCTCCCCTTGGAGCAGGACATCATTCCTGTCCTGGAGAGTACACTACACCTTTTTACAGGTGAGGACCATGGTCTCGGATTTGGAGGTGCTGATTCTCATCCCAGCCTTTTCACACCCGGCTGCGAATTGCTTCAGTGAGAGTTGGAGATCACGATACTATAAAGCCAACAGAACCACATTATCTGCAAAAAGCAGAGACCCAATCCTGAGGCCACCTCAGTGACCCCCCCCCCCCCCCCCCCACTCAACTACTTGGCTGCATCTAGAAATCCTGTCCATAAAAGTTATGAACGGAATCGGTGACAAAGGGCAGCCTTGGTGGAGTCCAACCCTCACTGGAAACAGATATGGCTTACAGTCGGAAATGCAGACCAGACATTTCATACAAAAGGACCTGTTACTCCAAACTCCAAAACATCTTGGCCACTCTTAAAATAAGTAAAAAAAGTTTTTTTTTCCTTGTAATAACCAAAAAAAATCTGCCAATGGAACAAGCAAAACTTTATTAATGAGATTTCTTGAAATCATATGCATTGCCTTAAAACAAGACCTTATATCTTACTGAAATGTTTCCCTTTAAAGATAGAGTCCAGAGTCCCCCACCGTTTCTGTCTGCAAACAGCAGTATTCAAACTGACCCCCCCCCCCCCCTCCCACTCCCCTCCTCCTCGTTCTTCAGCCTATTCAGCTTCAAACCTTCCCTTTAACTCAGAAGCGGGTGAAAGTCAAACCAAATAACCCTTGTTTTCCAACGTGCACTATCTAAAGCTCTCACCTTTTCTACGATGCATCTGCCGGTTTTTTTTTTTTCTTTTTTTTTTTTCCTTCGAGAGTTCGAGTGACTGGCATCTGCTCCAGTCATGAGCGTCATGCCCTTAGCTCTGTCATTGGCTGGTGATATAAACAGAAATCTACACCCAGAAACGTCCAGACCAGACCATAACAAAGCGTAAGAGCGAATTACAGACAGGGGAGAGGGAGTTGCATTCAAACTCACCACTGCACACGAGTAGAGGCCCAAAGAATAGAAGAAATGAGCAAAAATGTATTTGGTAAGATTTGAGTTTTTTGCAGTGTCTTGTCCAATGAATTATGTACAATCTCAAGAATTCACACATTAACAGAGTCACAAACTTAATACCACCATGCCTTCCTGGCTGTTGCTGCAGCAGCAGTTTTGCTTAATGATGTGTTTAAATTCATCGTATTTATGGAGAATAACTGCCTGCTCCTCCATTTAAAGTCAGCTGCTCTGCAGAGTTTTTCTGTGTGTGATTGGTCAGACACTGCATACACCACCCCTTTATGTGAATGCATCCTAATCAAGCTGGAAAACCCTGGGTTGAATTACCGATATGATAAGCAGTTTTGTAGTGCCGCTTATCAGGATTGTGACTGCTGGATAAGTCAACCCAGGTAATGGAGAGATATCCAGGGTTTGATAATCCAGCTTCATATTCCAGGCTTCTGTTTTGTATTCTCAACCTTATCTTACAAAAATACATGAAATGAGCATGAACAGCCTTGTTCGTATTTTTGTACATGCACAAATGACCTAATATGGGTGTAATATATATTTATTTTTTTGAGGACTTGTTGATTTTACATAGTACAGTTTTATGTGTCAGCAGCACGTAATTTGAAGCAGAAAAGCTCATGTCTGGGACAAAAAAAAGCTTCACCATTGACTTAACATTGCATAACTCTACGTGTCAGTGGGTAATTTGAAGCAGTTCCATGTCGGGGACATGTAAATAAGGCTTTTCTTGCTCATCTCATGTATTTTTGTGAGATCAGGTTGGTATTCTGGACTTTGGTTTGTAAACTGTACTGACTTAAAGATGCTGCAGTGAGTTGACCTGATTTTCTCCTCACAGACAGATTCCATGTTTTTCTCTCAGACTCACTGATGTTCATTTAGTTTGACTGGATTTCTTGTAAGAATAGAAATATAAGGTGTTCCATATAAAACCCAGACGAGCAGCATGCTGGGCTAATATCTCTGCTTTCCTTTCCTTTCTTCTCCTCCCTCCCTCACACTCACGTTCTTCTCCTGACAGCAGGTCCGTGTTTTGCTGACAGAACCCATTTTGGGCTCCCATAGAGATAATGTTAATGGGAGACAGACTGCTCCCCCTCTCACGCTCTTCATGGATCCCACAGGCAAAAAAAAACAGAGTAAAGGAGGAGGTGTGATGGACTATCTCTTTCACCGCTGTCAAAGGTGGTCAGAGCTCTGAAATGCTGCTGAAATTACACCAAAAATCAAACACACGACACACATTTACACAATGATTTTACAAAAACCTTACATTTACATTTCATTTCAGATAGCCTACTGGATTATCTAGATAACCACAACGCTTTACTGATTCATGGTGACAGGATGTCCATTGGTTTCCTGTTTTTATTCATTTCCGTTTATTATATCTTCTGCTGTTTTTCGGCACTTAACTCGTTAAGCTGTGTTTAACCCACTTCAACAGTTTTCGTATCAAATTGTTCAGCTTGTTCAGGACATAGCTGCTTTGACTTTTGGTATCTTAACTATCATAGTTTTTAACTTTAAACTCATTTACTCCCCATTCAAACCATGGAGAGAACCTTCAGACATGCTTCAGCTCTTCAAAAACTTCAACCCCTCTAAACCCTTATAACTTCAGCACACTTTCAGCTAGAAATTCTATTCAACTTTTAAACAAGTAACAAAAGATTCAGCTATTCAGGAATGTCTTTTTGGCTTCATACCTTAAACCACCTTTGAAATATCACAGTTTAAAATCATTAAAATATTAAAAACTTCAACTTCCTCTGAAGTTTCAGTTGTAATCTGCACTCTAACTTCAAAAACTTCCTCTCATTTCAACCTTTATATCGTCAGCAAACTTTCAGTTAAAAACACCATTCAAGGGGGTATAGGGAGGTGGGGGCGTATGTGTGGGGTGGAGGGAGGGGTCAGTGCAGGTGTGTGGGGGGAGTGCATGTGGGTGTTAGAGGGTATCAGGAGGTGGGGGTATGTGTGGAGGGTAGAGCGAGGAGAGTGTTGGGGGGTGGAGGGAGGGAGGGAGTGTGAATATGTAAGGTCGGAGGGCGGAGTGGGTGGATGCGTGTGTGTGTGGGGGGGGGGGGGGTGCATGTGGGTGTTGGGGTATGTGTGTGAGGAGTGTGTGTGTGTGGGGGGTGGTAGTAGTGGTGGCACCCTGGTGTCAGGTGTGTGGGGAAGGGACGTCGGGGTGGGGGCTGGCCTGTCCTGGAGGGGGTGTCATCTGAGGGGTCCGGTCCTCCTGGTTTTTGGTTGAGGCGCCTGGGTCAGGTGGGGGGGGCTGCTTCTGGGCGCTTGGGCCCTAGGCCCGGCGCTGTGTCTGCCCCGGGGGCGGCCGGCGCCCAGTGGGGTCAGCAGCTGCTGGTCTTGGTCCACTGGGGCCTGGGCCCCCAGACCGCAGGGGGCTCCGGCTGGGGCCACCTTTTGCCGCCCTCTGGGGAAAGCATGTCCGTTCTTTAGGGGGGGCGGCGGCTCGGATCTGGGCCTCTGGGTGGCTGCTGGGGGCCTGGGTCGTGGGCTTTGCGGGCTTCCTCCTTCTTGCAGAGACGAGGCTGCATCTGCATGACTGTATCACCACGGAGCACCCTTTATTATGCATGTTGACACTGTGACACTGCTTCCCGCAGCGGTAACTAGGTTTTTACCTCTTCTCTGCTTCCCGTTGCGCTGACTAGGTTGTACCTCTTCTCTGCGTAGTTCTGCGTGTGTTTGTATGATCTGAGGATATTTAAGCCACCTGCAGGTCCTCCTGTAGGGGATTGCTTGTTTTGTTTTCCGACAGAGACCTTGGAATGTTGTTTAGGGATTTCTGTACAGATGCACCAGTGAACTGTGTAAGTGGATTCATGTTTTCTCTCTCTCTCTCTCTCTCTCTCTCTTCCCCCTTCCTCACTCCCTCTCTCTCTGTTCCACTCTCTATCATTACCTCTGTTAACTTTCATTTCTCCCTTGTCAGGCCCAGCAGTATGGTATGGAATGCTGTTATAAATGAATGTTTAATCAAAGAAATAAAATGAATAAACAGTATATCAAGGGGGAGCCTTGTGTTCATAAAGCTCCCCTTCATCTCTCCTGTTCTTCCTTCCTTCTCTTCATCTGTCATTCCTTTATCCTCTTCCTTATTTTTCCATTCTTCTTCCTCCTCTTCCTCATCTGTCCTTTCTTCTTTCATCCCATGTGTCTTTCCTCCTCTTCTTCATTTGTCATCTCTTCTTCCGTCCCATCTGCCTTCTGGCTCTTCCTCATCTGTCCTTTCTTCTTCCATCTCTATCTGTCTTTCCTCCTATTCCTCATCTGTCCTTTCTTCTTCCATCCCATCTGTCCTTCCTCCTATTCCTCATCTGTCCTTTCTTCTTCCATCCCATCTTCCATTCCTCCTATTCGTCATCTGTCCTTTCTTCTTCCATCCCATCTGTCCTTCCTCCTATTTCTCATCTGTCCTTTTTTTCCCATCCCATCTTCCCTTCCTCATCTTGTCATCTGTCCATTCTTCTTCCTCCCCTATCTGTCCTTTCTATTCTTCCGTCCCATCTGTCCTTCCTCCTCTTGCTCATCTTGTCCTTTCTTCTTCCATCCCATCTTCCCTTCCTCCTCTTTGTCATCTGTCCTTTCTTCTTCCTCCCCATTAGTCAATCCTTCCTCCTCTTCCTCATCTGTCCTTTCTTCTTCCTCCTCATCAGTCATTCCTTCCTCCTATTGTCCTCCTTCTGTCCACTTCTTCTGCCTTTTCTTCTTCCTCCCCATCTGTCCTTCCTCCTCTTCCTCATCTGTCCTTTCTCCTTCCTCCCCATCTGTCCTTCCTTCCTCCTCCTCATCTGTCCTTTCTTCTTCCTCCCCATCTGTCCTTCCTCCTCTTCCTCATCTGTCCTTTCTCCTTCCTCCTCTTCCTCCTCTGTCCTTTCTTCTTCCTCCCCATCTGTCCTTCCTCCTCTTTCTCATCTGTCCTTTCTTCTGTATCCCTATCTTTCATTCCTTCCTCCTTTTCCTCATCAGTCCTTCCTCATCATCTCCTCTCTCCTTTCTTCTTCCTACCTTATCTCTCCTTTCTTCCTCCTTGTCTTGTCTCTCCTTCCTTGCTCCTCCTCATCTCTCATTTTTTGTCTTCCTCTTATCAGTCTTTCTTTCTACCTGCTGTCTGTTGCCCAGCAACCACAGTGTCAGTCACAGTGGCATTATGATTATCTGTCTGTCCTCTTGCTGTGTCTCCTGGTTTTGTCCCATAGACCAGGACTTTCAGTCTGTCCTCCTCTCTCAACTCCTCAGAAACTGGATTTTAACTGGCAGTTCAGCTCTGCTTTAGCTGCTTTTCTGTCATTTTGCAATGATGACTCTTTTTTCAGTATCTCTAATATTGTTATGAACCTTTCAGTTCAGGCTTCCACAGGGTCTGTTCAGCCACCTATTAAGCTTATTGCTGCTGTTTTCAAAGCATTTTCAAATATTTTAAACAATCTTTAACCATTTCAGCTATTATTTAACTGTTTCATCCACCTTCAGGCTTTTACGCATTACAGTTTTACGTCTGCAGCCTTCAGCATTATAATTAAAGTTCTTCAGCTTTCTTCAGCATTATAGTCCAGTGTCTTCAGTTTAATAGCAGTAACACGAGTTGTTATGGAGTAACATCATTTTCTAGTGATGCATGACTTCCTGTTTTAAAAATTGTGTGCACAGTTTTCTATTTCATAAACTGGGGTTGGAGTTATGGTTGCTGACAGCTGCAGGGTTGTTTCATGCAGTGTTAGCTGTTGTATTGTCTGCAGTGGTGATTTCTTCACGGTGATCTTTACAACAATAGAACAACTCTTACTGAAATTCTATTGCTGCGATATTCCCTCAGATATGGCATTTTTACATCTCAATCAAACATTTCCTGAAACAGTCGTTCTGGAGCAGAATTTACAGAGACTTGGCAACCTTTTTTCCAACCACGCTGCTTTCTGCAAACATGATCTTTTGGCAGAAAAACTTCTGGTCATGATTTCCATTTTTATCTTTCTTCTTTTCAAGTGATAACTGTTGTCTGTTGAGAACTATGTGTGAAGAGAAAGAAAATGTGCTGACACTACTGAACTTTAAAGGCTTGGACAAGAGTCACTCAAGATTTGAAAATATGCACAGATGTTTTAGACATGAGACTAAAGTTTTGTTTGCTGCCGGATAATATTTGCATTAAGGCTGGGCAATATAGCCATAAATCTATATTCCGGTATAACCTGACGTATGTGCAGTCACGATATATATTGTGATAAATTATTTTCTTCTGTATATATCAGAATGACTCTCTGAACATACTCACATACCAGATACATTGCAGAAGAAGAAACACTTCAAAAGAAGTACAGAAAGCCATTTCAAGAACACTTCTTTTGCTAAACTTATCTTAAATAATAAAAAAAAAAACATTCAAGTTCTGCAGTTTTTGTTTTTTTTTTTCTTAGCTTATAATACATATAGGGGTCCATCCCTAAAGCTGGTGGTTCAAACCATAATTAATGGTGAGGTTAATGTGATTAAGAGGACACAGGTAATGAGTTAGAACTACAGTATGAGTAATAACAACATAAACACTGTTCATACTAAGAATTCATGGTGATTAAAAAGGTTAAAAACAGTATAAAAAGGTTTGCTGAGTTCATAAAGGCATCTGTGTGAAGATTGTTCAACTGGAAATTTACATATTTTGTTATTTAGAGAGATTTTACCAGTGTAAGTGTTGGTATCAGTAGCTGACGCCCGTAGAAAAAGTCTAGTCAATACGTGATCTGAGCAGATGCTGAATCAAGCTCCAATTAATGTTGTTCCTTTGCATATTTTGCAGCTTGAATAAAGAAATCAAATCAGTTGCACCCAGAGGGAGTTGGCCCATCTTTCTAAGCTGTGTAACACTGACAGACAGAACAATTTTCATTTTATCCGGATTTTGGTCTTTAAATTCAGAGTAAGTACTTCCACAATATAAACGATGCCCCCAAGCCTCCAGATAACAATTACATGTGTATCCAGCAGCATGAACGAGCTTCCATCTGATTTTCAGCACCAACTGATGAACCATCACTGTTAATCGTAGGTGGAATCTGGAAGGAGGAGCCAACATGGTGGCACACAAGTCCACGGTTACATGCTGTCATTCCAACCATAGGATGAAAAAATTGTCGGAATAATGACACGTTTGGCAGAAATTTAAGTGTTGCCTTTTCGACAATTGAGTACCCATGTTGGAGTGGAGGAATGGCGGAATGGCCCACTCCTACAACCAACACTGTCTAGCTAGCCGGCCAGCATAGCTGATTCCAAAATACTAACACACACACACCAGAAACACACACTGATGTGGCACTGAGTCACCTACTTTTGGTCTAAGCAAAATACTAAGATGTTGATCTAGAACTTCAGCTTCCTTGACTCTATGCAAAAACATTTGTATTTTTATGAGAGATTTTTCAGAGTTTTCTGTCGATCATCTTCTCACACATGCAGAAAAACTAAAATTCCAGGAAAGATGAGGATGTTTTAAACCTCTGTTTAGAATCTTGAACAGAGTTAGAGAGGTTTTATGTGTTTTAGCTTCAGCTTGTGTGCAGCTGTCTGTCTGGTTTGATGTCAGAATATCCACAATCTGCAGTTGTTTCCATGTCAGCGGGAGATGCCAACAAGATGATGTCAATGCCAGCCTTGTCAACAAGACTTTAGACATGCCTGCACATGGATGCAAGAGTTCAGCTAAACCAGTGTTTCTGCATGGACGGGTAAGAGGAAAACTCACCTGTTTGCCTCTGAATGTAGCCAAATTTTATTCCTTCCTTTGTTCGACTTTGCTCATTGTCTGTCGTTCAGTTTTGTTTATTGCAGCAACAAAAAACAAAAGCATAATTCCTGTGAGGAGGAAACTTGTGTTTTATAGAATATCATACAAATGTACGAACCACTGAACATGCAAAGCTTACATTTCTAACTACGTTAGTTAAATATGCCTTTGCACTTCTTCATTTCAAAACATCTCAATGAGATAATTACCCGTCTGTCTGTCAACAAAGTGAAACCGCTGAATAGATTGTTAGCTTCTTTGTTTATCCCAACCCCATGGCACCATGTGGTCTCCCAAAAATCCACGACACATGTTCAAATTGTTTTCTAAATGTGATGCAGAAAATAACTGGAGGATCTTCAGAAACACATCAGAGACTATGAAGGCTCCTCTAAGAAAGAGTGCACTTCAAAAATATCCTTTATTCTGTTGATTTATTGTGTTTTCCCCTGGTGTTAAGAGCGAAACCCAAAACCAGACTGTAGAGGAAAAAAGGAAAGTACCCCCGAGTCACAGACTGCATCTCCATCTTCAAAGAGAAGCTGCTCGTCCCTCCCTCTGAATTATAACTGCTGCATCACCACTCCCAGATCATCCAAAAAGCCATTCCACAGCAGAGTGGGAAATTCCAACAAAAACCTTCGCAGCAGGGAAGGGGTGTCGCGCCTTAGCAGCCATGAGAATGTGTGTGTGTAAAGACCTCATTTCCACAACCTCCCAGCCCATAATCCTTTAAATACTTTTATAAAACAGACACAAAGTGTTTCTAAATGACATCAGCAGCAGAAACATGAAAACCTGACGGTTCTGTTGGTAAAGTGTGATATTCATAATCTGACTGTGTGACCAGCAGATGCGTGTGAGTGGGTGAGCACAAGAGACAAAACTGAAAAGGCTGAAAAAACAAAACAATAAGTCTTATTTTCAGCTCCTTCTTTTCTTGCCAGCTCCTTTTAGCGAAGCTTTTGCACCCTTGGTGTTTTATAGCTCAGCGGCTGCCAAGAGTTCCTGGCCTGCTTTACAATGAAACTGAACAGAACCGGGCTCAACAAGCGTCCTGGGAGCAGAACAACACATCAGGTCCAATTAAGATCAGTATGTGGAACTTATTGTAACCTGCGACACACTCACACCCGCAAGTACGGTGGACAACAGAAAGAGAGGCTTTGTGAAGCTCTTGGCTCGGCTCACTAACGAAAAACGAACCTTGTCAAAAGAAATCAAGACAAAAATGTGGTTCAGTCTGTGTGGAATCCACTTGGGGAGGAGTAAAACCTGATCGCTGGTTATTAGGACAAGAAAGTATGATGGGCACTCACCAGCACTACATATCCATTTCCAGCTTGGCTACATCTGGACTTGGTGTCCCGAGGATACCACAAACCTGTCTTCCATGTCCACAGCCTTGTAAACCCATTCACTGTCTACAAGACCAAAGGGAAATGTGGGAAGTGAACAAAGGAAAACTTGAATAAAAAGTAATAAAAAAAGAACTAATGTCTTCTTTCTACTGTTCATCTCCCCTGCTTTTCTCTTCTCTTTCCTTTCCTCTTGGATGTCTTTTTTCATATACTTCCATAATGATTTACAATAAGAAATAAAAGTGAGACCAGACAGACACAATCTTAGATCGATGACTCTTAATCTAAAATGTCTAATCTAATACCTACTATAGTGATTTTACAGAGAACATTTTGGAGTAAAAGTACATTTGACCAGGTTAAAGGTAGAGTCCAGAGTGTTCCCCTGTTTTTGTTTGTGAACGCTATTCAAACTGAGAGCCCCTCCCGTCAGGCTAGCAGTCGCATCACTCTTCAGCCCCAAGCCTGTCCCTCAAAGCTCAGAAGTGGGTGAAAGTCAAACCAATATTAACCCATGGTTTTCCAGCATGCACTGTTCAAAGGTCCTTTCAACGCAAAATACTTCCATTTCTTTGCTGCTGCCACCATTTTCATCGAGAATTCAAGTGAATCTGGTGTCTTTTAAATAATTATAAAGAAAAGTTCACTCCAGTCAACGTTTATCCCCACAGAGCGCTACGCCCTTAATTCTGTCATTAGCTGGAGACAACATGCAAATCTCCGCCTCGAAATGTTGCAAACACACGAAAACAAAGTAAAAAACAAAACAAAATACAGTCAGGGGAGTGGAGGTTGCAAACAAAACTCACCGCCACACAAGAATAGAGGCCCAAAGGTGCAGATTGGGGCGGATTTCACTTACACAAGTCCAACCTTTATTTTCAGGGGGAAAATGCTGGATTCTACCTTTAAAGGCAGGGTGGATGATGCTTTCTGGGAGGATTTTTTACTATATTGCTTAAATCTCCTTCACACACCTGATTGCAGCCAAATAAAAAAATGCTCTCACAAAAAAAAAAAAAAAAAAAAAAATGTAGTCATGTGGAAATGACGGCACTGAAAAAACCCCACCCAATTGTCTTGAACAGGCTGTTCTTAATGATTGAATTATGCCGTTTGTTCCCCCTCGCTGCTATCCGTGCAGCTGTTTGGTCTCAAAATCTATTGAAAAGAAAACAATGGATGTGGATCAAGTCATGGAGGTGGTGACGTTTACAGTTTGGATGTTTTACATCACAGAAGGAGTTGGAGGTGAGCCAATTTACACTTTTAGAAACGTGGTTCCTCAGCTGTTTATTAGCAAGCTAACAAGTTATCCAGTCGGCTGTTCTCGCCTAACTGCTCGTAAATCATCGGCGCACATGTTACTGCGCTCTGGAGGCGTGGTTTCAAGTGGGTGTATTTTTCAAAATGTAGCTTGCTCCAACTGTTTTTCCAGGATCCCCTACCCTGCCTTTAAAACGCACAAATAGTGTGTGTATGTGTGTCAAACAAGGTGCACAGTTGTCATGCGGTTTCAGTATGTTCTTTGCTGAGTCATGGTTTAAACTTTCCCAGCACTTTATATTACAAACAACTGGTGAGCCGACACTTAGATCATATCTAGCAGTGGTTCGCCTGACTTGAAGTTCCTGATGTTAAAATGCTTAACATTATAATTGCAAAAAGAATTCCTAGTTCTGACTACCCCAGCTGTATGACCCCCCCACCCCAGGGCTAATACGAACAATGCATGACCCACCCCATATCAGTCTGTCAGTCTGATGCAGAACAGAAACCCAGAGTGTGTTTTTAATATTGCTCTCGGCTTTATTCAGCTCAACATGAACTCAGTCTAACCACATTATATCTAACTAGTGGACTTTGCAAACAGGGGCGAAGACATGCTGACTGGATTTACAAACATCAAACAGGCATTCAAGGTGACTGCAGCACCTCAGAAGTTCAGACCATCTCTCTGTTATGCTAATCCCAACATAACAAAAGCAAACCGTCAGGCTACAGCCTGGCCAGAGAGAGCTGTCTAATTATGTCTATTTAACTTCATATTTGTCTCCTATTGCACATAGAAGTTGAAGAAAAGCAGTTTTCTGTTGCTGTCTGAATAACAATACAGCTCTCTTTAACTGCGACCAATGCTCAGTGAGGTTCAGGACTTGGCTCGCTTCTACATCTGTTTGGTCTTAGAGCTATGCAATGGCTGTACTACCAACCTTTCCCAAGATTTCAAATGCTACTTACTGTAAAAACCAAATCTCCGGTGCCCCCAAGTGCTATTGCTTAAAGGAGTCATCACCCGGAAATTCCACTTTTTCATGTTAAAACGTGTATTGGAACAGGACCTCAGTTAAAACCTACCAGAAACTCCGGAGAGAGAAAGTGGCTTCGTATTTGAGTGCGGGCTCTCTCTTCACACCTGAATCGACCACAAGAGTGCGCTCTCCACAGTACGCGATTCTGTCTTTCCTCTGGGAATGACACGATCTACAGAGGCTGCTAGCTGCTAAGCTTTCCTCTTTAGCACCACCTGAAATCAGCTGATTACCTGCTGCGGAGTGGCAATTAATGATGAGCTTTTTCAGAGAGGAAGATGATGGCGGCGAGGGGGAAAAAAATTTGCCTGAGCTGCTTCTGCAGAAATTCAGCAGTTTTCAGTGCTGTATCAGTGGACTAATCGACCAGGGGCCAGTGGATTATATTTATTCAGTGAGGATGTGCAGTTGCTGCTTGTGTAACTTCTCATCTTTTGTGTAAGAAGCCAGTAAACAATGGTAGACAAATTGTGACAAGCTGCTAATGTAGCAACAAAAGCTAACACAGTTGTTGCTGTTTGAGTAACTTCACAGTATGAACCAGCATTCAGACCAACATTTGTAGGTAAACCGAGTCCACTTCTTTGTTGCACATTCACAGTTCCCAAAAAGAAGCGGACTTTCCGAACAAACAGACTAGGATTCAAATCAAAAGGCTGGTTTAAATTCACATTTTGAAGACATATTAGGAAAAGTATTTCCTCACTCATTCTGGGTTTTCATACAGATATAAACATATCAGCAATAAGTAAATACAATACAAACACAGGTCAATCTTAGCAGATAAACATATCCCACATACATGTTTGTGTGTACTGTATTTTGTGTGTGTGTGTGTTTTTTAAATGTTTAAGTAGTTTAATGCAGTTAGCATGAAATTCCCGAGAAAACATATTTCATGAGGACAGATCATTATGAGGACAGATTTTCCTGCATCCATATCCAACCTGTATGCATCCGCATTCGTGCACTAATGCTCCCAGCCTGCATTAAAAGACTGATGTCTTTATCATGTGGTGAGAGGTGGAGCAAATGGAGTGAGAACAGATAAAATATGACAATGCTCACATGAAAGGGAAGCTCTCAAACTCAGAGGAGACATGAAAGACTGGCTCTTCCCCCTCCTCCGCCTCTCTGATGCTCCCTTTTGTTCTCTCTCTCTCTAACTCTCTCTACCTCCTGTATTCCCTCTGTTGCCCGTCCTTCGTCTCTGCATTATAATTGTACGTTCAGACTCTGATTGTGAATGCTAACAAGGCTTTTAGCTACAATGAATTAATGTATCCAGGGCTTTTCACTAATGTGCTACCTTTCAAATGTCACCTTTTATGTTGCTGCTGTGAATACACCTCAGCCAGCGCACACGAAATTCTGGTTGGCTCAGCTTAATTTGCTTTTGGCTGTTTTCTAAAGAACATATCGTGACAGACATCATGTAAGCCCTCATTCTTGTTGTTATTGGCTGCTGTAGGCAGCGCCATTCTAAGTTGAAGTGTTCAATGTGAATTTTTATCAGCTGAAAAGTAATCAATCATTTCAGGTTTAAGATAAATCTGAATTTTTATCGAAACAAAAGGGTGAAGTTTCCCTGAGTGACCAGAAAAACCTGAAATTATTTTACATTTTGATGTGATTAAATTCAACAGTCCTGATGTCAACAAATTTGACGTTTCAGACCTCAGCTCCTTCAGCTTCCAGCACATATGTCAGCAATATGTGAATGATGTGGAAAAACTATGAAAAGCTTTCAAATATTAATGCAGCCTTGTTCAGAATCATGAAATATTGCCTTAAAGCTGGAACACATTGCACAACCCCCCTCCTCAAAAAAAAGGACCAAACATGTTCAAAGTTCATTTACCTTTTTTCGGTGATCTCGATGAAGACATGTTAACAAGTTTAAAATGCGGATGACACGACCTTAACTTTAAGTAATTTTGCCATACAACAACACACCAGGACAAAATAAGTAGTTCTGTGCAGTTAGAAGTTAATCAGACGTGTATTTACATAAATATCTGATGTTTTGGAGCCTCGGCTAATGCTAATAGCTTTTCAGTTGCCAACCTCGCCGACATGATGTTATGTCAGTGACATACAAAGTTGCGGTCCACCGATTGAGTTACATGTATAATCTAGGCCGTGAACAGCTGGATTGGAACTGGTTTGTGTGCTGGGATCATCAGCCAGTTCAGGAAAGTGTGATAATGCTGAGGAATTTGTGGAAATCACATTTTACAAGCTAGAACCGGAGTAGGCTAGAACTGTAGCCAGCTGCCTACAGTCTGTCTCCACCCTCAGCTCCACTGGTTCAGCCAAACCAGGGAGTGGGAGTGGATAGCCCAGTGGTAGCGTCGTGGGCGCGGAGGACCCGGGTTCGATTCCCCGACACGACCCCTGGGTGAACCACTGTGGACCCCTGAGCAAGGTCCTTAAACCCCCACCAACTGCTCCCCGGGCACTTTAAGTAGCAGCCCACTGCTCTCTGATACTCACAGTACAGAGATGGGTAAAATGCAGAGCCCTAATTTCCCCTCGGGGATCATACAAGTATAACAAAAAAAAAAAAAAAAAGCCTGCAATACCACACAGAGGGAACTCAGAACTGTAAGGAGCGACCCAGAACAGCACAAGCAGACCCACAACTGTTAAGGAGCTGCACCGGTTTGATAGAGCCAGGCATGACAGAAACGAGGCACTCGTTCCCCGCGTTAGCTTGCAGCTAACGGCTAGCCGCGGTAAATAATTAGCCTTTAAAAAAAGGAGAAGATAACAACTTACCTGTTTCCAGTTGAGTTTTAAATAGTTCCCATTTATAAGGATGAGGATGGAGGGAAGGATGCATCTTTGGAAGCAGCTGGAGGAGATCTGATGACCAGAGACGTCCTCATATAACCGAGCCGCAGCTGTCTGTCGATACAGTAGCTTTATGACCGATGAAGCAATGATGGTTGAAAAAAAATATTCCAGAGGACATTTCGTAGTTTCATTGTATTAGAAGTCTCAACATGTTGGTGCCTGAAGCTTCAGTAAAAAGAGTAGAGAGGAGAGACGAGCAGAGAGGTCCTACTGCTGCTACTGTTTCCCGGTGAGTCCAACTCCAACCTGCTTCTTTATCCTCTTCAAAATAAAACTCTAAATCTATAGGAAACCTAAATAAACTTACCCTGCACTTACAAGCTTTTAACCATTAACTGCCATTACAATTTGAAGGCTGAGTCGTTACTGTTTGTCTGTAAAACTGGAAAAGAAACTTAAAACCACAATGAAGCCATTGACTTCAATGTTAAAGGAATAGTTCACCCTCAGAATGATTTAACTTTATTTTCCACTTACCCTGTTGGTGAGCAAGACTCTGGACCACTTTTTTAATATGTCAAATGTAGCTGGAGTTCAGGGCGACTTCTCGTTCCCCCCCAATGGAGTTCGCCAGGGTCTGAGCCAAAAAGGTCCATAAAAGTCCACAAAAAATTGTCAATATTCCTCCATACTGCTCGTCCCATGTAATCCAAGTGTCCTGAGTGGGTAGCGTCCATAATTTACTTGAAACTACGCCATTTAGTACTGCCTAACACTTAATCTCCCAAAATTTTTCCTGATTTTCCACTACTGTCACGGGAGCATACAAAATTTAGGGGTAGGGATAAAAAGTAGGGCTAGTGAGTGTATTGGGACGCACCCTTTGTCCTTTATTTTGTTTACATTCAAGCAAACATTTCGCTCTTTTATCTCTGAGATATAGTGGAGGTGTGACAGTGAGGGGTCCTGTCACTATGGTTCTGAGTGATGACGCACCCTGGCTACTTGGCCACAGAAATATCCCTTTGGCTGAATGGTAAGCATGCGTGACTTTCACTTGGGAATCTGTGGGATCAAATCCCACCTGGGCCCTCCATTTCATACCTTAAAGTTGTACTTCCATGGTCATTTCATTAATATTTCTGTGTTCTCCATTATTATTGAATGCATTCTGCATCGTTTCTGTTTAAAAAAATCTTCTGGTTGCTTTGTATCCAGCTGTATTTGTATACTAGAAGAGAGGCTTGTGGTCCAACGGCAGGCTTTTCCAGGTCCTTCTCATGAATTTCCGTCTGATTGGCTGCCTCCCATCAGTGTATGAAGGAAGCTCCGCCCTCCGCTCTTATTTTGTTACAGACAGGAAATAGAGCCGACAAACAAGTTTGTTCCGCCATGCTAACAAACAGTTAGCTAATTAGCTTCTCAACTCCGAAGCTACAGTCGTGCTGTCTCCACTTCTAGTGTGTAGTGGAGGGTTACCTGCCTTCCAATGGACAGATAGAAACCCCACGTGGGATACGCTATTTGCAATGTGACGTAGAAGTTCAAGGCTGTTCCCGATTCGCTCTTTTCTTCGTATTGTTTCTCTGATGAGAAAGCACAGCCGACTGGGGGGAACGTAACGCTAGCAAGTCAGCATGTGTAAGTAAACAAGGGGAAAGCCTCCGTATTTCAGAAGGAGCAAGTTAAACGGGTTTTCAGTGGAAGGAGGCCTTTAACACACATGTACCAGCTAGCTCCCATGTCATAAGAGTGGAAATGTTGTGGCGCGTTGTTTTGGCTGAATGCACAAGAGTATGTGGCTGTGGTGATTTATCAACACTGTTAAAAAAAATTGTAATGTCAAGATTTTTCTGTGATATTTTACATTTTGCCCCCATTTTTTAAAAATATGGAATAATAACGATAAAATTATGGAAATAGGCTGTGAATTTACAAGTCTTACATGAATAACATGAAAAGCTTCAACTGTAAAAAGACATGAAGTTTCCTTTTTTTTAAAAAGAAGATGCCATTTCATTTCATATAAAAAAGAATGTTAAAATACATTTTCAATGTATTTTTTGATGATATTTCTTCATAGCAAAAAAAAAGTGTTTTTGGTAATTTAATCTATTTCACTCTAAAAAGAGTATCTGGGCTGCAGTTGATATTAAAGAGTTCTTTACATTGATCTAACTTAATTAATTTGGTTTGGTGATTTAATTTTCTTTTCTTTTTAGTCAAATAAGCTTAAAAACCCCACTCTGTAATCTGAAACAAGTTTTTACTTTCATTCAAGGTTCAAGGAGTCTTTATTGTCCCCGTAGGGCAATTTCTTGTGCAACTAGCAGTGCTAAAACAAACTAGAGAAAATTTAGTAAGTTGTTTCAGCTTCAGCACGCATGAACAACAGTTTTTTCAAAACTCAACATATCTTAACCACAGAGGCTCATGGGACAATAGAATTCAACAGGAAATGACCCTTTTATGATTGTTATCCTATAAATTTAAGTGTTTACTGCCTTTGTTATGTTCACATTCAGAAGAAGTTGTTGAGAAATTCTGTTCAGTTTGGATGTTAAAGTTGCACCATGAGTGTGAAAGACGGTTTAAGGAGACAAACTTGCCACCATATCTGATGTAAATCCTAAGATGGAACCAACAAAATCTAGTAATAAATTGTTCTGCTGTTCTGTCACAGGCTATGGTTTTAGAAATGCAAACTTTACCTGAGTAAATTTACATTCACAGCAAAAAATAACACCATGAAATAAGTTGTTCAAAATCACAGCGCCAAAGTAATGGTACATATTTAATTAACTTGACTCAAATAGAATTTTTCAATTTGCATTGACAAAATAAAAGTAAGTTGTATTGAATTAAAAATAACCATTTTATTCAATTAAATTTTATTTAGTTCACTAAGCTTAATTTTATTAGATGTGACCAATTGAAGAAATATTTGTAAGTTGGTTCAACTTGGTCTAAGCACGGTAAGGTGCATTTTGGCTTTGTATGGAATTATTTTATTTTATTTTTGCCACAACATCCATCATACAAATATGTTAGTAATCGTAAATCGTCCATGATAGCCTGATGTAACAGTTGCTGCTTATTTCCCCTGATGCCTTGTGGCACACCTGGATCTCCTTTGCACTGTGACTCAAATGTGTATGTTACCCCTTCAGTACCCTTGTAAATTCGTTATATAGCCTATCAAGTTGGATGCCATGACGTGGTACTGCACATCTGTGACATTGATTGCACGTCACTGTGATGTCATGTAGTGACTTCTGGCGACTTTTGGACCAGCTAATAGTGACTTCTCCTCCTGAAGAGTTGGCAACAGTGATAATAATCCTGATTTTCTGTATTCTAACAGTTTTTATCGTATGTCTAGGTGATTTTCTCCTTATCCTACATCTCTACATCCTTCATTAAACATTAAAATGCCAAAATAAAACAAAGATTTCATGTAAAAGCAAAGTTATAAACCATGTTTTTATTATGGAAAATAACTATTTTTATGAGAAAGTTTTTCTCTGTAATTTTAAGGTATTTTTCTGGCGCCCAGCTGCCAGAATATTGCCGGTTTTTTTACTTTTTTTTTTTTTTTTTTAACAGTGCACAACATTTCCTGATGTCTGAACATGGCTGGGGCGCAACAAGTCAGCAAGGAAGTAACATGTTTGAAAAGACAACTCCACTTGCAGAGTAGATGGACTTTATCGCAAATATTCCACAATGCAAGTCTGAAACCGGCTATAGATCAGTGCGAGCCCACGTCACAACCTGGAATTTACGAGACTATGAAGCTGGTCGCGGTGAAAACATGCTTCACATTTGAACGGCGTCTGATGGACTGTGAGCCTCAAAAACTGTTTTTGCACCCTTTTTAAAATTTTTTCTCCGCCGGTCTGTCTTTGAAATAATGTTGAAATGACGTCCAGTTATATTGAAAGTCTCATTGCCGACGCTAGAAAAAGATACGAAGCTAAACTAGTATCTGTTGGACTAAGTGATGCCCATCTTCTGCATCTAGAGCCTGGTTAGATGAACCTACAAACGGCCTGATGATCAGATTCCCAATCTCGTGATGTATTTGGTTTCACCAGGTAAGCCAGTGTTCAAACCATTTATTCTTTATAGAATATTAATTTTCCCCCGGATTTTTAAGAAATGGTGGTATTTCTTTTTTTTTTTTTGTTATACTTGTATGATCCCCGAGGGGAAATTAGGGCTCTGCATTTCACCCATCTCTGTACTGAGTATCAGAGAGCAGTGGGCTGCTACTTAAAGCGCCCGGGGAGCAGTTGGAGGGTTAAGGACCTTGCTCAGGGGTCCACAGTGTTTAACCTAGGAGTTGTGTCGGGGACTCGAACCCGGGTCCTCTGCGCCAAAGCCCACGACGCTACCACTAGGCCTTTCTGACACTTGTATGCTTTTATTCTTATGTGGGAACATTGATGGCAGTAATCTGGATGGACATGAACATGAGAAGGGAACAGCGGGCGGCGCTGTGATTCTCTACATCCACTGATTTAATGGTGTTTTCTATCATCTGTACAAAAGCGGGACTTCTCGGTATTTCCAAAGTAGAATAAACGAAGATTGACGAGTAATGAAGCAAATAATCAAATGGCTCTCCTATGCAACAAAGCCATGTTTTCACCTTTTACCTAACTGGATGTGACTAATTTGGCAAAAATTCCCGGATGCTCGCAGTGATCCATACATGTCTTCTCATTATATCGTCATATATTACGAATTTTTTGCTGGTTAACTGCAAATGGATTTGATTTAGTGATTGGATACAAATTAAATCAGCGTGAGATCAATTAAACCAGTACATTGTCAATATTTGGACAACCTGGACCACTTTGTACTGGCCCCAGAGTAAAGAGTTAAGAACCCTGCGAGTGAGACAACTGTAACTAATCCAGAATGCTGCTGCTTGTGTCTTCATGAAAAACAAATAAAACAGGGGAAATAGATCACTTTGGTTCTGTTTAGAATGATCTCCTGGCGCCTTACGAGCCACCAACATGTCTAAGATTGTCTGGGTCAAGTTTGTTTTCCATCCCTGGAATTTAAACATTTAGTTTTGATGCTTCTAATATCTGTAACAAACTATCAGAAAACCTGAAGTCTGCTCCAAACCTCAGCTCTTTTAAATCCGGTCTTTTCAATTAGGAATTTTATGATGATACAATAATAGTGATGATTATGATGTTGATGATAATGATAATTATGCATTCATTATATGCACTCACTGTATATATCCCTCTGTCTTTAGATCATGTGCAGCACATTGGGTTGTCTCATGTTGGCTGTGAGGATGTGCACTTTCAATTTGCATGTTGACAGAGCAGAGGGGCTGAAGAGAACGCCTGTCAGGAAACTTTAATTATATCTATTTTTCCCACTCTGCATTTAAGAACAAGCTAATAAGGGCATCAGAACGTCTTCAGAAAGGTACGTTTCTGCTCTTCTGTGACTGATCCTACAGATGACTTACAGAGTCGCGGTGAGGATTTAATCTGAAGTTAAAGCCAAACAGTTAAAAAAAATGAGACGAGAGGAGGGCTGGAAAAGATGAAGGAAGCTGAAAGGGGAAAAAGCTATTTTAATCTTTGATCCTTTCACCTTCCATCGGCTCTCGTATCAAACAAATTACCCAGAACGCACCTCTGCACGCATCGGTCTCATTACCCTTCTCCCTAGGTAAATAGCTCTGCCTGTCATGAGACGAAGAATCAACAAGATAATGAGACGGTTGATGAGTTTGTGTGTACATGCAGCTCTGTGCTCGTGTACATGAGCGTTAAGAGCTCAGATTAGGGTTTGAATTACCCTGGACTCACATGGACTGAGGTTTGCACAAGAAACACTGCAAAAATATCATCAAGGCAACAGATCTTTTGATTTATTAGGAGCCAGTTTATCAAATAGAAGCCATGAGGAAGAGTTGCATAAAGAAATCCAGGCAGATTGTGATCATATAGATATACAGTATATCAGGCTGAGCATGGATTTTACTCCTGGATTTCTGTAGAACACCGTTAGAGCTTTTGATTAAGGGGAAATTTAAAACATTTCTTTCAGCAGCATTTAAATAAAGATACACTTTTCTTATGCAATAGTCCCAAATTCTCCATAACAGTCCTTGCCTTTGTTTGGTGCCTTTACCTCCAACAACCATCCATCTCCTCAACATTTCCAGTCACAACCTGGAAAAATCGCCATTATCCTCCACTGTCCTCCCAAACAAGCCGATCATTGTCTGTGAGACACGATGACACTGGAACATTAGTGCTGACAGTGAGGCAGCGCATCATCGTGTCTGACCACGGAGGCTGGTCTGAGGTTAAAGGTCAGAGGTCAAGGAACAGTCACCATTAAAGTAGCCTCTTCTGTCAACACGTTTGTATAAACCAGGAAGGAGCAGAGCAGTTCCCATGAGGACTCACTCCACTTTGTCCTGTCACGTGATGGATGACCCACATTATGATCATCAGCGGGGAAATGAATGGAAATGGAATCATGATGATGGAAATGAAACAGGATTTCCCTCCATCGCTCTGAAGGACACATTTACAGTTTTTCATTTACCCACTAAACAACTTACCTGTTAACTTTTCTGTTTACCAATTATCTTCCTTGTTTACTTGCTATCTGCTTTTTTTTGGTTTTAGACAGTATCTAGGGGTTGTTTCAGGTGAGGGAATGTAACTATGTTCTATGAGGATGAAAGAAGCCAGAACAAACATAGCTGTATAATTCACCCAGTTGATTTATGGAAAAATTTTAGCAATGAAATGAAATCATGTCCAACAATACATTTAAAAGCGATTTAGATAGACAGATGCAGGATGGAAACATATTGTCCAATCTGTACTGTCTTTTCTTCTTGTTGTTGGTGGACATGAGAGTTTTACCAGGAACTGCTTGTAACTGTATGGGTGCAGGTATTTATTCACTTCTATATATACACATACTCTAATGGGGTTAGGCCTCAAAAAGATCTCACTTCTGACAACTCATTTTTTTGGACCACAATAATTTAAAGGAAATGTCTGAAATTTTGAATTTGTTTTTATTTTGTATTTGTTTTGTTATAAAGTGCAAAGTTTTCTTTTTTTTTCCCCTTTTATTTATTTTCTTTGATTATGCTTGCAAAATACTAGTGTTGTTCTCAAGACCACGCCACCAAGACCAAGACGTCACTGAGACTAAGGACCGAGACCAAGACATTGTACAGGACTGGGTAATGTCTTGGTCTCGGCCCCTGGTCTCAGTAACGCTTGGTCTTGGCGGTGTGATCTTGACTACAACATTACAAAATATTCTTTAACTGTTAACCTGTTTTCTTCTTTACGAACGAGGTACTTGCAGACAGAGGCAACATGATGCCGGTGATAAATTTATGCAAAAACGTGTGAACTTTCACTATACTGAGAAACAGAAGCACCATGGTGAGCACTAATACTAACTGAACTCTCCCACAGCACCATAACGCTTTTAGAAGAGGTGAGACCAGGAGATAGTAGGAACTGAATTTGATGAGACCGGAAACTGAGGAGATCTTACAGTTTCTCAATTCCTAGTTTGCGTACTGCATACTCGTGAACTTGTGTGTACAGACTTGTGGGTATGTACTGGAAGCTCGCGGACTCTGACTGCTTAATGGTTTGGGACAACGCAAACTTGTGACATCACCACCCATGGTGCGCAACAGTGCAGAGCAAGAGCTGCCCGTCAACATGAAAATAATATTGTACTATTCTACAGCTGCTTGTTATTTATTGTTGTGGAGATGTATTAATTGTACCGAGACAAATAAAAACAATGAAAATAACTGCTCCAAAACAATAATCCTGAATGGATGTTTTTTGTTTTCAACGTGTAAATTATATTTATTTTCAATATGAAAGCACATTTATCCAAAAAAGGCAATCAGGTTATGTGATCAGAAACACCTGTGAGAAGAGAGGGGGAGAAAGAGCTGCAGATACAGCACAAGAACAATAGTAAAGAATAGAAATGGTCGCTCAGGTTTGGCTGTTGGAGGCGGAGGGGGAGGAGGGGGCTGCCAAATGCTGCATGTGTGCAGGTGCATGCTGGGATTTATATCTGGCCAAGTACGCACGAGTCACCTCTGATGCATGCTTGGTAAAATGGGTAGAGGAAGTTCTTATCAGGGGATTTCCAGCGTAGGCTGCTTGCTGAGAAGAGAAATTTGAAATGGAACATGACTTGACCGTCATGACCGCAGGTGATGACGTTTCACAAGTCCACAAGCATGCAAGTAGGCAGATTGAGAAACAACCCTTGAGTTGATGGGGCTAGAGCTTTGTGGATATAGGATTTGGTCAGACCACAAGTTGATGAGGCCTCAGTCTGAGGTACCTGAAGTTTGTTGGACAAAGAGTTGGCATGACCTTGGGTCTTTGAGACCTCCATTCAGTGCGATGAACGGTTGATGGGAACACAGGCCAGTTGGTGAGACCACTTTAAAGACCCACAACAGAACTTTTAGCAGTTTTCTCAGTGATGGCCCCTCTATCGATAGTTAAACTAGCATCCATCTTCATCCTACCTGTACTGTGATTCCCTCCAGCCGGGAAAAGACAGTCTAATCTTGACTCTTGATCTGTTTCTTCCTCTCTTTCTTTTCCTCTCTTCCTCCAGTAATGTTTTTTGCTTTTCTTTGCAGGATCTGCCACGATGCCCATTCAAAACACCTGCTGTGTTCATGTCTGGTTCATATCCGTTTGCTTGTATGTGATGCGGTGTGCAACCGATAGCCGGCTGCAACGTCACAACCATGTCCCGGACACAAAAGCTACATAGAGCAGTTTCTGAGCCTCTGGATGCCGCTGGGCAGTGACGACTTGAAAATGTGCATTATGAATATTGGTGTGCCATCAAAACAAGTCAGAAACGCAGATTTTTTAGGTCTAAAAGTTACACTGTCGACAAAGACTGTAAAAAGAACGGATGTAGTATCCAGTTGGTTATGTCCTACTGTTGCCATCTTGCCATGTTGCTTGTGTTGTCACTCTCAGAAAATACTAAAATGGGCAAAGCGCGGCCTTGGGGGAAATGATTGACAGCCAACATACTCTGGGCTAAATGCTAACTGAGCTAACTTAAAACTGACAGGAGCTAACAAAGATTAGCCTCCTAAGTCGCGGGATAAGTCGGTTGTGTGTCTGAGATGGTGGTCAGCAGCACTGGAGCACCACAAGGGACTGTACTCTCACCATTCCTCTTTACACTGTACACCTCAGACTTCCAGTACAACTCTGAGTCCTGTCATCTGCAGAAATATTCTGATGACTCTGCAGTTGTGGGGTGTATTAGTGATGGACAAGAAGCTGAGTACAGGGAACTTGTCAATCAGTTTGTGAAATGGTGCAGTAACAATCAGCTCATCTTAAATACCAGCAAGACTAAAGAGATGATTGTTGACTTCAGGAGGAGCAAGAATAAGCAGCATAGTCCTGTCTACATCCTGGAAGAGGAGGTGGAGGTGGTAGAGAACTACAAACACCTTGGAGTTCAGCTGGACAACAGACTCGATTGGAAATGCAACAGTGACTACATCTACAAGAAAGGTCAGAGCAGACTCTACTTCTTAAGGAAGCTGAGATCATTCAACGTCTGCACCAAGATGTTGCAGATCTTCTACAAGTCTGTTGTGGAAAGTGCAGTTAGCTTTGCAGCCATCTGCTGGGGAAGCAGCATCAGAATCAGAGACTTGAAGAAACTAAACAAGCTGATCAAGAAAGCTGGTTCTGTGCTGGGGATAACTCTGGAGCCGCTGGAGCTGATCGTTCAAAAAAGAATGCTGCACAAGCTGATGAAGATGATGGAGGACACTTCCCATCCTCTCCACAACACTGTGAAGAATCAACAGAGTGTGTTCAGTGGGAGGCTGCGTCAAGTTCGCTGTAGGACGGAGAGATACAGGAATTCATTCCTGCCAGCAACCATCACCCTAAAGAACAAGACTAACTGACTTTTTGTTTATTTAAAAAAAAAAAAAAAGTGAGCTTTTACAATACTGAATTTCCCTTCGGGGATGAATAAAGTATTTTTCATTTCATTTTCATTTCATTTCATAAAGGTACAGATCTGGGCATGAAAAAGTTCCCCTTTCAGCCGACTGCCAGCCACTTACCAGCAACTTGTCTGCTAATTCAATCGCACAGAGAAACACCTGTGTGCCCAGGGGAAACTATTTCAGAGCATAAATGAATGCCCGGAATAAGGATGTTTCTACACTCCAAGTTTGGACACCATACCTGATGCCGTATTTGCGGGACAAGCCTACAGCCAGTGATAGTGCAGTAATGGTGCACTATTAGTGCACCACTTCTGGCAGAAAAAGGAGGAACTTTTTCATGCCCAGATCTGTAAGGCATGTTTGGACTTGCTGTTATCTGGCTAAAAACCACCATTTTGCTGCTCTGCTGCAGACTGAGACTTTACTGAGAGCGAGCAAGGAGCTAGCTGCTAGCTGCAGGCTGGCATCCAGTCTGCCGCCTGTCAATAAAAATGAAACACCGCTAATTATGTGTAATTTCAAGATTAAATAACATCTACATGGATGAGTTATAAAAAAAAAATTGCCCTCCTCATAGTTGACATGAAGGTAAACTTGACCTATTAAACCTAAACTGACTTTTTGAACCAGCTGTATTTCTGCTGTGAAGTTGGCCTTTTTAACATGGGGATGGGGATTTGCTCTGTTTTGCAACCAGCCCATAGCGGATGAAGAAAGAAGTACAATTTTTAAGCACTTATCCAGATTTCTGCATTGGCCTCACTGTTGGCCACCGAGGTTGCCGCTTGGTTGTGGGTCTTTCAGGACCAGATGTATTTTTCTTCACACAGGTTCTTAGAGGAGAAAAAGCAAAATTCACACTGTGTTAGCAAAGCGGAGGAGATAACATCTTTGGTTTTGCAGGACTTGTGGTTTCTGAATAGTAAGTTCTGGCTGTGAAGTCAATGTCAGCCCCATCTTTATGTATCTACCTAAAGGACGTCATGTTGTTTTTCTTTGAAGCTGTTCCTCTTTTGAACTGGGACTGTGTGAAGAGAATTTTCTCTGAAATTCAAGAAAAACTCTGAGGTAAAGACATCTCCTGTAGGTGTTTTAGTTTAACTAAGGACAACACAAGGTGTTTGTCTTTTAATGGGAATGTTTTTGTTTTTTTCTTTCTCACCGACAGACACATGCATCAGGTCATCGGATGTAGGTGTTGTCTTCAGAGTAAACGGTGGAAAGTATCCAACATGATCTCGGAGTGAAGACCTCCCTGCAGACTGAGAGCTGAGCAGCAGGTGATAGGAATGATGACAGGAAAGTCAGGACAGGCTGAAAAAGGAAGAGAGGGAGACGAAGGAGAGGAGGGAGAACGTGATAACCTTGTCTCTCGCTCATTGCTGTCTGCTCAGTGATTTAATTTGGTCGCGCCGTCACACCTGGGCTAAAGCTCATCCATCACAGGTATTGCAAGATCCCTCCGTCTCTGACTCTCTCTTCCCTCAGTCCATTCTTCCAGTCCCATCTTTCTCTGGCCTTCTTTTCATTCCTGCACATTTTTTAAGGCCATCCCGTCTCTCACTATCCATCTACCCGAACCTACCTATCCTTGTCATTCTCTATCTTTCTGCTGAGTCTTTGCCTGTTGAAGCTGGGTTCTGTGACGTCTGCTCAGAACCAGCTGGTTCAGCTGGACCACCGATCACCGTGTTCACTTTACACATAACTACACATAACTAATTCATATGACTTATAACCAGAAATGTTCACAGTGAGGAAAACCCCCAGCAACAGTGGTGGTTCTAAATCTAAACAGTTATGTAAATCCCTAAAATAACACATTTATTCAAATTATACTGGGCACACACTGGGTAGTGATATACACTCAGTGCATTTAGGCCCAATCCCATTTCTCTTTTTTGTCCCTTCCCCTTGTCCCTTAAAGATCTCCTTCCACTGAAAACCAGTTTAACTTGCTCCTTTTGAAATACGGAGGGTGACCCCTAGTTACAAACACATGCTGCGCTTGCAAGTGGTGCGTCACCTCCACTGGCTGTGTTTCCTATTCATAGAAACAATACTGAAAAGGAGCGAATCAGGAAAAGCGTTTCGCTTCCAAGTCACACTGAAAAGGGTGTCGCCCACGTGGGTTTATACCCGCCCACGGGTAGGCAGGTAAGCCTCCCATCCGCACTAAAAGTGAGACGGTACGACTGTAGCTGCGGAGTTGAGAAGCTAAGTTAGCCAACTGTTTGCTAGCATGGTGGAACAAACTCGTTCATGTGCTCTGTTACACACACAGAGTGGGGGGAGGAGCTTCCTTCATACATTCATGGGAGGGAGCCAATCAGAGACGCCTCATTTTTCGCGTCATGGATATTCATGAGAAGGACCGGAAAAGCCTGTCGTTGGACCACAAGCCTCTCTTCTAGCATACAAATACAGCTGGAAACAAAGCAACCAGAAGGTATTTTTTCAACAGAAACTACGCATAATGCATTCAATAATAATGGAGAACACAGCAATATAAATGAAATGATGACGGAAGTAAATCTTTAAAATGGAACAACAGGGGGTAGAGCTGAGAGTCACCTCCTACAAAGCTGTTGCTGGAAATCTCAAGAATTCAAGCCATCTACTGCTGTGGGTTAATGTTTTTATTGATCAGCGTGATCACTTATCGGGACTGCCAAAGAAAGAACCGCAGGTTTTCAGCCTGGTAGTGTTTATGTTATTGAAGCGTGTGGTACTCGCAATATTTGCTATCTGCATTTCACAAAGAGAATGACCATTAAACATTTAACCAGTGTTAAACTAGACAATACAACGATTGTCATACATTTTAAAACTTTATCTATAAAGAAAATATCCACATTTGTGGATCTTTTTGGACTCTGTAGCCCCCTTGCAAATTTGTGATACACCTCTGTTTTAAGTGTGCATCTGAAAACCCTTTGTTTTAAGGGATATAAATCCTTACAACTTACCTTACCTCCCTGTCCGAACAGGATTGAGACACCCCTACCCCTAAAGTTGAACATGACATGAGGGGGAAGGGTTAAGAGGAGAATTGAGATTGGGCCTTAGTCATGAAGACCATGAATGAATGGATATTTTATTCATCCTGAACTGAGATATTCTTTCATTAGAGAGAGAAAAATAAAACAATATAAAGAATAAAAAGAAATTTAAAAATGTTTTTCTTTTTATTTTATTAGCCATGTTTACATGGAGACGTAGTTCATCTATCCAATTAAAATCAATCGGATCGGAGATTTCAGCTGACGTGTTTACTGTACAAGGACGATAGATAAGGTGATCTGATAAGTTGTGTGTTTACATGATGGAAAGATTCAACATGATCGTAACGGCGCGTTCCGACCGTCCGCGACAGGCCCGGCACGGGCATCAGGTTTACATGCAAAGTCTATGTAATTGTGTCGCATGTCGAACCTTCTTGCGGCGCGTTTATGGTGTCGGGTGCGGCAACGCTGGAGTTGGAAAATCTGAACTTTTGCCGCGGGGCATCAACCAGATAGACAGACTCAGCTTGTCTCAGTGCCGTGACGCAGACACACGTTTTCTGACAGGACGGGGAATCTCTTCACTCCATGGAAACAGCAGAGGATAAACTGTGATCTGCATCCTGTCCCGGGTTTTCGAACGACGGGTTGATGACCTCACACACCTGTGTTTATGGGGTAGTTCTGAATTTCCGAGTTAGCTAGGGTAGTATTTATCACTGGAGACAGTTTCAACATATTTCATTCCCGTTGTTCTAGTTGCAGGAGGTCGTTGCAGCTATGACAAGTCAACAAGTTCGTCTATAGCCTGTCATGAAAAATAGTCTTATCCATTCCACAGAACACCCAAGGCAAATCAGTTATACCGCAAGACTAGCTATGTAAATCCCCGTGTTCATTTTGACAGGCAAAATTAACACCGGCAACAATTTCCAATCCAATATCAACCAATACTGATCTATGCAGACAACCGTGAGGTTGTATGGCTCATATTTTAACTTTTTGAATGGCTATAAGTCACACTTTTTTATAGTTTGTCTGCTCCTGCAATTTAAAATATTTTCAAATGTAAATTCATATTGACAGACATGAATCAAAGAGTAAAATTACCATCTGACACCACAGCAGGGCGCTCTAGGCTTGTGACAACTAAATTCAGCTCCTAAAGCAAAGTTTCCAAAATAGCGTTCTCTCAGCAAGAGAAGTCAGTGCACTGGAATAAATCCTCAAAGAACACATTTATACTTCTTATTCATAATGTTTATAGTCATTAATTAACAAAAACATGGTGACATTGTGTAAGTTCTTGATAAGGGGTGTAATGATTCGATTCATGGATGATATTGGTTCATTTAGAACGATACTATCCGATTCAATTCAGTGACTGGAAATCAAATCAGAAACCATGAATCGTGATTTAAATCGAATCGTTGTTTAACTGAATTGTTACACCCCGATTTAGAGATGTGTGGCTACTTGTTTTTGTTGTGTCATTAAAAAAGTCGAAGTAACCGACTCCGTTTATTCCTGTTATTACATTTTAATGCCAAAATGGGCCGATAATGGTAGCCCAATAATATTGGACATCTCTAGTTATTTACTTTTTTATTTTTAGAATGCAGAAGAGAAGAATTTAAAGAAACCAGTGTCTTTTACACTAAAATACATTTCTTGATTATTAACTAAAATAAATACTTAAGGATATTAACTCATATTTGCATCATCATGAATAAACTGAAACAGGTCTTTACTGTGGTTTTTCACTAATGTAGCAGATTTAACATGCACTCAAGTTTAGATTTAAAGCCAGAAAGCCTCCCCTTTCTTCCACACCTTCAGTTGTGTCCTTGCACTGTTCCCACAGGTTGTGTGTTGTGCTTGCACAGGTCGCCCCCCCCCCCCCACATCATCTTGGTACAGTCCTCAGAGCACCCGGCAGGAGATCTGGCTCAGCCTGGGCCAAACTAATCAACGCATCCTGCAGGGGAGCTGGGACCCACCTGCTGGCAGTCCACAGGAAGACCCCACACACCTGAGTTCATCCAAGAGAACACGAGGGACACACACACACAGAGACACACACACTCGCACACACATTTATGGCTGTGTAAAGTGTGAAGTGTTTGTTGGAACAGAGAGCCAAGTATCACGGCAGCCAATGAAATGTCCTCGCATCGACACAGAGATTTAGTGTTTTGGGCTCTCTGTGTGATGCAGCGGGGACATCTGTCTCTCAGAGGCCCGGTTACCATGGCAATGGGCTGCCACCAAAAAATGACAGGAGTGCCGTTTTTATCCGTGAGATTCAACAGTGGAAGCGTTCCCTGACAGAGATGCAGTCGGGTTTCCACCAGGTCCCAGGATGTCTCATCAGTTTAATTCTGAATGAGTTCTCAGTTTTTAAATAAATTATAATTACTTAGTTTAGCTGATTAAATGAAGACAGAGTACAGACTTGCTTTCTTTGCTATTTTCTGCTTTCCAGATGGATTTCAGGTTCAGGTAAAGCTGAAATCTGCTTGGTTTGTTGATAATTCAACACTAAAGCAGTGTCTGAATATTACACAGACCAAAGCTGCACAAATATTCATAAATCATCAGGAAAGTGGCTTTCAGAGCTCAGGAGATGTTTCTAAAACACCATTTTCTGACACAATGTGTCATTAAAAGAAGCTCTGGCAGCTTTTGGATTAATGTCTTTGCATTAGCATCCTTCACTGCACACCAGACTAGATGAAGATGTGTTTTTAACCAAAGCTAAGATGCTTATGGTACTTTTTCTGATGTTCTGTAAGGACTAAGTTTATATTTGACTTGTTGTTTCCGGATGATCTGCAGCTCTGAGCTTAAATCATTACATGAACACAGAGGCCTCCCACTTATCCAAGGGTGTATTAATTACATTATGGACATCACATGTTTAAAGACAGATTGATATTGATCTGCTGCCTGTAAGCTGCTGATCAATTAATTAACCGTCTGGCTCTCAGACTTCAGCGTCGCCCCACAGACCCGGACAGCACTAAGTGATTCTTAATAAGCAAATACTCTCCAGGCAACAACATGTCTGTATCGTGTGTGTGAAGGTTGAGTGTATGCGTGTGTGAATTTTAATGCAGCAGCAGAGCATGCTTGTAAATGACTCTTAGTGCGTTTAAAGAGAGCTGGCAGGCTGCAGTGTGACCTGCTGGCCTCGGAGGAGGAAAAGTTGGCAGAGAAAGCTGTTTCCCTTCTTTCAGATGCACTCCTTAAAACTCAGCGAACAAAAATCTGAAGTATCTGCATAATTACTCTGAATCTGTTGTCTGATAACGAGCACAAATACTTCCTATAAATTCCGAAGGAACAGCAGTAATGTTTGGAGGAAACACATGGGAGAGTTTAACCCTTACAGTCAGGCTTAAGATTATTGACACTCTCCAATTAAATTAAAGGCTAAATTCACAATAATAATTCAAATAACAAGAAACTAAAGAAACTAAAAATCTATATAAATTTACAAAATTATAATTTAGAGAAATAAAATATTGCTTTTAGATTTTGAAAGGAAATAATTATTAAAACACACAAACAAACAAAACTGGCCCAGACACATTAGAGCACCTTTCCTGTGAAATGTGGACCAAAACACCTGTCAACAGGTGTAAAAGTCTTTTTGAGCATTACAGAAAACACCTGATTGCTGAGATCGTCTCAGAATGTTGCTCAATAAAAGTTTAGCTTCAGAGCCACACCATGCTTGTAGCTTTTTTATTTTTTGTTTGTTTTTAATATTTCTTTCGAACCACCGTTCAATTTCAGTGTTATTTTCATAGAATTTTAATTATTATTACTTTTATTACTTTCAACTTACTTCACTTACAACTGATTTTTTTCCTTCTTTAATTGGAGGGTGTCAATTTCAGCTGTGTTGCGGCAGGGGGCATGCATTTTTGCATGAACTCTTCTTTTTGGACAAATTTTTGAAATCCTGCGAATCCCCCCTCCCCTCCCCCTTCCTTTCCCTGTCTTTTATACTCAGAAGAATTTTGCACCATCTGGCCATCCTCGGGACAAAAGTGTCACGGCACAAAGAAACTGTTTTTTCATATATGAATATTTTTTTTCTACTTTTTTTCACATAAATCATCTGAGCACTCACACACACATGCAAATAGATCACACTCAGTGACTCCTAGTAGTGACACACCTCCATAATATAACTTCAAAAATGCCTGAATTTTCTGCATCTACCTGCAATGGTTAATACAGTTGAATCTGAAGGAATCCTGTGAAGATGTCAGATATGACTATTTCTCTTTCAAATGAAATGCTGGTATTGAAGAATTGATTGTTTTAAAGTATTATAACTGTTAATCCAAAACTTTCGTTTTTAATGAAAGTCAATGGGACAATTTTGGCCCTGAGGGTCGCCAGTGTTTGTATCTGATGCTACTTGAAAAATATAAATGGAATCAAATACCTTTTATTGTTAATCCTTTAAATATCAAAGGCTGTATCGACTACCAAAGCTCCATTCCACAGCTATTTTAAAAAATAATGAAGAATGATTTTGTGTTTTGTTTTTTGTGAGGACTTTTTTGTGATGAATGATGCATTCATTTAAGTATTTAAGCCAGAATTTAGAGGGTTAAAATTTAAAAAAAAAAAAAAAAACATATTTAATGTTTGGCAGTTGTGAGCTGGACTTAAGTTGTTTAGATGATTTATAGAAAAAAAGTAAAAAAAAAGTAAAAAAAAAAAAAAAAGAAGTATATATATATATATATATATATATATATATATAAATACATACAGTATATTAATGTATAAGAACAGTATAACAGTTTCTTTGTGCAGGGACACTTTTATCTCCAGGATGACTAGCGTCACATATTTTGAGGAAGGCACAAGGGTTAAAAAAAAGCTCTTCCTGAGTTCAATGAGGAGAAAAAATCTCTACACCGAAATGGAATCACATCTGGAAACGACAACGGGGTATTTTATTACAAAAAAAGATCAGGAATGTGTTTGCAGTCACTTCTTTTTAAAGGTGAAGGTGAAGGTGAGTTGAAAGAGATGTTATAAAAATCTTCACAGCTCCTCCTCCTCAATTCTTCCTCTCTTTTCCTCCCCCTCCATCTCTCTCACCCCCTGCCTTCTCTCCTTAGACGAGAACCCCAGATAACCCTGCATCAGCACTTCAAAGGAGAGATGAGAGGGAGATGGATGGAGGGGGAGAGGAGGAGGAGGAGGGGAAAAACTCAGGGAAGCAGATCAACAAAGGTGGAGGTCAGAGGAAGAGAAGAAGAGGGTGATGAGGAGGTGGAGAAGAGGAAGATGTGAGTGGGAGTGAGGGATATCTGAGATCTCTTTTTATATGACAGTGTCTGCCTTAATCTGTGAGTGTGTCTCCTGCCTGTCACTAACACACACACGCAAACGCACACACACACAGCTGCATGTCCATATTATTTTTTCTGTCTGATCAGTGAGTGAACAGTTCAATTAGCCGTAGCTGTCAGGACTCAACGTCTCTTCAGACGCAGCTGTCCACGAACGGCAGGAACATCAAAGTCCATGAATTCACCGAGTGTTGCTCTGCTCTGTCAGTGTGTGTGTGTGGAGCTGTAAGCTCTCTCACTCTGACCCACGTTCCTGCATGGAAGGAGAATGATAATTAAGCTAAAGACATTTGCTGACATGCTTACATTCTGCTCCCACAGGTTCATGTTCTACTTTATAACAAACTGGTTATCTCTAAATCAAAATGTCTTCGACATCGTTTAACTTCATCTCTTACTATTGTAAATCTTAATCTTTTGCCCAAGGTTAAGGTTTGACTTTAAGATCCAGATGTATTTTCTGGATTTCTTTTGCACATGCTGGTGCAGGTGAGTGCAGGTGTAACACCCAGAGAAAGGAAGAGAATGTAGAGTCACACATGAATAAGGTTACAGTAAATGCTGTGGATCCAGAATCTGGAGGTAAGAAGCACCATGAACAACAACAAGGATTATAGCAGGACGCCTCTTTTTTGGGGGAAATATCCTGCATCATTACAGATAATGTTTTGTTCAGTTACATTAGCTACGTTTACATGGAGCCAAATACACCGATAGCTTTCTGTTTAAAAGCTGTACCGGAATGAAAATGATCCATGTAAACACCTCTTTCCAAATAAAAAGTGCAGAATCAAAAGAATTTTCATTCAGTTTCACATGGATAGAATATTCCCTTTCTCAGACTGATCGTGGTATCATGTAAACGCTGAATCAGAAAGTTGTGAGGTTGTGTTCTTACAGCACATGCTCCGACTTGCCGTAAACATGCAACGAGTGACGTTTCCTCACTTTGGAAAATGGCGGTGAACAACAAAATTCCCTGCACAGCAACAGAAAGATTGCATTTACACCGTAGTTCAAACTCTGTTTCTACACCGTTTCCTCTTTGTTGTTTGCAGGAGGAACGCATCAGAATCAGCTGCTGCTTTATTCACGTCTTGCAAAAAACCACAACTGTGACAATCAGTTTTTAGACCGTCTTAGATAAATGATGTGATGCAACATCATTCTGCTCATGTCAGACAGGACCATTCTGCTTAAAGCAATACTCACTGATCTTGCATTTCAGACAGCACGGCAAAATTATTTAAAATTCAACAGCCCCCCCTCACTCCAAAGACCCAACCCCCATTCCCTCCGCCTCCTAATGTGGAGGCAAAGATCTGACAGGCAGGTCTCTCGGCCAATCCTAGGTGTGCACCCCACTGCAAGGATTGGTCGGAGTTTTCATTGAAAATTTAAAGAATAGAATACTATTTTATTTTGATTAATGGTGGGTGTGTCTTGTATTTCAGAGTTCCATTACCTCATTCATAGCATTTTACCTTATTAAAAAAATAGTGCAACAATGCAATATCAGTAAGGTTTGCTTTACAGTAAATGTTAGCACATGTACACACCAGATCGGAATAGATTAGTTCCCATGTAAACAGCTGAATTGAAATTTTATTTTGGAATTATTTCAATCTTGAAGGGGACAAAGTGGCCGCGTTTACATGAGTTTTAATTCTGCTTTCACTCTGACTAAAAGTTAATTCCTCTTTAAAGATACACAATGGAACTTTGAGCAGTTCTCTCAGTGACGCGCCCCCTATAAACAGCTAAACTTCATCCATCATCATTGTACCTGTACTGTGATTCACTCGACTATTGGTAATGTTTCCTTGCGCTTCTTTATCAAATCCAACATGATGCGCATTCATATGTGGTTCATATCCATTTGTTAGTAAGTAACGCGGTGCACAACCAATAGTTGGCTGCAACATCACAGCCCCATCCTGGATGGAAAACTTATGTTTCTGAGCCTCGGGACGCCTCTGGGCAGTGATGCCTCAAAAATGTGCATAGTGAATGTTGCTGTGCCATCAAAACGAATAGGAAACACATATTTTTAAGGTCATAAAGACATGTTGTGTGTCTTTAAGAAGATTGAAAATGACCATGTAACGGCGTAATTCCACATAAATACAACAATTCAGAATACAGTAACAATTTCGAAGTAGGAGTTGAACAATAGTATAAGAAAACAAAACAAAAACGAAAAATATAACATGCATGAAAAAGATTCAAACGAAGTAATCCAACTTTGGTTGACAAGAACAGAGAGAAGTAGCAACTACTGAGCAAGACGGTCACTAAATTAATTTAAAAGAAAGTTCTTAAGTCTGGCCATTGTCGTCATGCTTACTGAGGTCAGGCATACCTGGATTGATCAATGGGCTATATGCCCGGCTCCACTACTTCCTGAACTTCAGACAGCACCTTTGCTTCCTGTCTTTCATTACTGGTTGAACTAATTACTCCAGGTGTTTCTGGCCAGTTACTGAGGTCAGACACACCTGGGTTGATCAGTTCGTCCAGTCACAACAGACAGGAAGCAAAGGTGCTGTTTGAAATTCAGGAAGTAGTGGAGCCGGGCATATAGCCCATTTGTCCAGTAATGAAAGACAGGAAACAAAGTAGCTAGCATAAGTTCAGGAAGTAGTGGAGTTGTGCATATAGCCCATTGGACATTCCTGAAATTAGTGATATATGCAAGTGGGATTCGGGCCAATTTCCTGGTATTTTTAGCTACTCATTTAGCTTCGTCCACGTGAATGGGGGATACTGCTAGATGCAGACTCAGCAAGATTCAGTCCTGCTAACAAGCTAACTACTTTTTTGGCCTGAGGAGCTGCTGCTAGCTGTTGCTGTCCCTGGCTGTCGCTTCTCTTGGCTTTGTCTAGTTTCTCATTGCGTCCATTCTTTACAGCCCATGTTAAATAGCTGAACAGTCTCCCGCTGTAACAGTGTGGAAACGTTCCTTGTGGTCTAAAACATTGTTTACTGTTGTCAACATGCATACTTAAGCTAGGGCGCACTAGAACTAGATGATGAATAAGCATGGCTAACATGCACTTTTGCTTTTACACCGTCTTTTATCATCATGGATACCATCTTTAGCCTTAGTTGCTCTTGCAACCACTGGGTTATATTTTCTTTAGCATGATTTTATGCTGCATCTGCCTGCATGATCGTACACTATAGTCTGGAAGAAGAGCTGAGTTCATTCTCATCTTCATCTCTGAAGGATTGTTCCGTTTTTCACTGACTTAAACCTTGAAACCAATCCTGGTCCTCGAGGGCAGGCGTCCTGCATGTTTTCATGGTGTCCCTGCAGCAACACTCCTGAGTCAGACTCAGACCTGTTTGCTACTTAGCTATTAATGTGAGTCAGGTGTGTTGCAGCAGGGAAACCATGACAACAAGTAGGGGGACCTCGATGACCAGGATTGAGGATCCCTGTTTTAAAGCCTAACCCAAGAAAAATGGAGCTAAAATTGAAATTGTCATAAATAGGAAGTCTTAATTTGGCCTTTAACTAAATAGGAAAAAAAGAAGGATTTTTGGATATTCACCATTTAAGAGTGTGCAATATATCAAAATTATTGTAGTGTAGTCTTCTGCTGCCATGGAATAAAGGATAAGAGATTTTGTAGAACAGGGTTTTGAGGAAAGTTTTTACCATAAAGTGATGCAAAAGTATTCAGAAAGTGTATCAAATATGATACACAAGGCATTATATGGTTAAAGGATGACTTTCTTTTTTTTTTTTCAACCTGTACATTATTTCTGAGTGCATTGGGCATGCATCCATATAATGGGAGAGACAGTGCAGCCTCTCTATAAGGCATTATCTGCAGCAAAACTCCTTCATTTCATCAATGCTTTAACTAGAATGAGCGAAAGAACAAGTACTAATTGTCCTGTGAGTTCAGAGTTAACTCTCCGTTAGTTATTGGGGGGGTTTTCTCCAAACTCTCCATGTTGGGGGGTCGTCTTCAAACTGAAAGAGCGACTGAGAGAGCAGCTCGCTACCCAGACACCATCAAACTGAAAACTTTGAACCTCTGAGCTCACAGGACAATTGTACTCATTCGTTCATTTTAATGCTCAGTTTAAAGTTATACCGTGTAACTTTTGACTCTGATATTAAGCCTAAAATGAGTAGTATTTGCTGATTTTTGGGGCCAATATATAGTGACTGACGGGTGTCAGCACTCTGAGCGGGCTGCCCTCTGCAGAAACCAGACATCATTACTTTGTAGAGGTTGGCCGTCGATGAAAGTCTCCTCTTCTGTAAACACAGAAAGCTCTACTTGTGCTACTTTCTCTCATTACTTGAAGCTTTGTCGTGGTGGAACAAAGTAAAAAGGTGAAAGTGATGTCTGAGGAGGCCAAAAAAAGAAAGAGGCAAAGGGATCACTGCAGATCAAAGAGTGGACATTGGAAAAGGATTCAGAGTTGGACTCTCGTGAAACAGCAGTGTGGAAGCTAAACCCACTCTCTGTTTGCCACGGTATTATTAGACTGGTAAGTAAGTTTGGCTGTCATGTAAACATACAAAAATGTGATGCTTTTAATTTTTGTTCAGTCAGCGTTAATTCAAAACAACGTCAATAAGAGCCGTATAAGCTGCCTGTATTTTCCTGTTAGCGAAACTCGGCTAAAAGATAATTGCCATAGACCAAAGCTAACGTGACTCCCTAAACATTTTGCGCAATGTGGCTGGTTTGCAGCAATAAATGCGTTCTCTGTAATTCATCTAAATATCAAAGAAGTAAGGTTGGTTTTGATGTTTGCTTTTCATACGCTGTTCAGAAGGAAGCAGTACTGCTGTAATGTCCCATAAGCTAAGCTAATCCAGACGTTCTCATAACAAACATGAATTTAGCCAAAGTTACTTCTTCATTAGTGCACAAAACTACAACTTGGTTTCGTGGCCGGTTTTAACTGCGCATTTATCTTTGCATTGTGCATTTGTGTATGTGATGTTTCCTATTCAGCTATGTAGTTACAATTCAATAACATTTTACAAGCGGGAGGAAAAATGTAAATTGGAAACAGTTAGAGGCGCATACCTTCACCAGGGGCGTATCCTCCAATGGTGAAAAATCCTTCCGAAAATTCTTGATGGACTCGTTTATTTGAACATCCAAACACAGGAGAAGAGATTTAAATTTGCACCATTGCCGTGAGGCCTTTGAGACGTTGGCGTCGTCACAGGTTTAGCGCTCCTAGTGGCCAAAAGTTACACAGTATGACTTTAAATTTCATTTTAATAGCTTTGAGCTTTACTTTGTGGGGTGTAAGTTTCCCCGGGAACAAAAATAAGACTGTCATGGTAAAATATAGTAAATTAATAGATAAATATGTTCTTATTTTTCAGTTTCAGGCAGTATAGGTGCTGTAGATTTTGAATGAATCACAGCATTTTTTTTCAGGGGGGGGGGGGACTTTTGTGGCTGGTACAGTTTTACAATAGAATCTGGTTTACAAGAAGAGTTTCTGTCTGCTGATATCAGTTTTAGTCCAGTTTCTTTCTCATAGCTGTTGGACATACGGCTGTAATGTTAGTTTCAGAGCTTGTAGACTCTCCCCGGCCTTTCAAATCTCACAGCTAATCATAATCTGATCCAGCCATGTAGAACTGAGAATGAAACAAAATGTTTTATTTAGGAGAATTTCTTCTTTTCCCTAAACCTCACTAGACTGGAACCAAAACTGAAGTGTACTGGCAACCAGATTCAGTCGAGCAGTCTATCCAAGATTTCTGTCCCGTTTGAATCATTGAGTGATTAACTTGGTTTGGGAAGGACCTGCAGCTCCATCAGAGCAAAGAAAACCAACATAGAGATTAATAATATTTGCCACTATCGTCATACTCAGAGTTTAAGTCATGCACTCGGTTCCCGTCTTTGATCCGAGGCCCAGGAAAAGCCTTGGCAATATGTGTGTGTGTGTGTGAGGAGGTGCTGATGTCAGTGAAACAATGACAGGTTTGTTGCTTTTACACCCATTTCCCTGCAGCAGTGATGGAGAATATAAGTTCTCACAGCTCCTGCATATTCACACAACTCACACACATAAAATGTTCACCCTGAGGAGTGAACATGGTCTCATTTCAAAGAGCAGCAAAGATCTGTGAGAGTGTTGTTGGCGATTTTGGTTTTTACACTTCAGATATTCAGCAGCACTGGAAGATGTTTCTATCTGCGCTTTCCTTAATGCATCATTTCATCCAAAAGACAATAAACCCACAGTATAGATACTTCAACCAGACCCAGACATATTGACATATTTTGCACATGTTACATAAAGCTTCAGTCGGATGCGAGAGATTTGTCATGATTCCTCGTTTCCAGGAAAAGCAAACAGCTAAACCTGATACGCTGCAGAAAATCAACAGCACAGGCGGAAACAGGCTCCAGACACCAAACAATCTGTGTTTAGACCCATGTTTGCTCGTTCAGTTCCACTCTGTTTGTTTTCTCTGTAGCACAAGTGTGGGGGCTGTATTAAAAACTCAGAGGGTGGGGGTAAAGAGGCAGATGTGAGGGGGGTCACCTGTTCACCTGTACAAGGGATGACAGGGATGCTTAAAGATGGTACCAGGCAGGGTGGGAGGCTCTACATGAAGGGAAAAAAATACATTCTTTGTTTTTAGTGTAACATCATCACCCATAGCAGCTCTGCTCAAAATGATTGGGATAACCAAATTTCAGGAAAATGCTTGAAACATTTCAGCCATGAATAAAGAACACCCAAAATGTAGCTTGAACACACATATTTGCTGTTTCACTTATTGTTTGCAGAACCTTTGGCAGCACTGCCAGTCTTTTAAAAGAGTTTCTGCTTCTATCTGCCGCATTTTCTTCCACTCTTCACTTACTTCCATTCAGACTGTTTGAAGTTTGCAGCGGCACATTCTAGCTGCAATGGTTTTTAAAGTAATTTGGGTCAGGAATCATCCATCTTTCCTCCATCCTCCATCATTTTGTGCAGCTCCATTTGAGATGTTCTTGCGCTTAAAGGGCCCATATTATGCACTTTTCCTCCCATATGAAATAATTCTTTGATATCTTAAAAGAGTCATCACCCAGAAATCCCACTTTTTCACGTTGAAACATGTGTATTGGAACAGGACCTCAGTTATAACGTGCCAGAAACTCCGGAAAGTGAAAGTAACTTCGTCTTTGAGCGCGGGCTCTCTCTTCTCACCAGAATCGGCTACAAGCATGCGCTCTCCACAGTACGCGGTTTGGATTTCTTTCTCCGAATGACGTGAACTAGAGAGGCTGCTAGCTGCTAAGCTAGCCTCTTTAGTGCCACCTAAAAGCAGCTGATTACCTGCCGCAGAGTCGTTATGATCAGCTGTTATGACGTGAGCTAGAGAGGCTGCGAGCGAGCTGCTAAGCTAGCGTCTTTAGCACCACCTGAAGGCAGCTGATTACCTGCCATGGAGTAGACCAGCTTTTTCAGAAAGGACGTCGACGACAACGAGGAGAAGGAGGGGGGAGATAGGGGATTATCACGCTTATTGGTATTTGGACACTTCCTCTTCCGGGCCATGTTAACGACAGCCGTTCCTGCTCTGTTATACTGTTTAAATCGGATAAACTCCAAACATACTCAAGTTTTCATTCTAGACTGAAATGATACTAAGGAAGAAGTGGATCAAAGCGATCGATTCGCCGCGGTGAAGGGCCGAACTTTATAATAAAACACACGTTTGTTTGTCGCCGGTGGGGCACAACACCGGCACTTCACAGCATGCCAGCTAGCGTTTACTGACGTGCTTAACATTGTGCGTCTTAAAACACACAAACATCTGAAAATCGGGTCTGTACCCCCCCGTTTCCAGTGGAACAACTGGGGACTGCCAAGAAAGGAGATGCTTTCAGATGCTTGTGTGTTTTTAGCCGCACAAAGTTAGGCACGTTATCGAGATGGCTAATGCTAACCTGCTAAAAATAGTCCGCCAGCTACTACTCTGTTAAACTTTGTAAATCGGATAAACACCAATGCCAAGTTTTCATTTCAGACTGAAGTGATGCTAAGGAAGAAGTGGATCAAAACGACCGATTCGCCGGGGTGAAGGACCGAACTTTATAATAAAACGATACACGTTTGTTTGTGGCCGGCAGACTGCGCAGTCATGTTAGCAGGTTAGCATTAGCCAGCTCGATAACGTGCCAAACTTTGTGCGGCTGAAAACACACAAGCATCTGAAAGCATCTCCTTTCTTGGCAGTCCCCAGTTGTTCCAAATGTTGATTCCTGTCAGAAGGCTTGAGTGGTGGTTACAGTGGATTTTTTTTTTGAGTTATGGAGAATGGAGAGTCTGAGACAGCGGGCTGCACCCAGTGGTCGGTCACGTAGCTGCGTGGCTGCCGTCCTATGGTGAGTTCGTTCAGTTTACAAGGTTCATATTTAATTGTTTTCACAAGCTGCTGCAGCAATGTACGGCACAAAATGTCCAAGACTGCCTATTGGGTTTAACAATATCCACTTTTCAGTCATCAAGTTCGGGAGCTCCTCCTGTGTTGTTGATTCGTGCATGTCCTCAGTGTAAAATATCCTAGGCTGTAACCGTGGTAACTGGAAGCCCTTGGCAGAAACACGCAGACATGGCGGCTCCCATGGTTTCGGCCCTGAAACTTGTCTATGTTTGAACATTTTCCACTGAATAAATTTAAATAATCTTAACCTATAACATTGTGTTATAATTGTATATCACAAGCAACTCGCTCGTACTTTTCATGCTGCATTAACGGGAAACAGGGTATACAGCAGACGGAAGACAGCCGCTGCATGTAAAGGCATAAACAAGCCTCTATGTAAAGAAGTGGTCTGTCAGTTACGGTGACTTCAGTCCACATCTCTAAAATGTTATGGCGATGTCGTATTGTTTTCCCTGACCCATGTTTTACCGTCTTTCTCTCGGCTTCTGCGATTAAAATGACATCTGGTTTGGTATCGACGGCCGTCTGCCCAACTGCACATGAACCCAGCATCAGTGTAACACTCGGTTCTCCCTCACTGCACCGCAGTGACTTTTCAAAGACATTTCCTCGATGTGAGCCGACAACTCTGGTGTCTCCGGTTATTTCTGTGGTTTCCTACTGTCACGCTTCTACTGAATGTAAAAACGAAGGTTACGATATTGTAACCCAAGTTAAATTAACACAGACGGAGCTCTCTACTGGACTCTATGGGTACAACTCTCCTCAAATCGCGGACACGCGATGGCCCACTGAAATTTACCTGTACGTAGCCGGCCAGTAGGGCGTGTCTACCCTCTTTTCCCGCCTTAGCGGGCATAAAAGCAGGTGCATCGCCGGCAGCCCTCACTCCACCAAGCTTCAGCGTAAGGCGAAAGAGCGGCAGGGTCCTGTGTAGAGGGCTCTGTATGGGTACAGTAGGCGAAGCCCGATATATGTACTCCCTGCTGCGGCAGAGGCTCCGCACACTGACCATGCCAGCTACCAATTAGGTACCAAGACCCAGTCTCCACTTTATTAATCTTAGCCACGTATGGAGTGGTACTGGGTCCAACTTCATCCCAGTTAGCAGCATCTGGCTAGATGGGTGAAGTTGTGGCCTAACCTCACAGGGGTCTAACTATGACCACCTGTGCACCTCATTGATTGTGTCGAGCAGAGCACGAACCAATGCAGGTGCATGACACCCTGTGGGGGTCAAGCAAGCAGATACTTGACACACCATTCCTCTCACAGGTCCTGTGACCCCGCAGTGAGCACAGACCTGGAGAAGGAGCCCGACACATCCAAGAGATAGAACCTTATGAACGGGCAGGGAGAAGACCACGATGCCGCCGTACATATCTCCTCAGCACTCGCACCACTGAAAAGAGCCGTAGACGTCACCACACTTCTTGTGGAGGGCACCTGGATCACAGTTGGCGGCTCTTGACCCGCTTGCGTGTAGGCTGTGAAAATACATTCACACAACCACCTAGCCAAGCGTTTCCTGGATAGGGCTCTGCCAGCTGTCCCATCACCATAACACACAAACAACTGGTTGGTGTTCCATTCGGTTGACATAGCATCTCAACGCATGCATAGGGCATAGGAGATGCAGTCTTGCCTCCCTAGAATCCTCATGAGGGGGAGGGGGAAAAGCCTCCAGTTGGACGACTGGACTGAATTGAGCTCCTTATGTTCTTAGGAACAAAAGAGGGGTTAGGTCTCAGGACAGCGCCACTGCGGTCCCCACGAAGGAGTAAACAACTCGGATGGACTGACAGGGCACACAGTTCGCTCACTCTATTGGCTGATGTCAGAGCAAGAAGCAAAGCTGTCTTCAGTCACTGCGTTTACATGCAGCCAATAACTCTTTCATAACCCTTTCATAACCGGAATTTAGCAATAACCCGGTTGCGCACGGTCATGTAAACACTGGCAAAAACCCGAATATGCTCATTTTCGGGTTTTTAAAAACCCGAATATTACCCCTGGGTTACTCCTTTTCTAACCGGAATATTTGGTCGTGTAAACGCTTATCGGAATATCTTCATTGAAAGGAATATTTAATTGTGTTCTGCGCATGCTCGATCTGCAAGCATTTTTGGCGTTTTGATTGAATTACAGGGAGTATTTTGTACTAGCGATCAGACAGTGCTCTGCACAGCTTGCTAGTTTATACATCACCATGGCAACACGCATCCCGAGAGGAGCTGGTGTGCAAACAGTTACTTCACGGGGCTCCATCACTCATCTGGAAAAGTTTGGTGAAGATGTGACAGAGAAAAGTTCACTGACTCCAGCAAGAGTCTGTTAACTTCCTCATTACAACCGTTCCCACCAGTCCTGGCTGAGACCTTCATCTGTCCGGGGGACTCTGCTGGAAACGGGAAGCGTGGATGTGCTCCGAGCTGCATTTTCAGGACACGTTGCTCTCCTTCTATGAGCAAGTACTGCTGGTGGGTCAGTACCAGCACTCCGGACTGCAGTCAAGCCCGCCGCCTCTCGCGGATCCGCGGTCAAGCCAATCGGCGTTATTTCGGCTGTAACTCTGAAACTTGGCTGGCTTTACCGCAGTGGCTCTGGATGGTTCATTATCCACCATCATCATGACGTTTTCCGTGCGTCGCGGTTTGGGTCGGGATATTCCAGTTGATTTCAGTCATCATGTATACAGGAGTAACTCTGTCTGCTCATGCATGTAAACGGGTTATTCCTGATCTTTCAGAAACCGGAATATTGACCTTAACCCGAATTTTGATGGCATGTAAACGTGGTCAGTGACAACGCTCTGAAGGAGCATTCCAAAGGCTCATAGGGGTCCCTAGTGAGGGCCTCGAGCACTAAGGGTAAGTCCCACTGAGGTACAGAAGTACGCTTCACTGGTCGTAGCCTTCTGACTCCCAACAGGAACCGCTTAACCAGAGGGTGGGTGAAGACTGGACCTCTGCCCAACCCTTCATGGCATGATGAGATGGCTGCAGCTCAAACCTTAACAGTCACATGAGACAGCCCTCTATCCACCAAAAGCTGTAGAAAGGAAAGAGCGTCACCCACTGAACATGTCAGTGGGTCCACTTTCCTCCCCTCGCACAGCCCTCACTGCTTGGATGGTACTCACTACCTGAGCAGTCAAACCAGCCCGAATTAGCCTGTCCCTTTCAGGGGCCAGACTAGAAGTGGCTGACCCATGGTCGACATCGTCTGAACCACGCCTGCCTCCTGAGATTGTGTCCCCTGGAACTGGGGAATGGGCCACGGTGGAGCCACCAACATTGTGGCCAGCTGCTAGAACAACGGAGCTGACTGCCAGTTGGGAGCCAACAGAATGACCCTTAACCGCTCAACCCTCACTCTATCCAGAAGCTGGGGAATGAGAAAGGGGGGGGGGGGGGGGGCATGCCATGGAGTGTGTGCAAACGTGTCCACCCCCAAGGATGGGTGGTCCTGCGGGCTCAATGAGAACCAATGGGAGCAGGGGGTGTTTGATCTGTTTGCAAACAGATCCACCGTTGCCCTCCCGAATCGAGTCCAGATCTGCTGAACCACTTCTGGGTGCAGTCTCCACTCGTCCTCCAGGGGGCCGCCCCTTGACATGAGGTTGGCCCCTCTGTTCTCGATTCCTGGGACGTGGAGGGCTCTCAAAAATAACAGGTGCTCTGAAGCCCATGACCACAGGTTGTCCACCACTGTTTACAGGGCCGCAGAATGCACACTGCCCTATCTGTTGATGTTAGCAACTGTGGTGCGGTTGTCGGTCCTCACCAACACGTGTCTCCTCCTTAACAGGTGACTGAAGGGTTGGAGAACCAGGAATACTGCCTGTAACTCGAGGAGGTTGATGTTACGGTCCTCGCCTGGAGACCACACACCACCTATCACTCTGCCCAGGCAGGTGCCTCCCCACCCGATTAGGGAGGCATCCGTGAACACCGACGTGTATGAGGTCACTCAACCTAGTGGTGTCCCGGTCAGCAAATGTTGTGGGGATCCCCAGTACCGCAGGTTGCCCTGCACTGATGAGGGAACCGTCAACAGCCAAAACTTTTGCCTCTTGAGGTCTAAACATAGGCTGTTGAACCACCGTTGAAGACTACGCATGTGCAGCAGTCCGAGTGGAACCACTGGGTAAGCTGGGGCCATGTGTCCGGTGGTCTGCATGACAGTCAAGGCTGTAACATGTCAACTCTGTCGCAGCTTGAACACCTCCTGCTGTAGAGCTGTCCATCTGGACTCCGACAGAGTGGCTCTCAGGCTGACAGAATTGATTACAATCCCCAAATACTCGGCCTGCTGGCTCGGTTGTGGGGTGCTCTTCTCCCAGTTGATGGCAAACCCCAACTTGGTTAGGTGAAGTATCAACTGTGCTGTGTGAAAAATGACCCATTGTCTGGACCTGGCCATCACAATGAGGTCGTCTACTGTAGATAAAAGAAGACCCTCATCCCTTGACTGCGCAGTGGTTGTAGCGCTGCGTCCACACATTTGCTGAACGTGTGAGAGGCCAGGGAATAGCCGAATGGAAGCCTGTTGTATTCGTAGGCTGTTCCCTGGAAAGCAAAGCGCAGGAATTTCCTGTGTTTGTGTGTTGGAGCAGCTTGGTCCCTCCCTTCTGCTTAGTGGTGGCAGCTGCACCTTTTCCTCCTCCAGCCTCTTCAGCTGCTGCATCACCGCAGTGAGCGAGCCGAAGAGACCTTCAGATTAGATCGGTGCAGAAATCCTCTCGGTCTCTTGTAGGGAGGGCGGTGAGACCCAGCCAGACGTGGTGAGAGCTGACGACCGACAGGGACATACCACGCCCGGCAGCAGTAGCGTCTCCCTGAATGAGGTTGTTCATCTGACTGTGAAGCGGGCGAAGAACTCCGCAGTGTCAGGGGAAGGGGGGGCATCGCGGAGGAGAGAAGCCACCGCTGCAACACCTAGCACACTCATGTTATTAGCTGCTGTTGCTAGCTGCACACCCAGCTGGAATATTTTTTTCAAAATATTCCAGTGTGTCTTTATCCTGCAGCCGCGGTGGTAGTGGTTTTCTGGACCCTGACCAACCAACCAACCAACTGTTTGCGGGATAAGAAGCGCAGCCAAAGCGTGTTCGAGCGGGGCCCACTGGGAAACGTAGTCTCCGTTTGGCCCTGCACACGGAGGAAAGACGCCACCCCCGTAACTTTCGCCTTGGTCTTGAGCGGATCTGGCCATGACACTTGACGCATTGCCAGATTTCTGGAAGTGCTAGGGAGACGAAGGCAGGCAGGGGAGGTTGAGCCGGGCCATAAAACCCCTGGTAGAGATGACTCACTGGCTTCGGAGGCAGCAGAGGGGGCAGAGGAAGCCCGACACACTCCGGTGCAGCAGACATAACTGCAGGCCGGGCGCAGCACGGGCTGAGCCAGTCCAGCGATGGTGTGCTTCCTCCTGAGACACTCAAAACAGAGATGATGTAGGTCTGCCGGGGTGATGATCCATGGAAGGGCAGGCCGGGCAAGTTTGCTGTTCTTTGAGCGGCGACTCCATCCTAGGAGATGGTGTGACAGTGGGCACTCGCCGACGTTGAAGAAAAAGGAATGAGGGCAGCTGGCGATGCACCTGCTTTTATGACCGCTAAGGCGGGAAAAGGGGGTAAACACGCCCTACTGGCCGGCTACGTACATGTAAATTTCAGTGGGCCATGGCGTGTACGCGATTGGAGGAGAGTTGTACCAATAGATTCCAGTGGAGGGCGAAGCTTGTGTGAGATATAACATGGCAACACAACATGGTAGCCGACCCGTTCAATGTTTATATGAATGATATGAACGGCAAATTCAAAGCTTACAGGAGCACTTTGGTTTGTTGATGGGAGTGATTACTGATTAATGGCAAAATACTTTTGAATGAAATGATTTTTGTGAATAGATAACAGGAGAACTTACTTATTTGATTTGATCATTTTAAAAAGGTTTTTGATCTTATTTTTGTTTAATTTACTCATCAATATAATTTATTATTGTCTTAATAGCATTTTTCACCAGTACTTCTATTCTCAAGTCATGGATCTCCATTTTCTCCTCCTCCTCTCCCTCCCCTACTTCTACTTTTCTTTTTTCATCAGGTCATGAAAAATTTTGTTGTCCTACATCTTGTCTCCTTTTATGCTGATTGCATTTTCTCACTAATCTAATTGTTCCTCCTTCAGCCTCCTGACACTCTTAAGTGGATACATTACACATTAATTTCAGTGACTTAAGTCCACAACTCAACTCACCCATCTCCCTCCATCCTCAGCAGGAACTAACTTTGAATGGAAAACCTTAAGAAACTGACCACATGACGACATGACAGGATTTCATTAATGCAAATGAAGATAACATTTATACTGAAACAGCAGATTTCTTTTTTCATAAATGTGATTTATGTGCAGATGTAATTAACTTAAACACAACATTTTATGGATTATCTGTCCCCTCCCCTTGGATCCCTTTAGATATCAGGTGCTCATCTTTGTTCAGGGACTTCAGGTCCCATGGTGCATTGCTAATGATGAATGTTCATTCAGGTCATTTGGGTCAAAGGTTACTAACTGGTCCTGTTTGGGGTCAGTGCTCCTTCGAGTTGAAGAGACAAAACAACTTTTTCTCTGCTCCTTTACAAAAAAGTTAAAGCAGAACAACAGAACAAATCGATCTCTTTCCTACAGACAGAAGTTCCACATTGATTCAGATGCTCATGAGCCTTGATGTTTGAGATGGAGGGATGAAATGAATAGTTTAAAACAGAAGAAGAGCTTTCCTCCATTAGAGAATGAGACGCGTCGTGTTGCTTCCAGCCTCAGTCAGGATGTGAAGCTCATTATTCTGTCAGCTGATGTTAAATCCTCACAGACTGTAAACACAGACACGATTCATCCTTTCTCTCTTTGTGGAGTGACTGAATGCAGATGAATCACAGACGGGGGGTCTTCCCTCACAGCAGGGGGTGTGATGATGTTGGTTGTTCATACATGAGGCAGCTGAAATAAATAAGTGTGTGTTATTAGAGTCAGAGTCATTTAAACCATTTAAAGTTTGCAGCATTCAGATGAGCAGTTACCCAGCAGGCGGGGTAAAGAGGATCAGGATGCTCTGTTTTTTTTTTTTTAACCCCCATCCTGTTTTATTTTGTTTTAATGGCTGAATGTTTCCCAAATCTAGTTTCCATAAAAAATCTGAGTGTTTATGCGCATTTTTCTGTCTTGAGTGTGTGCATTTGCTCATAGTTGGGTTTATGCCCACCTCGTGCCACAGGTAGCCATGTGCTCAGTGGAGTGTATGTCGCTACACCTGTTGTCCCCTCAGGGAGGCGCTGTCTGTGTCCAGCTGGCAAAGGATAACCGGGACATTGGACAGATTGGATAATCAGTGGGACATTAGGACAAGCAGAAGACACGGCTGAAGGTGAAGGCGAAAATAAAGTGAACAGGAAAAATACAGAATGCAGAATAAAAGGAAAAAAAGTTAGCTGATAACAGATTATACAGCAGTTTTGATACAGAGGAGAGATTTAAAGGATAAACACATCATATAGTTTGCAGTTTTATAGGATTTTAACATAAATCTGAATATCTGCTGTGGCTCAGTTTTGTTCCTAAGATGAAACAGAGGATAAAGACGTCAACACACAGACTGAACTCGTCTCTGTCCGTGTGTCGCTTTAGAAAATCGGATTCTGTCACAATCTTTTACAAATATATGCAGGGCAAAGCAGCTCTGCTCTGAACTCTCACACATGAAAATGATGATGATGAAAATAGATCTACTCAGTGATAAAACCAAAATGAAAAGCATGATGGGGAATACAGGCTGTCAAGGTCAGAACATCCACAATGTTTAATGACATATTGGTAGATGTGTGTGTGTGTGTGTGTGTGTGTGTGTTCCTGAACTTGCTACATTGTAAGGACTGTTTTGCGCTTCTTCTTTTTGAGGGTCAAGATTTGGTTTTGGAGTTTAGGTTACAGTTCGGTTAGGGTTGGGTTAAGGGGCCAGGGAATGCAATATGTCAATGAATGTCCTCACTAAGATAGACCTACAAGGATGCGTGTGTGTGTGTATGTGGGGTGGGGGGGTGGGGTTACAAACTGTACGGGAACATACGACAATAAAGCATTTAATCACTGCAATGTGATATGCAGTAGCCTGTGTTCCATTTTTCCCAGAATGCATCAAACTTTTCTTTTTTGTAATCTCAGGTTGAAGGTGAACTGTTCCATACTTCTAATCTAATTGTAGCCTTGGCATGGCCTTCGTACTCCCTGACATAAAAATATTCAATAGATGCCACTCATTTCTGGGTCAGTAAACTTGTAAATTCAATATTATGGTTTACAAACCTTTGTGACTGTTGAACGGCATCCCAGAATAGTTTAAGGATACGTCAACTCCAGCAGACAAGAAAACAACCACATCCCCTCCAGCATTTAAGAACTGCACGGCTCTATCTGGACTTTTGTTTTGGATTTGGTACACATACATATATAAAATGCCAAATCTTTTCTAATGTCACATCTTATTCTGCCGTTGATTCTTGTTTGGTGTCATTTATTAAATTATCTTAACATATTAATCCAAAACAGGTTGTTACATTCAAACCTGTGTGTTGTTAATCATGAATATACCCCGTCTCAGCTGACTTTAGGTGAGATATAAAGGTATATCTTCAGATAATTTCTGCGAAACATTTTGTCTTCATCAAAAGGAAAACCAAAAAAATAAAAGTGTGACAAAAAAAAACTGTTGAATAATATTGATATCTATTCCTTTGATGTTTTTCTTCAGATATTTACCAGCTCACAAGTTATATTTAGCTGTGAAAACACTAACTAGCTGCACGTACGAGTTTCAGCAGATGAAACAGGACGCAGCTTTAAATCACATTTTCTCCTGAGTTTCAGTATGAACAACGAAGTAAAATCCCTGTGAAAGTGAAATGTTATTAACAATATTATTGAAAGATGAGATTCATAACATCAAGTCCCTCTGATTTGTGAGAATTTACAAAACATCGGCTGTAAATGTTCTTGTTGACGCAGGACAGAGTGATCAAAGTTCCAAAACTCTGGGTCGGGCAACATGCTGAGAAAAAAAAAAGAAAAGAAACACAAATAAATGACAACAATGTCAGATATTTCTACATGGAGAGTAAAGGGAGCAGAGAGGAGCCCAGTGCTTCATGAAATGTCTCTCAACAGCCTCAGCTTTGCAGGACCAAGCAGCAAACGGTGGAGAACAGTGAAGCCAATGAGGAAGTCCTGAAAAGTGCTGAAAAAATGGTAGTTCACCCCTCATCCACCAGGAGCCGGCTGCCAAACAGAGCAAATCTCCATAGACTCCCATGTTAAAAGCTCAATTTCACAGCAGAAATAAACATGTTTACAGCCTGGTTCAAAAACCATTTTAAGTTCAGTAGGTCAAGTTTACCTTCATGCCTGTAAGGGGGTGAATTGTTTTATAACTCACCTGTTTATATGTTATTTAATCTTGAAATTACACACAGTTAGGGGTGTGTCCTTTTGATCGACAGGTGGCAGACCAAAGGCTGCTAGTTGGCTTCCCATTTGCTCTCTGGAAAGTCTCAGACTGTTGCAGTTCATGGTACTTAGTCATGAATTATATTTATATAAAGTGCTCACAGTAGATCCGTTATTCATTCACTCCTCATTTATACTTGGTGATGGTAAGCTATGTATGTGGCCACGGCTGCCCTGGGCAGTCTGACGGAGGTGTGGCAGGCATCTCACACCTCAATGGAGGCAAGGAGGGTTAATTGTCTTGCCCAATGGCTGGGGGAAATCGGGATTCGAACCGCCGATCCTTCGATCAGATGGATCGACCTGCTCTACCACCTGAGCCACTGTCCCCTTGACTAACACATGCCTTACCTTTAGTCCGCTTATTAGGGGGCTAATCTCTTCTTAAGCTCCTGTTAGTTGCGAATTAGTTCAGTTAGCAGCTATCCCAGCGTTCGTTGGCTGTCAGTCATTTTCCCTGACAGTTTTGCGGGCAGGACAACACATGCGACGTGGCGAAGATGGCTACGGCAAAAACGCCCAACTGACTTCACTTTTAGTTCTTCAAAAACGGGCAGTGTAGTGGAAGGTTCTTTCGGAATTGATCAGTGCCACCAAGCCTGACCAAACTATGAGATTTATCAGGATGGAAAGTTTGAAGCCTAATCTTAAACTGGGAGCTGGTTCCACAGAGAGGGGTCTGATAACTGGAGGTTCTGCCTCCCATTCTACTTTTAGATCCTCTAGGAACCACCAGTAAACCTGCAGTCTGAGTGAAGCTCTAATGGGAAAATCTGGAACTCCGAGATCTTTAAGCACCAATGGAGCTTCGTCACCCACAGTAGAGCTTCGTACAGTATGTGAGGAGAAGAATTTTAAAGTCCTTCCATCACCATAGCTTTCACCAAGTAATCATGTGCTCTGGCTACTCGGCCACAGAGACGTCCCTTTGGTCGAATGGCTCTTACCGGGGAGACTGCGGTTCAAACCCTATCTGGGCCCGCCTTTGTTCTGCCACATCCTGGATTAGCAGGAAGCCAATGAAGAGAAGAAAAAACTGGGGAAAACTGATTTATGCTGATAATTCTCTTGCTGCAGCATCTAAGATCAGACAGCGACTTTAATCAGGAATTACAGTAGTCCAATATGGAAGAAACAAATCCATCAGCTAGTTTTTCTGCACCACTTTGAGATAGGATGGTACTTATTTTAGTCATGTTCTGTTGGATGGGAAAAAATAAATAAATAAAAACAGTCCTAGAAACCTGTTTTATATATGAGACAAAGGACAGATCCTGGTCCAGAATAACTTCAAGGGTGCTCACAGCAGTCTGTGACATGCTGACATTGCTCATGCAGCAGTGGGATAAAAATAAATATGCTGATATGTAACTTGTTACATGTGGAAACAGTTTAGTTCTTGCATTGCTTATGCAGAGTAATTAATATAATTGCTATAATTATTATTAAAAGATCAGATTTTGTGTAGCATCACCTCTAATGTACACATACTCAGATTTACAAAGTTAGTTTCAGTTCTACTCAAATCATCCCAGATAATTTTGCTCAGTCACTCAAGTTTAAGGAGCAGAGGTTTCTGGAGGTTTAAGAGTTTGTTTGTTCGATTTTACTGACATACAATACAAAGAAGACAAGCTCAGGCATCAACAATCAGACAGTTACTGCTCACCTGTTAGAGGCCCAACAGTCACCTGCAGATGTTTCTCAGAGTCAAAAATGAATACAAAATACAAAATGAATAAAGTTGATTTGTCTGGTATAATCTGCCTTTGTTTGTGTAAACTCATTAACTCTGTCTGCTGCTGGTGTTTGAACAAACTTGATATAAACCGTCTAAACAGCATTAATAATATATTATTTAAACAAAATAAGAATAATAAAAGCTTAACTCTGTGTGTACTTGTTACCTTAAACTAATCAGGGTGTTAATAATCGTTTCATTCTTGAATGTTATCCACCGGGTGGTCTTCGTAAATTAAATCTGGTGCTGAATGTGAAAAATCTCTCTAATAACTGATGCCGGGATGGCTTAAAATAGGACATCTGTGACCCTTTCCGATAACTAAAAGGAGCTCAGATCAGCTTTGTCTATGTGGCACCCGGGTCCAGGCGCTGTGTGGAGGTGGTTTTGGACCCTCAGGAAGGCTGATAGATGAGAACCAGAACCAGACTAGCTCGTGAGAGAAGCCTGGACAAACTAGGGAGGAATTCTGCACTGTGATAGGTTGAACTCATTACGGCAAAAACGTGAATGTTTTGGTTTTTCTCCATTAAGACCTGCTGCTTTGGCACAGCACACACACCCTCACACACACACAGGCTGCGGTGTCTCCACACTGCGTATGGTTTGCATTGGTTCTGCTGCTGGCTTCTGTTAGTGGATCTAACGTCGTGTCTCTGTTTGAGCTCTACAAGCTCTGTGAATGAAAACAGTCTGTCCTCTGTCTTCTTCTGTCTTCTACGAGACTCTGTTGACCTTTGAACTGTGAACCATGCGCCCTTGTCACGAGTGTGCGTTCCATGTTTAGGTTTGGGAGGGTCTTGTGATCTCTGCAGTGCAACAGTTATTTGCATGAAATGTAATCAACCACTGCTGACTGAATGTATGTAAGTAAGTTTTATTTCTGTAGCGCCTTTCACAGATAAGGGAACATCATAGGGTGCTGTACAAAGGAAATAACTAAAATGCAATGCAATAAAATACAATAAATGTAAAATACAATAAAAAATCTAAAACAATGCAAGAAATAAGATTTAAATAAAAATCAGCATGGTGATCATAAAACAATCCTCTCGCTACTGATGCTTGGAGAAACAGATGAGTTGCCAGTCTGCTCTTAAAAAAAATCAATGGAGTCCAACAAACGTAGAGACAACGTGAGATCATAGCAGAGCTTCAGTGCGACGGCCTGGAAGGAGCCATCCCCTCGCATCCTAAAGTGGGTATGAGGGAGCAGATTCTGGTCCAGTGACCTCAGCCTCTGAGAGGGAGAATAGGGGCATAAAAGGCTCCTGATGTAAGATGGAGCCTGACCAAATGAAAAAAAACTGGAAGCCAGTGGAGTAACTTTAAAGGAGTCTTCACCCGGAAATCCCACTTTTTCCTGTTAAAACATGTCTACTGGAACGGGACCTCAGATATAACGTGCCAGAAACTCCGGAAAGTGAAAGTGACTTCGTCTTTGAGTGCAGGCTCTCTCTTCTCACCAGAATCGGCCACAAGCACACGCTCTCCACAGTACGCAAATTGAATTTCTTTCTCCGAATGACGTGAGCGAGAGAGGCTGCTAGCTGCTAAGCTAGCCTCTTTAGCGCCACCTAAAAGCAGCTGATTACCTGCCGTGGAGTCGTTATGATCAGCTGTTATGACGTGAACTAGAGAGGCTGCGAGCGAGCTGCTAAGCTAGCGTCTTTAGCACCACCCGAAGGCAGTTGATTACCTGCCACGGAGTAGACCATGGCAGGTAACTCCGACGACGAGGAGGAGGGGGGAGATAGCTGTGCTGAGTTGCCTCGGCAGAAATTCAGCAGTTTTCAGTGCTTTAACAGGAGGGACAGCTTTACCAGGCACCAGTGGATAATACTTATCAGTGAGGATGTGCAGTCGGTAAGTGTTGCTGCTTGTGTAACTTATTATCGTTTGTGTCAGAGACCAGTAAACGGTGGTTGACGAACAGACAAGCTGCTAATGTAGCTACAGAAGCTAACACTGTTTGGTTAACTTCATGTCAGACATCCGTTCCTTATACTCATCTGAGTCCAGCCCTTTTACTCCGCGGATCCTCTCCATCAACCGCACTGTTACGTTTTTATCACGTTTTTCTCTGTTGGGACATTATTTCTATCTCTTGGCCTGTCCTGATAAAACTTTGTTTTGGCTTTGACGTTTGCCTTGTGAATGCGCTTACAGACAGGTCTAACTCTCGTACGTATTCTCGCGACAAACAAAAGTTGGGGCAAAAAAGAGGTTAAAATGAGCTCATTAAATTTCCGTTCCACCCAACTATGATTAAAAATTCATTTGAAGATAATTTAAGAAGGACTGTGTATGTAAAACAGCAGGTTATGACACCTTTAAGACTGTAGTAATATGAGCCCTCCTGTTAGTACGAGTCAGCAGCCTCGGTGCAGAGTTTTGTACCTGCTGCAGACGGTGCAGACGAGATAGTTCCCTTTTGTTTAGACAAGAAAATAAACTGTTCCAATAGTCTAAACGAGATGAAACAAAAGCATGAATAATCAAATCGAGGTCATCTTGTGAGACAACTGTTCTTATGCTGCGTACACACCAGGCGCGATTTGGGCGTCCAAATCGCACCTGACGCCCAAACTGGGTCACTAAAACCGCTGGGTCACACGTTTGATTTCCAGCGTCTTGACGCCTCTGACGCGCGGCGAGAGATGCCCAGCCAAGGTGCGCTTGATGCACCTCGGGAGGAGCCCCTCCTTCTTCTTTTTCCTGTCACTGGTCTGTCTGCACCATGGCAGATGCAGGAGAGAGAGCGGCTCGGCTTTATGTGATGAATAAATAAAGCTAGGGAATGTCGTGGCATCCCTGCTCTGTGTCTGGTTCACCAGATAATTCCAGGTGTTCTGAGTGAGTTAAGTTTCACTGTTTACTCCAGAGGCTGCGCTGGCGAGGGGCGCGTTTCGGCTGTCTGACCGCTGAGTTTAACGTCCCGCTGTCTCGATGGGGGGCGGCATTATAAGCCCATTACATCCCATCGGCACAGCAGGTCATCAAACCACCGTTCAGACACCGGGACTGGATACAAATCACAGTTTATCCTCCTCTGTCTTCAGAGAGTGAGGAGATTCCCCTGGTTCTTCTGGGTGTTTCCCGTCTGTCAGAAAATGTGTCTGTCATAACTTTGAGTCGCTCTGATTGGTTGACGCCCCGCCTTGAGACGCCAAAGTTCAGATTTTCAAACTTCTGCATCTGCCGCCTGTGACGTGCATCAACGCTTGAAATCTCAAAACACCGCAGGGTTTTTGACGCCTCCTTGACGTGCATCGGCCATTGACTTTGCATGTAAACCTGACGCCCTTGACGCCCAAATCGCGCTTGGTATGTACGCACCGTCAGTTTGGAAATGTTCCTTAACTGGATGAAACAGTTCCTCGTCAGCTGCTTACAGTGGTGCTGTAATGACATTTCTTTGTCAAAGATGACACCAAGATTTCTGAGGCTTGATTTAGATGAAGCACTCAGATCACCCAAATAAGTATTGATACCAGGAATGGCATCATCAGGGCCAAGCATGTCAGAAACGTTCCTGATATTCCAACCAATTCACACAGTTTTGTTGACAAGATTTCATGATGGACAGTGTCAAATGCCGAGGAGAGATCCAACAAGACTAAAATAGTGCATTTCTCAGAGTCCGTAGACATCGTAATATCACTAGACACTTTGAGCAGGGCGGTTTCCTTAGAGTGAACCAGACTGAAAAGGGGTCAAAAATATTGTTCTTCTCTAAAATGGATGTCAGTTGCTCAGAGACCACTTTCTTTAAGACTTTGGACAGGAATGGAAGCTTGGATATGGGCCTGAAACTATTTGGATCAGTAGCATCCATATTAGATTTTTCGAGAAGTTGTTCCACAAAGGCATGAGTAAACAAGCTGGGAAACACATCAGACGACAGTGAGATGTTAACCAGCTTGGTAACCCAGGGGCCAATGTCATCAAACACTTTTAGAAACAGTTAACAGGGAAGAGCATCAGAAGGGCAAAAGGAGGGCTACGTTCTAGCCACCAAAGCTGAGATATCAGCCTGGGTTACCGGATTAAAAGAGGACCACTCATGAGGTGCAGGTTCAGCAATGGCAACAGGGTTACAGAGTGAAAGCAGGGGAAGTTTAGCTTCAATATTCTGAATTTTGCTGATAAAAACTTTAAAAATGCATTACTATCAGCTTTGCAAGAAACTGGTGTAGGAGGAGCAACAGGACACACAAGAGAACCAATGGTGTCAAACACAATCTGGGGTTTCTTCTTGTTTAAGATGATCAGCTGACAAAAGTAGTCAGATCTAGGATTTTTTATAATTTCACTTCAGGAAGACATAAGTTCTCTAAGATACAATCTATGTACCTCAAGTTTGGTAGACTTCCACAGACTGTTTTCCGACAAAGTTGCTTCATGTCCTGAAAATGTTCATTAATCCAAGGACATGGGGGTCTTCTTAGTCACCAGATTAGATTTAACAGGAGCAACCTGTTCCAGAATGGATTTACAATGACTGTTAAATCTACAAGTGAGATTTTCAAAAATATTGAAGTTTCTGATGCTTCCACTCTTTAAATGCATCATAAATCCCTTCCATAGAAAAAGCATCCATTTATTTCTTTTAAAAGAAAAAACATTTCAAGATGATGAACAAAGCAGGCCAGCATCTGATCACGTGAAACTGGACGGTTTAATGCAGTGGTTCCCAAACTTTTCCTGCAGGGCCCCTCTTCATTGGCAGTTATAATGCCCCCCCACCCCCATCCCACCACTGTTACCACATGCAGCCAGACATTTACCATGAGACGCATGAAAAAATATACTCCATTTGGGAAGCAATGCCTTTTGTTCAGTTTGTTCATTAGTACTTTAAAAAATTTACACATTTTTTGTTAGAAGTGGAAAAACTATACTTATTGGCCTGGTGAGCTATTCTAACAGATGTGGTTGCGTAACACTTCCGGCAAAGTTTTTTTGTCAAGTATTTTTTATTTCATTTCAACTAATCAGAAGTGCTGCTCTTTGGCATATGTAAAAGAAGTTAATGAAGTCTTAATAAAGTCAGAGTACAGACCTGTTGATACGGTTAAGGTCGGCTGCGTGGTGTTTTCAGGCAGGCGATCGGCGGGGCACCTCGCTAGCTCGCCTCAGCACTAGGTAGGCGGGGAGGGACCAGACATGGCGAAGAATAACCACAGAAGCGTCGCGTTAAGGTTTCACCTTTATTACAATATGAAATTGTTATAAACGGTGAGAAACTGTGAACCAGACTCCACTAGTGTGCCTCGGCGGTCTGAGTTGTCTGCTGCTCTGAGCGTACTCGTAACGAACCTGCTTCCCTCCTCTTTTAAGGACCCCTATTAGGTCCACCCTCCCGTACTGGCTTGTAGTCTACTTCCTGTTTCCCTACCATTGCTATTTGCTGAGAAGTACCCTACTGAACTACAAAATCCATCAGTCCTTGCATTCTCCTTTAGACACGTTGGCTGTTAAAATAACCTTGTATTTTTCCCTTTTAATCTAAACTGTTATCAATGCCACGTCGGCTTAAACTGTCAGTCAACTACCACAATCTACTCTCTTGTCCTTGCCACGTAGTCTTAAACTACCACACTGACACACCAACTGCCTTTCTGACAGTTTTTCATATTTCATGTTTGGCTGCTTTTCTAAATAGAAATAAAGCTCTTCATCTACCATTCCATTCGACTATCATCTTCTGCTTGCAGCAACAGGAGATCATCTTCCTGAGCTGTCCAGTGATAGGATAGTAGTTTCTTAGCAGGTTTTGGATAGAGATGCACCAATCAAGTTTTTTTCTGATCCAATCCGATACAATACCTGGGTTGAGCATATCAGCCGATATCCCATGCAAATCCTTGCCATGTGAGTGAAGGTATCAAGCTTGACATAAGCATTTATTAAAACAAATGGCACCAAATTAAGACAGATCAAATCACATCAAATTAACAGATATTCATAAAACAGAGTTGAACTCATGATCTCCGGCATGGGAGGCAGCTCCATTATCACAAGGCCAGTCAACACTGGCAAACCCACAGTTAGAGGCAGATGCGTTTTCAAATGGTGTTATGGAATGCATTTGGAGCTTTCCACAATACTGTAAACTATGAAAAATAAGCATGAGGAGTTATTTTCAAAATAGCAGGTTAAGATTTGAGTAAGTTTGCATCGCTAAGAGCACAGATGTATGAAATTAGCATAAAACTGGAATACATGTTAGGAAGAAACATGTTGAAAAAAAACATAATTTGCGTTCAGTGATAATAAGCATGTACTGTAGAGTGCTAAACCATGTTTCTAAATTGCCCCATGTTCCTTAAAGGAGTGATGACATAGCAGTAAAAACTAGTTTATGTTGTTGGCATTACTGCATATGTAAATACTCCAAAGAAAAAAACGGCATTTTTTACAGCGGAGTATTGTTTTGAAACGCCAGACCTCACTTCCTCAGTAATACAGTTGGGTCCGGTGATGATATGGAGCTTTACCCGGAGACCACGTTGACTTCATTTTGATTGGCTACACCTTTTTTGGCTATGACCTTATTTAGAGAATCTAGGTCAAACTGCAGTCGGACTTTGCTAAAGGCTAACTGCTAGCAACATGGGCACTTCAGACAGTGTGAGCTACGTTCATCAGACAAGACAGCATTTAGAAAATAAATAAACTTACAGGTAATGACAAGGTTGTGGCCCCCTCCCTCAGTGTTGCTGCAGAAGTTTTCTTTTAAATCCATTTGTTTGAAAACCCAGACCTGACTGCACAGAAGTTACTACTAGCTCCATACACGAAGCTGAATCAGACAGGGAGGGGGGTGGGGGCGGACGGTGCATAGACCGTTAGGAGAGAGGGGGTGGGCGCTGTTTACTTGATAGTGTGCTCTTATTGGAGCAATTAAATTACGTAGAATGATAGAACTACGTAGAATGATAGCCTGCTGTCTGATTCAACTGTTTCTGAGCAGAGAGACAAAGCTGACAGACCATAAATAGGAACTTTGATATTCCCTCTGGACATTCACATGGCTTCACCCGTGCACAACAGATCATATTATACACCCAAAACCCCAGAAAAGTGAAATTTGATGTCATGGCACCTTTAATATGGAACAGTGTTATTTTCTGCATGTTTCAGGTGTTTCCATTGTGCACAGAGTTAGTCTAGAGCAGAAGTCAAACTCATGATTTCCAACATGGGAGACATCTGCATTACCACAAGACCACAAGTCTTGGTGGTCTACATACAGGTAGAGGCAGAGATATTTTGCTGGACTTTCCACCATTAGGGATTATCATGCTTACGTATTCCAGAACTTGTCGGGTTTGTGCATTTCCACTTCCAGGCCAGTTCAACAATAGCTGAATCCAAGTCTAGATATCAATGCTCTGTTCCACTTTGTAAATTCATTAAACAACACCAAACCTATAGTTTTCATGGATTCCCGACTTTAGTGATGCTAAGGAAGAAGTGGATCAAGGCGATTTGCGGGGATGAAGGGCCGAACTTCATAATAAAACAAGGTAGCACGTTTGATTGTAGCCGGCACTTCAGTGATGCAGACTACACTACAGCTGGTGTTAGCAGGCTAGTGGTAGCTGACGTGTCAAACTTTGTGCGTCTGAAAAGGCACAAGCATCCAAATATCTGGTCTGTACCCTCTCATTTCCAGTGGAACAACTGGGGACTGCTAAGAAGTGAGTCCGCTTAAAAGAAAAAAAAAAAGCATCAACTCGCTTGGGCCATGACATTCACCCAGTAGAGGTGACGTTCAGCGAGCTCTGGAGCAGCCGCTGCTATGTGAAGAGACAATGTCCTTGTCTGAGACACAAAATCTGTGAAAACGCAGTTGATACACTTTTAGCTGTGACCTCTCTTGACAGCTCCTTGATTTCTTCTTCCAATTGCTGTATGCGTGTATGCTGGCTGAACGTCACCTCTACTGAGCGAACGTCATGGCCTAAGCGAGTTGATTCTCTTTTATAAGCGGACTCCCTTCTTTGCAGTCCCTAGTTGTTCCACTGGAAACAGGTAGGTACAGACCCAATATTCAGATGTTTGTGCGTTTTCAGACGCAAAAAAGTTAGGTACGTCAGCTAACACAAGACTGCTAACGCTAGCCTGCTAACACCAACTGTAGTGCAGTCTGCATTGTTGAAGCGCCGGTTACAAACAAACGTGCTATCTTGTTTTACTAGTTCGGTCCTTCCACTTCTTCCTTATTGTCACCTAAGTCAGGAATCCATGAAAACGTAGATAGGGTTGGTGTTGTTTATTGAATTTACAAAGTGGAACAGACCATTGACATCTAGACTTGGATTCAACTATTGTTGAACTGGCCCGGAAGTGGAAATGAACAAACTCGACAAGTTCCAGAAACTGGAGCACGGAAGCATGATAGTCCCCCTGTGATGTAAATTGTGAAAACTAAGCATGCTATGTTATTTTTACTATAGCAAGCTAAGATATGATGAAGTTTTCATTACAAAGACCAGAGATACTGAGGTGTAAATAACGCACTGGCGCTTAATGTAACGTTATCATTATATGACGACAAACACTTTTTTTTTATTACAAAAGAGATTTTTGTGTTTTCAACAGTTTACATGGTGACACTTCAGGTGAGTGTTTTCAAGATTTTCACTTTGGAAGGTGGTTGAATTTTTTTGCGTTTTTGACTCCCCAAAATGCTGGCACAGTCTAAACGATAGGCACATCTGGAAAAATGTTTTACATTTTTCACCCTGGAGGGTCGTTGTGTAAACGGGTCCGCAGATAATATTCTACTTGATTGAGCTCAATTGTTTTCAGCTGTGTGCTACAATCAGCATCCTGCACAATGAAAACCCAGGAAACTTGCAGGAAAAGACATGTTTTCAGCTTAAAAGATATTATGCAATTTTGAATCATTCTCTCTTTTATTTTTCAACAGGGTTTTTGCCACTACACATCCCAGTTTAACCGCTTCTGTACTGATGCATTCAGAGGGCTGTTCTGGAAGAACAGCAATTTCCTAGTTACCTTTGTTTCATTTTCATTTATAATTCTAATTTGCTCTAAAATCTTTAACATTTTTATAAATTTGGGTTTTTTTCACAGGGAAACTGAAGATTGAGGATGAGAAACACACCCACCCACACGCTCATAGTCCTAAGGTCTTATTCTTTGTAAAAAAATGTTTTTTTCTAGTTTCAATTCTCAAGTTTCAAAAGACACAAACACACGCTCACAAACACACACATGCATCTTGTCCATATTAGGACAGTAACCGTCATTCACAGGAGGAGAGGTCACACTAGTGTGGGTGTGTGTGTATGTGTGTGTATCCTTTCTCTGGCAGATCAAGTTTCAGGCCTTACTGAGACCTGCTAATTAATGTCACAACCTGCTAACCATGTCAGCACCAATTTACAACACACACACACACAAAACAAATAAAAAAGAAAAGAAAAGGGTACAGTCTCCTCTACACTTTCAGAAATATGAAATAAGTGGCTTAAGGATACAAAGGTTTGCCACTGGTGGTGCCCTGAAGTTTCTGCTGCTGTATCTGACTTTGGGTTTGTATAATTACTAGACTTGTAGTTCTCGAGACCGGTCGTGAGACCACTTTTTTGCTGTTTTGGTCTTGTCACAGTCTTGGGAGACTTTGGTCTCGGCCTTGTCTTGGTCTCGGGTCGCTCGGTATGACAATGTCTGACTGAACTGTCTCAAAGGGATTTGTAAGATAGAAATATCAAGGCAGGTACAGTTTTTTTTTAATATCATTATATGCCCCCTTCAAGTACCAATTAAGTACCAAATAATACAATCTCATATTCATACTAAGCAGCCGAACACAGTAGGGATAGGTTCTACATTTCATGCAAAATGGCAAAAACACCAACTGGTTTTTGTTTTTTACTCCGTCTCAGCTGAACTATTCATGGTCTTGCCTTGGTCTGTCTTGGTCTTTGTCTTGTTTTGGTTTTGACACACACTGAAAACTCCTGGGTCACAAAGGGAGCAACTAATTTCTGAGTTATTTCTGTCTGAAATCTGTCAGCCAAGACATTGGGGTTGTTGGGTTGTTGACCCAACTTCTGGGTTAAAATAACCCAACATTGCTGTCAATATAACCCAACTTCTGGGTCAAATATTCCACCGAAAGTTGGGTAAAAAAATAACCCAATTTTCTGGGTCGAAGAAACCCAGAAATAAGTTGGTCCCTTTTTAACCCAGCAGGAGTTTTTAGTGTGTACTCTCTGGCCTTGGTAGTGTTGGTATCAGTTTAGGTAGTCTTGACTACAAGTCTAAAAATTCCTGCTGTGCTTTGCATCTCATTAAGACAGGGTTTCCCAACCCTGGTCCTCAGGGACCCCCGCCCTGCATGTATTCCAGGTTTCGAACTCCACCACACCTGATTCAGATCAACTCAACTGTTCATCAACTTTTTTGCAAGCTGCTAATGAGCCATTCATCTGAGTCAGGTGTGTTGAAGTAGGAATATCTGGAAGACCAGCAGGGCAGGGGTCCCTGTGGACCAGGGTTGGGAAACCCTGCATTATGACCTCCTGGCTGAACGTCTGGTGGTCATCTTGCACCCAAGTTATCACACATTCACATGCCAGTTAACACATCAATGAGAGGTGGAGTCTTGCCCAAAGGCATCATCAGATTTAACACAGCTGATGCTGATGGAATAAGAGTTAGTGATGTTCACCAGCTGGTAGAAATGGCAACTCCTGCTGTGACGCTACTTTACAGACACACAACAGAACATTTAGCAGTTTTGTCAGTGATGCAGCGCCCCCTATCAGCGGCTAAACTAGCATCCATCTTCCATCATACCTGTACTGTGATCCACTCCAGCCAGTAAAAGACAGTCTTATCTTGACTCTTGTTCTGTGCCTTCCTCTCTTTCTTTTCCTCTCTGCCTCAGGTAATGTTTCCTTGCATTTCTTCACCGAATCCGACATGATGCGTGTTCAAATCACCCGCTGTGTTCATATCTGGTTCAAACCCGTTTGCTACTAAGTGACGTGGTGCGCAACCAATAGTCGGCTGCAACGTCACAGCTGTGTCCTGGATTGGAAACTTACATACTGCTGTTTCTGAGCTCAGGGACCCCGCTGGGCCGTAACGGCTCGAAAATGCGCATAATGAATGTTGGTGTGTCATCAAAACGAGTCAGAAGTTTTTAAGGTCTAAAAGTTACGATGTGCATAACAAAAAACAAAAAAACTTCCTTTGAGTCCTTCATCATCATAGACATCCAGATCAGAAAGACAGGGTCGTGTGACATCCTCCTTCTCCAGGCATGTCCCGCCGTCTGCGGCGTCACGGCTGCTCCTCGTTCCCGGCGCTGGGCGTCCGGTTGCGGATCTGACTCCTCAGCTGTTCGATGAGTTCGGGGTTCTGCTGCTGCATCTGCTGAGCGAACTTCAAGTATTTCAGTGTGTGTGTTTTTGTGTTGTTCACAGATTAAACAAAATAAAAACAAAGATTTCTAACTTTCAGTAACTTGATGATGATTCTGCAGAAAAGCTGAATCTTTCCTCACCCTGAAAACTAGTTCATCCAGACTAACCCAAACCAGATTGAACACATCCAAACTGGAAGTTGAAATGTTTGGAACAGCCACCACCTGCATGCACGACCAATATTCTCCTTTCTTCACTGATCAATAATCAGTCATTAGTCCAGTCGGTCACTCGGACTCTGTCCATGTTTTAGTGTGGAAGTGTGTTTATGTGTGTGTGTTTACTTCCTTCATTATTCCCAATGACTGACAGACTCGCCCCCACTTCCCCTCCTTTATTGACTGAGCTGTCAGCAGGATGTCGTCATGTCATCACCAGCAGGACCTTATCTCCTCCTGCATGTCCCTGAGGTCTGATCTGGTTGTGTACCTGCAGGCAGGTAAACTGAGTGTGTTTAAGGGCAAACAGGGATTATTTTCAGCAGCTCAGATTTTATGTGTTTGATGTGAATGAAGTGTATTTGAATATAATAAACATAAGGTTTCTGCTGGGTGTTTGTTGTCAGTTTTCTCTGGAATAAATGTGATGCGAGCGTCAGGGTCAGAGTGAAAGAAGATAACAACTCAAAGTCTGATCATAGAAACCAATCGAAGAGAAAATCCTGACTTTAATGACGACATGCTGCTCACACTGTAACGCCACCGTCAAATCAAAGCAGGGTTACCGTGAAGTCAGAATCCACACACACTTTATTATCACCGAGTGTGTGTCAGAAGCATCAGGCTGGAGATTTAATCAGTGTTTGACACGAGGTCTGGGACTCTGTCATCGTCTCTTTCATCTGAGCTTCAAATCCTCACTTCAGTTAGAACAGATGATGAAAGAGAAAAGAAAGGGAAGAGAAAGGGGAGCATGACGGAGGTGAAGATGTATTCCAAGGAGAAAGGAGAGAGATGAAGGAGGGAGGGATGACAGATGGGTCTGAAGAAGAGAGGTCAGTCTTATGTGTGTTTTCTAGTTTCACCACAGTGTGTGCTTGTGTGCGCATGCTGTGGCATGGTGCCAGTGTTTACCTTTCTCCACCTGTTATCTCTCCATTCTTGTCATCCATCTCCGTGCTGACGGAGGCAGAGATGAATGTGTGTGTGTTTAAGTGAAATGTTTGCTTTAGTGGAGCGCGCCGAGTTTAGATTTACTGAAACGTGTTTACTTGCTCTGCTGCTGCCTCCATCACACAATAATATACAGTCGTGTTTCTCTTTCTGCTTCTTGCTGTTTTTTGTTACAGATGACACACACACACACCCTCGTACTCCTTCCCAGCATGCGGTCCTTTCCCCTGACCATCCTCCTCTTCTCAATGGCAGCTCCACTGCATCCTCTATCTGAGGAAATGTGAGGTGAGAGGTGAGGAGGACCAGGTGTGCTGAAGTCAGCGTCAACCAGTCGGCTGCCTTTGTCGCTCCTCTTCTGCTCAGCTACAGTTTATGAAACGATTCAGAGCTTTGTGGGTAATTAGCTGTGTTTGTGTGTCAGACACGAGCAGGAGAACCAGTTTTACGGGGTAAACAGAGTTGGTAGTTGGTTACTGTTTTAAAAGCGTTGAGAAGTTGTATGTAATAATCATTAAAGGCAGGGTGGATCAGGAGCCTTTTTTTTTAACAAGTATGTTTAATAGTTTTCAGAATAAACAAATCACACGACAATAAAATATAATTAGGTGCAAAACAAAAAGGTCACGATAGGGCACATCTTCAATGAGAGAAACATCACAGAGCAGTAGCGTGTGTTGATTTGGAGTCCAAGATGTAAATAATCTGGCAACTCCCTTAAAGAAAAGCTTTTCGAATGAAAGACAGAGCAGGAAACAAACAAAATCAGACATATATTAAAAATACATGGACACTTTGTTTGTTGATGGATTACATACGAGGGAACATGTCTCCAATGCTTTCCTCCCATCTAAGAACACCATAAAAGATCTCCACATCAAAAATGTAATATTTACCCTTTAACGTGAAGGTGAGTTTTTCCAGTGCCAGCGAATCTGATAGTCTGGCAAGCCAAACAGTAATACTTGGTTTAGTAATGGATTTCCATGATTTGGCTATATTGTACTGGCTTGTAGTATGCAGAAAATAATCATAAATTTATTTACTTTGCTAAGGTTATGATTTGTTGAAAGAATACCTAGGATACATAGTTTGGGGTCCATTACTAGTTTTATACCTGTAACCTGCAACATCATATTCGCTACCTCTTTCCAAAAGGCCTGAATTTGGACAGTCCCATAGGCAATGGTATAATGTGCCCTCTCTACCACATTTGTAGCATGTGTCAGGGTTATTGGGGTTGAGTTTATTTAGCTGAGATGGTGTCACATATACAGGGAGTGCAGAATTATAAGGCAAATGAGTATTTTGATCACATCATCCTCTTTATGTATGTTGTCTTACTCCAAGCTGTATAGGCCGAAAGCCTACTACCAATTAAGCATATCAGGTGATTTGCATCTCTGTAATGAGAAGGGGTGTGGTCTAATGACATCAACACTCTATATCAGGTGTATTAGGTAAACAGAATTATTAGGCAACTTAAGGAAGAAGGTGTCTTCCAGAAACTGGCAGTAGGACTGGGAGTTGAGCTTGATTCCATCCTCAACCCGAAAAGGCCCCACAAGCTCATCTTTGATGATACCAGCCCATACCAGTACCCCACCTCCACCTTGCTGGCGTCTGAGTTGGACTGGAGCTCTCTGGCCTTTACCGATCCAGCCATGGGCCCATCCATCTGGCCCATCAAGACTCATTCTCATTTCATCAGTCCATAAAACCTTAGAAAAATCAGTCTTGAGATATTTCTTGTCCCTGTCTTGACGTTTCAGCTTGTGTGTCTTGTTCAGTGGTGGTCGTTTTTCAGCCTTTCCTACCTTGGCCATATCTCTGAGTATTGCACACCTTGTGCTTTTGGGCACTCCAGTGATGTTGCAGCTCTGAAATATGGCAAAACTGCTGGCAAGTGGCATCTTGGCAGCTGCATGCTTGACTTTTCTCAGTTCATGGGCAGTTATTTTGCGGCTTTGTTTTTCCACATGTTTCTTGTGACTCTGTTGACAATTTTGAATGAAACGCTTGATTGTTCGATGATCACGCTTCAGAAGCTTGGCAATTCTAAGAGTGCTGCATCCCTCTGCAAGATATCTCACTATTTTTGACTTTTCAGAGCCTGTCAAGTCCCTCTTCTGACCCATTTTGCCAAAAAAAGGAAGGTGCGTAATAATTATGTTTGCCTAATACACCTGATATAGGGTGTTGATGTCATTAGAGATCACCCCTTCTCATTACAGAGATGCACATCACCTGATATGCTTAATTGGTAGTAGTCTTTCTGCCTATACAGCTTAGAGTAAGACAACATGCATAAAGAGGATGATGTGGTCAAAATACTTATTTTCCTAATAATTCTGCACTCCCTGTCGTCTCACTATCCATTTGTACTGAAGCAGCCTAAAATGGGTATTTATTGTTTTGTGAGATTTTAGGCAAATCTTCTTCCAGTCCTCAGGTGAGATTTCTGAATTCAGATCCTCACACCATGCCAGTCTTTTCCTTTCAGAGGAAACCTTAGATCCTTCCATGATTTATGCATAGACCCCTCTTAGGATGTTGATTTAAGTGCAGGTAGAGATAAAGACTTTTGTGACATAAATATATAACTTCTTATCTGCAGGTATTTTAAAAAGTAGTTTGGTTGGATGCCATATCTTTGTTTCAGATCAGCAAATGACAAAAGACTGTTGCTGTCGAACAAATCTAGAATTTTACTAAGGCCTTTATTTGCACAGATTTTGAAGCTCATATCTTGAAATTATTGTTGCCCCAAATTGGAGTAAACTGAGACAATGTTGGTACCTGATCTATATGTTTATGAGCCTCATACCATACCAGAATTGTGTTTTTTACAAAGGGATTGTGCGTTAACGCCTTTAATTATTCTAACTTGGCCGAGTATGTATACTTGGGATGAGCGAATACACCACATCTGTATCTGTATCTGTACTTGGAGTGGGCGGGGCTTAAACCGGAAGTGGGTGTGGTTTGAGTGGAACTGGGTGGGGTTTAAATCAGCACATTATTTTATTTTACTTTTTTTCTACATCAAGCTAACAAGCTATTTGCTTGGCTGTTATCGGTTATGTTTGCCAACCTGCTCATAAAACATTGGCGAACATGTTCCTGCGCTCTGGAGGTCTCCTTCTCTGCCTTTAATAGTGAAATGATGTAAAATAATCATGATGATATGGTGTTTGATGCTCTGTAAATCACTTTGATCCATGCAGAACATGTTGGCCACCAGTTCCAGTGCTTATCTGTTATTATCAGTTCACTCTAATAGTCAAAAATAAGTTAGTTAGAAATAAGGTCAAATGTTCAGAATCCACAATCCATAACTCTATTCCTGATTTATTAAATTATTTATAAGATGATCAGCCGTCAGGGACATTTTTTTCTGGCAATGCAACACTTCATATGAATCATAGCACCATATAATAACCTATAAATAATGAAAGGGTAGTTTGTATAAAGATAGCATCACATAAAATTGATGTGTAAATATTTGTACAGAAAGAGAGGACTTCAGATTTTGATACATGATTATCATAGCCAAAAGAGTTCACAGTATTGTCAGGGTTTTAAAAAAGTCATCTGCTCCCATCAGCCTTCAGATTCTGACGTTTCCACCATCCCAACCTAAGTCATGTTCTCTGAGATTGGTCAGTAATTCCAACCAGAGCCAGTCCTAGCCGCTTTGGTGCCCTACAGTAGGAGAGAATACGGTTTGGTGCCCCAACCTGGTGTCTGTCATTTTATACAACAAACCAGGGTGAGCTGTGTGTGTCTGATGTGAATATTGTTAAAGAGTTGTGACTATCTAATAGCATTATATCCAAAATGTGTCAAAACGTTTGCCAAAATAAATATTGACATTAGAGACATGACTGCTGCTGTAATAATGACAGAAGTCAGCAGCAGACAAAACACAGGGAGTGCAGAATTATCAGGCAAATGAGTATTTTGATCACATCATCCTCTTTATGCATGTTGTGTTACTCCAAGCTGTATAGGCAGAAAGCCTACTACCAATTAAGCATATCAGGTGATGTGCATCTTGGTAATGAGAAGGGGTGATCTCTAATGACATCAACACCATATATCAGGTGTCTTAGGCAGACATAATTATTAGGAAACTTCCTTTCCTTTGGCAATATGGGTCAGAAGAAGGACTTAACAGACTGAAAAGTAAAAAATAGTAAGATATCTTGCAGAGGGATGCAGCACTCTTAAAATTGCCAAGCTTCTGAAGCGTGATCATCGAACAATCAAGCGTTTTATTCAAAATAGTCAACAGGGTCGCAAGAAACGTGTGGAAAAACCGAGGTGCAAAATAACTGCCCATGAACTGAGAAAAGTCAAGCGTGCAGCTGCCAAGATGCCACTTGTCAGCAGTTTTGCCATATTTCAGAGCTGCAACATCACGGGAGTGCTCAAAAGCATAAAGTGTGCAATACTCAAAGACATGGCCAAGGTAAGAAAGGCTGAAAAATGACCACTGAACAAGACACACATGATCAAAACGTCAAGACTGGACCAAGAAATATCTCAGGACTGATTTTTCTAAGGTTTTATGGACTGATGAAATGAGAGTGAGTCTTGATGGGTCAGATGGATGGGCCCGTGGCTGGATCGGTAAAGGGCAGAGAGCTCCAGTCCGACTCAGACACCAGCAAGGTGGAGGTGGGGTACTGGTATGGGCTGGTATCATCAAAGATGAGCTTATGGGGCCTTTTCGGGTTGAGGATGGAGTCAAGCTCAACTCCCAGTCCTACTGCCAGTTTCTGGAAGACACCTTCTTCAAGCAGTGGTACAGGAAGAAGTCCGCATCCTTCAAGAAAAACATGATTTTCATGCAGGAAAATGCTCCATCACACGCATCCAAGTACTCCACAGCGTGGCTGGCAAGAAAGGGTCTAAAAGAAGAAAAAGTAATGACATAGCCTCCTTGTTCACCCGATCTGAACCCCATAGAGAACCTGTGGTCCCTCATCAAATGTGAGATTTACAAGGAGGGAAAACAGTACACCTCTCTGAACAGTGTCTGGGAGGCTGTGGTATCTGCTGCATGCAATGTTGATCGTGAACAGATCAAAACACTGACAGGATCCATGGATGGCAGCTTTTGAGTGTCCTTGCAAAGAAAGGTGGCTATATTGGTCACTGATTTGTTTTATTTTGTTTTTGAATGTCAGAAATGTATATTTGTGAATGTTGAGCTGTTATATTGGTTTCCCTGGTGAAAATAAATAATTGAAATGGGTGTATATTTGTTTATTGTTAAGTTGCCTAATAATTCTGTTTGCCTAAAACACTTGATATAGGGTGTTGATGTTGTTAGACCACACCCCTTCTCATTACAGAGATGCAAATCACCTGATATGCTTAATTGGTAGTAGGCTTTCGGCCTATACAGCTTGGAGTAAGACAACATGCATAAAGAGGATGATGTGGTCAAAATACTCATTTGCCTAATAATTCTGCACTCCCTGTAGTTACACCACTACATCATGTCTGTGTCTTTCTACCTCATGTAAAGTAGACATTGTTTATATAAACTTGATCTATGATCTATATTTACTGTTTTCAGTAACCAAGACAAACTAAAACATTCAGTAATGATTTAAGAATAAAATAAACAACTAATAATAGTGATGACAACTAGAAGTGATGATGAAGCTATGAAGATACCTTTGCTACAGCTTCTAGAGCAGGGGTCTGCAACCTGCTGCTCCAAAGCTGCAAGTGGCTCTTTGGGCCTTCCACAATGGCTCTAAATAATTTTGACTAATAATAATAAAGAATATTTTTAAATACAGGTATATACATCATAACATTTGTTGGTTTTAGCATTTTTATAGAATAAATGCATTTAATTTCCTCAATATAATGACACTAAAGTTCAAGTTCAGGTTTAATACACTGCCTGGCCAAAAAAAAAAGTTGCCACCTGGATTTAACTAAGCAAATAGGTATGAGCCTCCTATTGGATAATTACTGCATGGGCGATTATCTTTCAGCTGGCAACAAGTTATTTAACCCCAACTGGTGCAATGACTTGCTTCTCATTTCCTAAAAAACCATGTTTAAAGACACATCCGTGGTCTTGGAAAAGATGTTAGTCTGTCTGAGAAGGGTCAAATCATTGGCATCAAGAGGTGAAAACATCTAAGGAGATGCAGAAACTACTAAAACTGGGTTCAGAACAGTCCAACGCATTATGAAAAACTGGAAGGATAGTGGACCATCGTCTTCCAGGAAGAAATGTGGCCGGAAAGGCAGATGAAGTGATGCAGCATCATCCTAGTGCTTCTGTATGAGCCTGTGGTGGCAGTGTGATGATCTGGGGTTGCTGCAGTTGCTCAGGTCCAGGTTCAGCAACAGCATGAGCTCAGATAATGAGGTCAGCTGATACCTGAATATACTGAATGACCAGGTTATTCCATCAATGGATGTTTCTTTCCTGATGGCACGGCCATATTCCAAGATGACTGTGCCAGAATTTATCGGGCTCAGATTGTGAAAGATGGTTCAGGGATCATCTTTCACACATGGATTGGCCACCACAGAGTTCAGACCTGAACCCCATTGAGAATCTTTGGGATGTGCTGTGGTCAGACTCTACAATCATCATCAAGATCTTGGTGAAAAATTGATGCAAAAGGATGCAAATAAATCTGGTGACATTGCAGAAGCTTCTGGAAACACAGCGAATGCTGCCGCGATCAAAGCTAAAGGCGGTCCAACGAAATGTTAAATGTTTGACCTTTTTTTGTTGGCGACTTTTTTTTTTTTGGCTGGGCAGTGTATAACACATCTACTTAACCAAAGGTGTCCAGAGTTCTTCACAACATATAAAAACCATAAAAAATTTAAAAATAAAATAAAAGAGCAACACCAAGAGTTTACAGAAACAATAACAGCAGCCGTTACAATGGTTTTTAGCTGGTTAACAGTGAGTTTGAGCGTGCTTTACCTTCAGACCGCCTGTTTTCATTCATTCCTGTTCACTTCGGATTTGCTCAGTTAGCATTAGCTTGGTTGTCAATCATTTGCCCCGTGACTCAGAGCGGCCTGGTCTGTGCCCACTTTAATATTTTCTGGGAGTGACGACATACGTGACACAGCAAGATGGCGATGATGGGAAACATTCATCTGGCTTCACCTTTAGCTCTTTATACGTGACCAGATATTACGTCCATTTGTTTTTTACAGTCTTTGGACCAAACCAAAGTTCTCCATCACTGCAGAAGCAACTTCTTCAGGTGTCCTCCAAACACACAAGTCTGTGGTCCTGAAATGTTCATGTCCCTGTTTATTTTTCCAATATTTAATTGAATGGGAGAAAATGAAACAACATATTTTCAGTGAAGACCTGGTCCTGCAGGTCCAGTAAGTCTCAGATGGAATCTATAACGGGAGTTTTTAACTTGTATAATATATTATGTAGTTCAACCACATATCTTCTCTATAATTTAGCACATTTAGGACTTTATATTCCAGGCTGTTCTTGTTTTATGTTGGATGGCTGACTGACCTATGTTACATGTTTTATAGACGTTTCCTGTCTGAACAAATCCTAGCATTTTATCGTCTGCTATAAATTACTCTGTAAAGGAACAGGGATTGTTTTAAGACTCCCTGATGAGACATCATGTCTCAACCTTTGTTTCTGTCTCTTTAGTCTTTTGTGTCTGAGCCTTTTGATTTTAAACTTTGTTAAAAGAGCCATGAACTCTGGTTCGGTGATGGTTTTATTGAGGGAACGTCAGATCCATCAGGATGAGGCAGTGTGAGATCGTGACTGTCACTCAGTGTTGACCAAGAGTCACATTTACTTTCAGGATCACACAACGAGTTCACTTCAACACATGCAGAATGTACACACACTCATAAAAGCCTGACTGAAATGTTGGCCATTAATCCAGAGTTTAGGGTCTCTGTCTCATCTTTAAACTGCCCAGGTGGATTTCTACAGGGGGTCGAGAGGCCAAGCAGAAAGGCCCTGTAAAGCCAGTCAGTGGTTTAACAAGTGCTGTGGGAAAATTGGGTGACCCCTGGACCAGAGGGGTGGTTTTATGTTGGATGTGAGCTGAGGATGTGTTGTTGATATATAGAAAGTTTTACATGGAGGGTGAGAACACAAAAGATGAATGTTGAGGATGAGAGAGGAGCACAGAGACAGTCTGTGAGACATTCAAGAGCGAATGAGAGTCCACTATGATAATGAGCTTTCGCACCGTTCCTATAGTTCCTATAACCTTTTCGGGAACCAGGCCATTTTTGGCGCGTTCAGAAAGATGGGAATGAGTAACCACGGCCCTCATTTCCTTAAACCATTTTATCTTGTACTCTAAGGCAGGGTCTTTTAAAGGTTCTAGGAACTCTTATGGCACGTTTGGTCATTGGTACAGTCCTGTACAAGGCTATTGGCATTGACAAAGGGAAACAATAAAAAAACAGCTGTACTGATTTGAGTTGAAATTGACAAATATAAACAAAAAAAATTAATTAAAAATCCTACAGCCTTTGAATTGTGGCTGAACAGAAACCTTAAAAAAAGTCACGATCGTACCCGAAAACTAATTTTTTGCAAAGCAACTCTTTCACGCAATCACTCAAGTGGTTTCGGTAACTCTTAATCAGACTTTCTGCACCTGTTGACAGGTATTTTGGTCCATTGTTATCAGCAAAGTGCTCTAATTTGTTCATAGCAGTTTGTTAAAATCATTCTTTTCAACCACAGTTCAAAAAGAAGGTCTTATTTTTCTAAGTTGTAATTTAGCATCTAAAAGGTTTCTAGTTATTTGAGTGACTGTTGTGAATTTTGCCTTTTTTTTTTGATGGGAGGACGACAATAAACTTGAGCATGACTGTAGAACTCATAAGCTACACTCCTTGTCAGATTTCTACTCCCCCTAAAAAAAAAAATGGGTAAAACAACAACACAAAATCAACAGAGCCTGGATAAATGGACCAATGAGGAGGTCGAAGCACTTCTGGCTATCCATAGCTGTAAGATTCGACTTTCACTGATATGGGATTTCTAAAACAAACATCAGGTAGCCTTCATCTTTATTTCATTTATTCACAAACAACAATGTCAAAAGGAAACTCTCTGTGAGAAATGCTGAAACGTAACATCTCATTCCTCCTTCGAAAAAAACATCCATCCCTCAGCAGCGTCCTCTAACTCTGCCGTCCTCAGCTCCGTGAATAGTTTTCACAGAACCTGCCTCAATTAATCCAGGAAGTCCCACTGAGATAAAAGATCTGCCCCGTCTCTGTAGCCAATTGTCAGTCTCCTGACGAATCCACTCACCTGGTTGGTTAGATTGCAATCAGCGTGGCTTGATTGAAAGGCAAGGACACAAAAGGACAAAGACAGAATCACTTAGGCAGCCTATTAGGCCTGGAATGGGTCGACCATTCACAACAATACAGTTGGAGCTGATAATCTGCAGCTGATAAGGAGGAGGGGAAAAGTTGCAAACCTCAGGGGAGCTGTCAAAAGCTGTGTGAGTGTGTGTTGGTAGGGGTGCGTGTGTGAGTGTGTGTGTGGGGATGTTGAACAGATAATATGCATTCATATGGAAGTGAATTATGGCCACAAAGATTTCAATCTTTGTTGTATAATACCTTACTATGGAACTGAATCATGTCTGAATTCAGCAGGTTTTCTTCCTCAAACTCACTAATATTTAAGGTTTTGATAATCTGTCTTGAAATATTCAGTTGTCATTTACAGGCTGTCAGGACAAATATATTCATCAGGTTCAGCAGTTAAAGCTTAAATCAAAGGTGTATAATCTATAATTAAACTGATTAAAAATTTGACAGACTGCCACTTTCACATGTTAAATTAAACATATATGGAGTGAGTAGGACTGGTCAAGCCTCAACTTTATAAATTCATAGAAATCTGCAAGTTTTTGTGGGAACAGCCAGACTCTTTCCAGTCAAATTAAGCCATTTGATGCAATGGACTGACCTGTCCATAGGCAGCCTCTCAACACATAGCTGCTGATAGGCTCCAGCACCCCATGACCCAGAATGAGTGGATATAAAAATATATTGAGAAATATCTTAACATGCTGATTAAAATTAACCCTTTCACTGCCTAGTCTACTCTTTCAAAAGAGTGCATGTTCTAGAAATTATAATAAATTCCAACTAGAAATTTGTGGATATAGAATTGCCTGAGCCCTCTCTACAACTTGGATTGGGTATGCCATAACAGAAGTAAGGGTACTGTAAGTGTTTGTTTCTGATTAAATTTTTGATCATATTGTTATTATATTAACGGTTGTGCCAACCATTTACAAAAGAAAAAAAAAAAACAGATTCCTCTCATTAATGTTCAAAAGAAAAGAAAAAATGCTAAGAAATTTCCTTTTCTTGCTTTTTTATTAATATTAACATTATCAAAATTATCTCAAATATTTCTGCAGAGTGAAATAAAGTTTGCAGAGATTGACTGGAGGTGTGACAAACATGATGTCTAGGCCTGACTATCATTTCTGAATTACTTGAATATGGTTTGACTTTCATTTTGGTAGTTTTTAAATGTATGTGATCGTTCGTGGAAGAATCAAAACAAAAATAAAATTGAAGATCATCTGCAAAGAAATAGAATTACAAATTACTTGTCTTATGGCTGGAGGTAAATAGAAATAAGGAGAAGATCCAAGACTGGAATTTTAAGTCTTATTTTATGGAAATATGACTAAAAACGTTCAAACACAGGATCAATTCACAAGACAATGAAAATTATTCATTGTACACTGTTACCCTGAATTAGTTGATTCTACTTGCAAATCGCAAGGAAACCTGTTGCCTGAAGCCACTTTAGTTTTTACACACGCCGAAACTTAATATGTTGAGTATTACAAACATGGAGCATTCATTTCTAACACACACTGAAACTAAATATGTTGAGTATTACCAACATCACTCTAAGCCCAGATAAGTTGAGTTTACTAGAAATTTGCGTGGAAACCCGTTGCTGTAAACTATTCTAGTTTTTACACATGCTAAAACTAGACAAGTTGTACCAACTTAGGCGATAAGTAGTGATTACTAATCAACATTAGCTCACTGAATTCATTTTCATTACACTCCACGGTGTTTGAACTAAATGTCTTAAGTTAACTTTAGGGCACGGTCTCATGGGTTTCCTTAAAGGAACTAGACTTAAATGATCTGGATTCTCGCAGCAGGGGTCCGACAACTCTGCACGGTCTCATGGTTGTTTTCTGAAACATTTTGAGGACGAAACCGTTATCATCATGCCGCGACACAAATAGAGACGGCAAAACTCCAGTCCAGCTGGTGGCATCACCACCTGTTAGAGTGCGATGTCTGTCACTAATAGACAATCTATTCTATGCACATACACGTGTTGTGGATGATGCTTGTGTAAATGTTCTTTGTTAAATGTTCACACAAAGAACGGCCCCTCGTCAGTGCAGCAGAGCATGCTGACTGAGAGAGCCAGCATGAAGTTACGAGAAACGTGTCCTGTGTGTCTCATTACTCGGTGTGCATGAGGGATGTTTACTTTGGGAGAAGCGTCGGCAGGGAGCTCCGGCAAAAGACAAACAACCGCTGCCAGAGAATCAACACTACCCCTCCCCCCGCCCACCTTCCGTCAAAAGTTCTGGACTTTACAGTCTTGCGGACAGCCTCCTCCAACCGCTCTGTTCTGACAACTGTTCCGGACTTTTGGCGCTGTCGCATGGTGCAAAAAATACCGATCTAATCCCTTTTCTGGACTTGACCGTTTTAATCGTGACAAGTGTCCATGTGACCCAACCCTTATTCAAATGTCAACTTACAGGTACATGAGAAGTCACATTGGATGAGTCTGAATAAAGGGACTAGAGGCAAGACTAAGGTCATTTTCAAACATATTTGGGTCGAGCCAGGCGCTGCTGCAGCAGTGAAAAGGTTACAATGTTTCAATTTTCAACTAATACTGCTCCGTTTCACATATGCTTTTTAATCACCGCGCCCAGCAGTCGCTCTACAGACTTGAACGTTGTGTATCCATGGCAACCAGACGGAAGTAGACGCAGCCCAGCTGTAAAGTGTGGCTGTGTTGTAAAAATATGTGAATGATGAAGTGTGTTGAAGACGAGACACGGTTGCATGTGGAGAAAAAATTCAATCATGACCTGGAGGCGGCGGATTTCCAGACAAACTAGAGCAAGTCGCAGATTGATTCTGTTGAACCGGGAAGTCCAACCATACGCAGATATTATCAGCGGACACCCAGGTAGCGGTGAGTTGTGAACATGAGTGTTAACGCTTAGCCTGCTAGTCCTTGTTGGTAATTTGTCCAGTGTTTGGGAACACCCCGTTGATCTTAACATTTGAAATACATTAGTAGCTAGCAGACACAAGATGATACTAAACGCTACAGTTAGACATGCTGTAACCCTGTTATTTGTAATATAACACTGTCGATAAGAAGGATATCCCAATATTACAGTTGCCTACCAATACCTGTGTAGTTCAAAAAGGCGGAGTATCTAGGATTTAGGCCGAGCTAAAGTTGGTGCGCGTTCACACATCACTTGCGCCGCATTTCAGGTTGACGCAAGCTGCTCCAAAACCACCCCTTTTAGCCGGTCCAAGAGCGGGCAAGTTACTTCAACTACAAGCGCGAGTGGCATGTTCACACAGACCCTGTCACACCGTCTTCGGTACCAAAACCCAATTAGGTTGACCTAAATGGGTCCTGTGTGAAAACGACCTAAGAAATGAGACTTGCAACTGGCACTGCAGATAACTGCAGCCACCAGCCAAGCCGACAAGGGGGCATGCACATACAGATTCTATAACGTTGTTTACTATGCTGATAAATCTTTTTTGTTCATAGTGCCACACTTAAGTGGTCTTTCAGTTGATCTGGATCATTTGCTGATGGCAGAAGAATCCATAACTGTCCCTTGCAGTGTTTGAATTCACCGTGACGGTCTCCTTTCAGTGGCCCTTGAGGACTGGAGTTCAAGATACTATACTGTAATAAACTGTACTAAGCTATTAATCTATACAGTGATCCCATCTAAAACCATATCAGGAGGTTTCAAACAGGTATTGGGTGTTTTCATTCGGACCAATGGAAGATTCTCTTTTTCGAAGAAGCGTGCATCTTCTGTGATTTATAAAGCTCAGTTAGAATTTTTGCAGTAACCTCAAACGCCTCCAGTGATGACACAAGAATGTGTTCAATTTCTCCAATAAATCTAAGAACCCACATAAAAGTTCCTATGATTATACCTCACTGTATCTCCTACCTCTTATTTCCTCTAAATGCGGTCTTAATGTTTACTTTATATCTAAAATGGTGCTTGGATGATAACAAAACCTGATTTCCATACAGTGCAGTGCAGCTTGTTTATCTGAAACTTCAGTAGATTCCCTGTGGGGGGTAATGATTATGATGTGGACCTTACTGTATGGTTCCTTCGTTTTGAGAAGAGGCGATGAATGTTCTGATACACCTCTGTAATCCTACACTGACTGACAGACTGTAAGCATGTGTGTGTTTGTGGGTTTTGAAGAAGAAAAGGGGACACCGTGATGAAGATCAACAGTGATGTGGAGGTCAGCCGGGTCTGTTAACAGACTGACTGACGCAGGGATGAAAGGGCCATTGTCAGGATATGTTTGTGTGTGCATGGAGGAGGGGAAGGGCTGCACCAAATGGATGAAGTCCAACCATTAACAAATGTTTTGCAGCTGATCTCTGGGTTAAGGTTAGAAAAGTACTCCATAAATCTGTTCCAGGAGCCTTGCAGAGCTCGTCCTCTGTTTGTTTGTCTAAGACACACCTACGGTATCATGTGTTATTGAGCTGTGCTGCTAAATGAAGGTTTAACACCGACCAGTTTGTCCAGTTTCCCTGTGTAGGTTGTTGACATTTCAAGGTGACATGAGGAGACGGCATGATCCTGGAGGACAGATCCAAATCTCTAACGTGAACGCCACATCTGCTGGCACTGATTTGTGTTTGTGGAGATGCCTTCCATGTGAGGTTAAATCCACGGCTGTCTAATGATGCTTTCATGCTGTCTGTGGCTTCATCTTCATCTTTGTCCTTGTCTCTGCCTTCATCTGTTTTTTTTCCAATAAACAGAATGGAGCAATATGCATCAGACATCAAACGACATCAAAGCCCAGATATTGTTTACGTCCCATGCTTCTCCCCTTCAAGCTTTCACGCTCCATCTGCACACACACTACCTGTTTGCAGACGGTGTTTGATGTGGAGTATTGCAAATAGTTTGTGTGCATACAGTATATAAAATGCAACACAATCCATGTCTAAAAGTCCTATCCACATATATACACGGTACATCACCACTTCAAGTGGATTTTCCACTCTGTCACTGTATGTTTGTAAGACATAATTCACTCAGTCAGCTAACCATCGTGTCTCCATGCCAAACCATCACTGGTGTTTTCCAGAGTCACTCTTACAGGGACAGTTTCCTTTGGACTGATCCAGCCATGAATATACTACATTAAAGATGCATTGCGCAAGTTTAAATGTTAAAAACTATTCTTTTCTTTCCTCCAAACGCTCTAACAGCTGCCTAATGTGTGGAATGTGCAGATCTTCCTTCACTGTGGTACTGTAGTCTCTAATACTGTTTCTGCATGCTCAAGGCCAGAGTTTCGGGTATGCAGCCTCAAGGGGGCGCTTGTGGGGGAGACGCTGTGCGTACTCGTTCGTCTGGCTGCGCCAGTGTTGTGTATTCTGCCACCGCAGGTCTGCGCATGTCAAGACAACACTGACTGCTGCTAAAAGATGGAGAACAGGTGCCTCTCACACCCCAACTCAGACTCCAGTAAGACAAAGACGAAAAGTTTTGTCTTGTGAAACGAAGAGAACTAAACTTGAGTCTGACCAGCGCCGGGATAAGATGGGAGAACCAAGCAACTTTTTTCCCTTTTATTTTTAAATGGAGGGAGCTCCGATCTGCTATGGGAATAAAACAGACCTGCAGTTGGCTTTCTTCTCACTAACAAGGTAAATGTGACAGAAATAATGATGCATAATATCGCAATGCTAAGTTTTTAGCATGGAAATGTGGCAGTATAACAGCCATATGACTGTTCCTGGGGAACAGATACACTCTGGCCACTTGTTACCTTTAGTTGATGCAGTAATTTTATAAGGTAATCGTGGTCTCAGCCTCTGAATTTGGATATTTGATCTATGAGCCAGTGTTAGCCTGTTGTTACTGTTAGCTTTGTCAACTTACTCAACAATCAAACCGTAAACAAATTGCAGATTCATCACTTTATTACCTCAGTAGACATTGTGTCTCTAATTCTGGGCTCAGACTGAGTGTAATGTGGGTTAAACTAAAGACCAACGCAGTTGAAGCAGCTCATGCATGTGCACGACATTAGCATCACTTGCACTTGTCAACAGAAGGGGCACACTTTTGGAAAAAAGCTGGAACTTAAACTGTACTTCTTTAAGGGAGGGGTGAGGGGGGGGTGAGGGGGGGGCAGATCATAAATCACCTGGGATGCAAGCAGATTTAATCTTGTTTTACATTTAATATACTAGCTTGGTGCTTAATTTATTTGTTTTGTCAACCAAATAAATACGTATGTCTTGCACATCTGCTGGAGTTTTAGAGGAGGAATGTTGTCTCATTCTGTTGTGATCCATGATTCTAGTTGCCTGGAAATCCTGAGCCTGTCCATAGTTCAATGGTTAGCTTGCTTGGCTTTTACTTGGGAGTCTGTGGTTTGAATCCCGCCTGCAGATTTCTGTTTACTTTGCAACATTTTAATTTTAAGCAGTAACCTATTATTAAGTCAAATACTTAATACAGAGATTCCTCCTGATTCTCTGAATCTTTGATTATATTATATACTATAGATGGTGGGATCTTTAAAGTCTTCACAATTTTACATTGAGAAACATTTTCCTGAAATTGTTCAATAATTTTAGACTCAGTTTGCCTCAGATTGGTGAACCTCTGTCCATCTTTATATCTGCGAGACTCTGCTTCTCTGAAATGCTCCTTTTATACCCAGTCATGTTCCTGATGTTGCCAGTCAACCTAACCTTAGCTGTCAGATGCTCCTTCAGCTTTGTACTTTTCCAGCCTTTTGTTGCTCAGTTTTTTAGATGTGCTGCCATCAAATTGAAAATGTGAATAGTTTCTATCAAAAAATAAAAATGTTTTAATTTCAAATGAAGACCAGAAAATGGACGTATAGTATCCGGTTACGTCTGAAGAACTGAAAGTGAAGCCAGTTGGGCATTTCCCACCACTGCCATCTTGCTGTGTCACGTGTGTTGTTATTCCTGGAAAATACTAAAATGGGCAAAGACGCCCACGCCTCTCATCCTCAGAATAAATTAAAAGAAATCTGTTAATCTAATTTGTATATCAACAGGTAAAATTCAGTTTTTTATGGGGGGGGGGGGGCTGTTTGTTTTTATAGATTTACAATTTATCATAACCTGGCTGACCCCTCTCAACATGCTCACCATTATTTGCAATGGTGAAGAAACATAGGATGATCTCATCTCAAATCTGTTCCTTGCCAAAGCCAGGCGTGCAAATTGGCCAAAATCCTGCCCAGTGTTCCTCAATCTCAGGTTTTCAACAAGCCCCATGCACAAATGGAATGAGATGAATGCTTTCACCTCAGGGATGGTGACATCATACCAGCCATGGAACCTGGAGTTTGGCTGGATTTGGTGTGTGTCTAAATACTGGTGAGCATATCTGTTTCATTTGTGATGAGGTTCCAGAAATCCTTATCCGAAAACAGACAGGAAATCACATGCACAAACATCTCAGAGATCCTCGTCTCTGCGATATCCCGCAGGCTTATCAGAGTCTTTCATCCATTTATGGAAAACTTCCTCACCTCTCACATATTCCCAGCCATTATCAATTACGGCCCGATTTTAATTAGTCCCTCTTCCGCCCACACGTCCCCTCCTTCCCCGATTTCTCCCATCACCACAGTGGAGAAAACTCTCTTCGTCATCAGTGCGCTGTGTGACAGTTTGTGCAGCGTGCGCTGCATCGTCTGAGTTACTCATCTCTGAGGAACGATCATCATCTTCAGAGGGCTGATCGTGCCCTTCTAATCCTGATCGGCAAAGATCAGTGCACGCACCTCTTCCGCGCTGCAAAGGCCTCTGGGCATTTAAAAAAAATTAAAGGTGTCATTACCTGCTGTTTTACATACACAATCCTTCTTAAATTATCTTCAAATGAATTTTTAATTCTAGTTGGGTGGGACGAAAATTTTATGAGCTCATTTTAACCTCTTTTTATCCCCAGCTATTGTTTGTCGCGAGAATACGTACGAGAGTTAGACCTGTCTGTAAGCGCGTTCACGAGGCAAACGTCAAAGTCAAAACAAAATTTTATCAGGACAGAGCAGGTGAAGGAAATGATGTCCCAACAAAGAAAAACGTGATAAAAACGTAACGGTATGGTTGATAGAGAAGATCCGCAGAGTAAAACGGGCTGGACTCTGATGAATATAAGGAACAGACGTCTGACGTGAAGTTAACCAAACAGTGTTAGCTTCTGTAGCTACATTAGCAGCTTGTCCGTTCGTCAACCACCGTTTACTGGTCTCTTACACAAAAGATAATAAGTTACACAAGCAGCAACACTTACCGACTGCACATCCTCACTGATTAATATAATCCACTGCTCCCTGGTAAAGCTGTCCGTCCTGTTAAAGCACCGAAAACTGCTGAATTTCTGCCGAGGCAACTCAGCACGGCTATCTCCCCCCTCCTCCTCCTCCTTGTCGCCGGCGTCCTTTCTGACAAAGCTGGTCTACTCCGTGGCAGGTAATCAGCTGCCTTCAGGTGGTGCTATAGACGCTAGCTTAGCAGCTCGCTCGCAGCCTCTCTAGTTCATGTCATAACAGCTGATCATAACGACTCCACGGCAGGTAATCAGCTGCTTTTAGGTGGTGCCAAAGAGGCTAGCTTAGCAGCTAGCAGCCTCTCTCGTTCACGTCATTCGGAGGAAAAAATCCAAACCACGTACTGTGGAGAGTGCATGCTTGTGGCCAATTCTGGTGAGAAGAGAGCGCCCGCACTCAAAGACGAAGTTACTTTCACTTTCCGGAGTTTCTGGCACGTTATAACTGAGGTCCTGTTCCAATACACGTTTTAACGGGAAAAAGTGGGATTTCTGGGCGATGACTCCTTTAAAGTCGCTGTTTCTCACTCTTTCCAACATGCTCCTGCTTCCGCCTTTTCTCTCCTCTCCCGCTGTGGTCTGCCGCGCTCTGCAGCTGCGCACGCTGACAGCTGGTGTCGGGTTTCAAATATTTTTTTTTCAGATTTTTTTTAATGGAAACACACTCAAAAATGTCACAGGGAGCGAAGCTCTGTGTAGTACTGTAGTACCATGCAGTAACAGCAGAAGGTTATAGATTTTAAGATAAGGGCAGTTTTATTCAGCAATGTGGCCTGCCGCAGTAATGCAACTTTGGTGCCTAGAAAGGTTAAGGTTACTTCCGGGGCTTCGCTTTTCTCCAGCAGGGTTTGCCCACTGGTTTCAACATCTGATATGTTGTTAAGGCTATACTGGGAATAAAATACGAGCAGGTGAGATTTATAAATAATTGCATTCTGCTTTGTTTAAATTTTTAAAGCGTCCCAACTTTTGGGGATTTCAGGTTTTATAAGTAGTCCATTTAGCATATACTGTATACAGTATACTTATACAGTATATTGCTTTTCTGGTCTTTTTGACCACTCGGAGCACTTTTACACCGCAAGCTACATTCACCCATTCACACACATTTGTGCACACACCCATGCACACGCTCATGCAGCATTTCTTAGGTAAAAAGCACACCATGGATTATTACTATCACACTGATTCAAACTTTGATGAATGCATCAGAGGCTACATGGAGTTTAGTGACTTACCCAAGGACACATCTGCCTGTAGTCTGAGGAAGCCAGGATCAAACTACCAACCATCCAATTAGCAGACGACTGCTCCTTTTCCTGGTATGTTTAACCTGGAAGTTTGCATCATGCGACCACAGCCAACAGCCCCAGCCACACTAACAGATCTGTGGACTTGTGTCACACATCATCTAATAATAATGATGCACAAGATTTATGTTGTGCTTTATCGTGGACACCACTCAGAGCTCTTACACAGCATCCATTATTTATCCACACGTGGTGATGGTAAGTTACTGAGCCACAGCTACCCTGAAGCAGACTGACGGAAACATGGCAGCCAATCTCAGACCACCACTGAACATTCACACACCAGTGATGCCAACACTGGAGGCAAGGGGGGTGACTTGTCTTGCCCAAGGACACCCTGACAGATGACTGGAGTGGGATTTAAACTGCCAACCTTTCAGTTACTCAATAACCTGCTCACTGCCGCTCCATTTACCAATCCATGAGTCTTAAATCACAATCAGTATCCATGTGGACAAACTGAGTCAGCTGGTTAGTTCCCAGCAATAACTGGTTTGGTTCGGTTGCAGCTGTAACATGGTGCCTACACGGTTCAGTCATGTGATGTGTAAGTATGGAGGTGTATGTGATCAGTGACTGAGGATGCATTCGGGATTATAATGAGATGAGAGTCCACAGCTCAGGTTTTCATCCATCACATTCTGCTCCTCCTCTTCCTGCTGTTCCACTACGTTCCTCAGACAAACTCCACGTCTGCACGGAGGTTTTACTTCTCGCTTTCATCTCTTTTCTCTCTGTGCTTTTTAATCACAAGTATAAATGTCATGCTCCTGTATGTCCTCCCTTGTCTTCTCTCTTTTTTCTTTATTCCCTCTCTCGTTATTTTCTCCTTTCAGTCCACCCTGAACTTCAGCTCCAGGTTCTGTGTAAGTCCCACCTTTTCTCTGCTCTGCTTTTTCTTTGCATTTTGACTTTTACTTGATCAGAGCACAACTTTTGTCCACTCCACAAAGCAAACAGGCCTTAGTGTGAACTAACTACTGAGCATTAGGAAGAAAGCTTTTCCTGCTGCGCTTCCTGAAACACAACACCAGCAGGGAAGGATGAAAGAACTTCAGAGTAACTTTAGATTCAGGATCAGGACGAGAACTGGTTCTCATTTGCATCACTGAGTAAAGTATAGGGTGAAAGAAGGGATGGAAAAGGGAGAAGAAGGGAATGATGATGAGTCATTTTGACAGATTGGAGTGAAAGAGATGCGGGGAAATGTGGCATGCAACTGTTAAAGGCATTTCTTCCCCAACGTCATCTAAATTACTTTATGCACTGTCATTCAGCTTTGCAGACGTAACGAGCCAGGTTGCATGCCAGCAGCTCTCGGGGAATAGACTAGGAAACAGAGCAGGTGTCCGTCATGCAGAAGTTGGGGAGATCGATTCCGGGTTTCTCCAGGCAACATACAGCCAAAAAACCTAAAAGGATTTAGGCTATGTCAAAATGAGAAGAACTGTGGATCACATATATAAACTGAGTGGATGTTAAAAACGTAATATAATCCGTATTTTTGTGCACAAACGACCTAATATGGGTGTGATTTTTTTTTTTTAGAGGACTTGTTGATTCTATATTGCACAGTTTCACGTATCAGCAGCACGTAATTTGAAGCAGAAAAATTTGTGTCTGGGGACATGAAAAGCTTCCCCATTGGCTTAACATTGCGAAGCTTTACGTGTCAGTAAAACATGTAATTTGAAGCAGTAACGTGTCGGGGACATGTATATGAGTAAAACCATTTGTGCTCATGTCACGTATTTTTGTGAGATCAGGTTGGCCGTTCTCACCGAAAGGCAGGAATTAGTAATTCACAACTTATAGAAAGAACAAATTGACGCATTTAAGTCTTATCTCTGTCCCTCTCTCCATCCCCCACGTGACCCCCCCCCCTGTGCGCCGCTCACTGTAAACAAATATAGCTAATGGACTGCTAACTGCTGCTGCGCCAAAAAAACACCAAAACAAAACAACAGATAAGGATTAAAGGCCTCCTTCCACTGATAACCCATTTAACTTGCTCCTTCTGAAATATGGAGGGTTTCCCCTTGTTTACTTACACATGCTGACTTGCTAGCGTTGCGTTCCCCCCAGTCGGCTGTGCTTTCTCATCAGAGAAACAATACGAAGAAAAGAGCGAATCGGGAACAGCCTTGCACTTCTACGTCACATTGCAAATAGCGTATCCCACGTGGGGTTTATATCTGTCCATTGGAAGGCAGGTAACCCTCCACTACACACTAGAAGTGAAGACGGCACGACTGTAGCTTCGGAGTTGAGAAGCTAATTAGCTAACTGTTTGTTAGCATGGTGGAACAAACTTGTTTGTCGGCTCTATTTCCTGTCTGTAACAAAATAAGAGCGGAGGGCGGATCTTCCTTCATACACTGATGGCAGGCAGCCAATCAGACAGAAATTCATGAGAAGGACCCGGAAAAGCCTGCCGTTGGACCACAAGCCTCTCTTCTAGTATACAAATACAGCTGGATACTAAGCAACCAGAAGGTTTTTTTAACAGAAACAATGCAGAATGCATTCAATAATAATGGAGAGCACAGAAATATTAATGAAATGACCATGGAAGTACAACTTTAAGTGTCAGAGGCATTGACATTTGCAATGTTAACCTTTTACACTGCAGAAGGAGTTGGAGGTGAGTGAATTTAAGCTTTTTTAAATGTGGTTTGTCAGCTGTTTATGATCAAGCTAACGAGCTATCCACTCAGCTGTTATCGTTAACCTGCTCGTAAAACATCGGCACACATGTCCCTGGCGTGGTTTCGGGTGGTGTAGTTTTTTTAAACTGTCGCTTGCTCAAACTGTTTCTCCAACATTGCCAACCAGCTTTAAAGGGACTTGAGGCAGGAATTTAAAAAAACAAACAAACATGAATGTCCCTTTTTTTCATACAAATGGGTGATGGAGCGCTAAATACCAAAAATAACGTTTCCACCCATGTTTCTCTCTGTTGCCTTGAACAGGCTGTGTGCTGCAAAATGCGCTGCAATTCGGTGTCCGAATTTCCCGCGCTGCCCTGCGGACGTGACGTCAAATGACGCTACATCCGCAGTTTTGATGCAGGAAAAAAAATGTTCGCATTAAATTAAAACACTGTAAGCGATAGTTATGGATTCTTCTGCCGTCAGAATACGATCTAGATCAACTGAATGACCACTAAAAAGTGTATTTACGAAAAAAAAGCTTAGTAAACAACATTATAGCTTTCCAGCTCTGCCATGCGGACGTGACGTCAAATGACGCTACATCCGCTGTTTTGATATGGGAAGAAGCCGGTCGCGGTAAATTCAAACACTGTAAGCGATTGTTATGGATTCTTCTGCCGTCAGCAAACGATCCAGATCAACTGAAAGACACTAAAAAGTGTAACTACGAAGAAAAAGGTGAGTAAACAACACTATAGCTTCAGTTTGTGCACGTTCCCGTGACGGCTTGGCTCATGGCTGCAGTTACCTGAAGCGCCTGTCGCGGCAGTCGCAAGTTTCGTTTCTTAATCTTGCCTCAAGTCCCTTTTAAGCCAATCTATGTGTTTTACTGCAAACATAAACTGTAGGTTCAAACCTGAACAGAGATGAGTGTTTGCTGAGAAATACACCTCCCACATCATGACTTGTCATGTGAACCTGATCATCCAGAACAAAGTCAAGAAGAACAAAGTCAGTGCAGCTGACAATCTACTGAAGTTTGTTTCAAGCCTCTGCTGTTTCCATTACATTTTGGAGCATTTTATCAAAGAAAAGCTCTGGCAAATGGAGCTTCTTTTCATCCTTTTAATTTCTTGTTTTGGATAAATACAGCATAATGTCAGCATTTATCAGATAATGCTCCTGCAACATTCCCCGGATCATGATGTATCCTATATGTGGGAACAAGCAGCAAACATCACATCATTCAAAGATTAGAGGTCAAAGTAAAGGAAGTTTTGGACCATCGGTTGATCCAGACTGACTTTAGAGTGAGACTACACTGTTAAATTATTTCTCTATTATATCAGTTAATGTGGTTACACTACAATATTCAAGAAAAGATGCTAGATAAAATACATCTGTGTATAACACTTTCCTCAGAGATTTTGTATCTGTTGAACCAACTCCCAAAAACAAATTTTTGATCAACCTCCAGCGAGGAAAGTGAAGCCACCCGTACACTCCCACCCGTACACTCCCACCCGTACCCTCCAATCAGCCGATGCCAACCTCCTCTGCTCCTCTTAGGACCAAGCGCCGGACCTGGGGGGACAGAGCCTTCTCAGTTGCTGCCCCTGCCCTCTGGAACTCGCTCCCTCAAACCCTCCGTGACTGCACTGAGCTCAACTCCTTCAAATCCCTTCTGAAAACCCACCTTTTTAGATCCGCTTTTCATTTATGAATTGCTTTGATGGCCCCCTCTCCTTTTTGTTGACCTTTCAGTTGTTGTCCTCTCTTCTCTGCCTGTTTTGCATCTTTCCCTTTTATTTGTAGTTTTAATGTATTTCAATCAAATGTTTGTTGTAGATTTTACCTGGCTGCTGTTTTATACCTTGTGTAAAGCGTCTTTGAGCTTTTGTAAAAGCGCTCTATAAATAAAATGTATTATTGTTAAAGTACATTTGATCTGGCAAACAGCAAATGAACCTAAATGTAAACCAGAATTTAATGAAAGAAGAGGAAATGAAAAATAGCTTTCTCAGACTCGAGCCTCATGTTTACGATCCTGGGACTGTCCCCCACCTCTCCTCCCACATTTCCTCATAAATAAAGAGTCACTGATGTTTTCTGTTGGCTTCACACATCACCACCATCAGTTGTGATAAGAGAGCTCAGAGGCTGACGGATGGCTGCAGCCAAAGGAAACACTGGAAAGATCTTGGAAAATATTTATGAAATATTTCAGCTCCTCTAAACACTGCATGTGTGTTTGTGGATGAGTAGACAGGAGTGTGTGAATCCTGGAGACCCCACATGTGTGGTCAGTATCTGAGTGATCCTAATCACAGTTGGAATCTTCCACTTCCCAGAGTCACCTGAGATGGTTTAGCCCCACCCACTTGCCCAAAGGCTTCAGGTGAATGAGTCCCCTCATACCTGTCAATCACTTTGTCACCAGCTGTCCGTCAGCGTGTTTCCTGTCTTTGTTTGAGCCTCTCGTGTTCTCTGATTACTGTTGTTTTTCATTTCACGGTCGTTTCTTCCCCATAATCCCTTTACTCAACACGATCATTACTTCTTACTGTTCAAACTGGAATTCAATAATCGTTTCTGTTCTTTTCTGCTTGATAATTGAGACAGTGTAGTGTGTGAGTGTGTGTTTCTTTTCAGCTCGCTCAGTGCATTGTGGGTATTGTGTAACGACAGTGGTGAAACTGTGCACAGTTTGAGTTCGGAGTGCCAACGGAGCGCCACGATAATTACAGAAAAAAGCTGAAAACACAACAAAGAGCTTTCACACTCTCAGAAACGGGCAGGCGTGCACACACACACACGCATACAAAGACGACCCATCTTCGTCTCCGTCTGCAGCATTTTAATTAAGATCCAGAACTCCCAAACGTGCTGAAAAGGATGCACAGGCGGGCCGAGGATTTACAGTCCAATGAATCCCATTTCTGCGGCTGAAATCGTAACACGCTACGTCACATTCACACAGTTTATCCAGGATCTTGTGACAAAAGTATGACAACATTTAATGCTGGGTTTTCATTTCCTAATGGTCCAAGCCTTACCTCCGTCACTCATCGCTGACTTTATTCCCTGTCAGCTCCCATCACCATCCTCATCCATTCTGCTGTCCTTCCTCCTCCTGAAGTTTCCTGCCATCATAACTTCTTCTGCCTTTATTTCTCTCCTCCTTTGTCCTCACTTTTGTTCTTGCTTCCTCTCCCTGGTTCACATCTCTGCCTCCCCTCGTTGGGAATAGGAGGTAATTTGGAGCGATGTAGGTTAATGACAGTGGAGATTTGGCTTGGTGTCTGGGAACACACCAGACGAGGACATCTGACATCCTTGTACTGTATGCATGATGGATGTATGTGAGAGAAAAGCTTCTTTGTCCTATTTTCTACGTAAAGTTGAAATATTGCAGTAAAAGTGAATGAGGAATGTTCTTTTACTTCTCACTCTTACATTTTCTGGAGGTGAAATCTCCTCGGCAGGCCTGTGCCATCCCATTTGTGAGTTTAGTACAGAAGAAGGCATTAATCAGACTCTGCAGCAGCCCAAACATCCCTCCATTCTCACACAGTTGTGTGCTAATGTCCAGCCTGCTCTGCAGAGACGGCACAAAACCCTCCTTTGTCTATCTGGCACTTTAAGACGCCCCTGCGATTAAAACCGGTGGAGGTGGTGGTGGAAGCAGCAGCCACAGCATCTCCCGCTGAGCTGTGACAGGCTACTGTTTACTAAAGCTCTCCCTTCTGCCCCCCCTTTCCGTCATCTTTGCTTTCTTTCCTGTGATTCTTCCACACAAAGGGAGGTGGCTCAGGGTGAGGGGGGGATGAGGCAAACAGAGGCCCAGGCAAGAGGACAGAGGACCATTGACTGGGATGCTGAAAGACATTCAGTGGACAAAAAGAAGGAGAACAGAGAGGTGGGGGGGAAGAGATGAGATGCATGGACACCAATTCCCCAAAGTCGGTGCTCCAAGGCAAAGGGTCTGCACTCATTAAATCCAAAACCTGCAAACATATTTACATACAGATTAAGTTCAGAGGGATCATTAGAGATAAAATTAGTCAGAAAAAGGGAATTTAAATCTCCCACGGTTCCCTTTCCTCCCCCAATACATCATTTACTAAGAATAGACAGAGGCCAGAAGATGCTGTAATGACCTTTGACTTCTCTGTTTAGTTGGAAAAACTCTTCAATATCCATACTTTTATCTGGTATGTTGTTCTTTATGCTAGCTACGTTGGCTTCCAGGATGCACCTGGATGTTCACATCTGTCCTGCTGCTGATGAACTGCATCCATGATCTGCAAGCTTTGCTCTGATCTTCCCTCGTTCTTCTTAAACCCAGATGGTTTCCAAACATCAGGTTTGATGGAGTGTGGTCTGTGTTGGTGTCAGTTGTTTCTCCATCATGCTGCTTCCTCTGCTGGACATGAGTCTGCTCTGTGTGTGTGTGTAACCCTCCAGTCAGTCAAACATGTTTCCAAGTAATGGTGGGCAGATTGATACACATATTGAAAATACTGATGCCAAAATTTGGTTTTGATTGATACTCGTGCGATTGTATTGATACGTCAGTGTAAATCTTGAAAACTATCAGAATCTTTATAAATATGGAGGACAAAGTGCACTGCAAAAATTCAAATCTTAGCAAGTATATTTTTCTAATTTCTAGTCAAAATATCTCATCACACTCAAAATAAGACAAAATTACTTAAAGAGAAACATTTCAGTAAGATATAAGATCTTGTTTTAAGGCAATGCATCTTGTTTCAAGAAATCATATCAAAGAAATTTTGCTTATGTCATTGGCAGAATCTTTTTTTCTTATTACAAGCAAAAAAAAAAATACTTATTTTGAGAGTGGCCAAGATTTATTTTTTTTTGCTTGTGATAAGCAAAAAATTCTTGCAATGGCAGAAGCAAATTTTCTTGATAAGATTTCTTGAAATCTTGCCTTAAAACAAAATCTTATATCTCACTGAACTGTTTCTCTTTAAGTAACTTTGTCTTATTTTGAGTGTGATGAGATACTTCGACAAGAAATTAGAAAAATATACTTGCTAAGATTTGAGTTTGAGTTTTTGCAGTGTAGTTCTTGATGGAGCTGATTCACTGCTATGAAAAGGCCCCCATATTCACTAAATCACCTTCTCTTGCCAAGATAAAGCCAAATTCAGACTTTTAAAACGGCCCCAGTAAACAGTTTGTTTCTGTAGGCTACACCTAATTATACATTTCTAAATGTAAGGGTTTAGATATCACAGACTACAGGAATAAAGAGGATATGTGATTGATGGTGGATTTGGTTCACCTAACTGACAATGTATTTACATGCCAAAACTGGGCTTTTCTTGTTTAGATAATGTCAAATTTGGATTTTTTTTATTATATGAATGATAATTTAGTTATTTATGCATTGATGAGTTTAAAAAAAAGTGCATAAACTTACACAGAATAATCTTGTTGCATAAATCTGTTAATTTCACAGCCCTATTAAAAGAATAGGAATCAGTATCAATGTTACTATCCCTTTATTTACTTTATTTATGTACCAGATCGATACCTAATCATGCAGTATCACACACCCCTACTTCCAAGGAATGCATCGCCACCAGCATTCCTTTTAACTCATACCCACACATGCAAGAAAATCTGACTAATTGGCCTTCATCAATCTTTCCCAGGTGGAAGCTAAACTCAGATTTACAGTTTGTCTTGAATGCACCATTTCAAAAACAAACTTAGGTTAGAATGATCCTATAACAGTTTTTAACATTGATTTATTGTCTGTACCACTTGGTTTAGGTCAGGGTCATAAGGGGCCGGAGCCTATCTGAGAGATTAGCAGGGTCCACCTTGGATAGGTCCCCAGTCCATCACAAGGCCAAAACACAGACAAACAACCACTCACACACTCGTGGAGAACATGGAAATCCCTCCCCAGCCGAGGCTCGTACCAGCATCGTCCTTGCTGTGAGGCCGTCATACAAACCACCACTCCACCATTCAACTCTTTCTTAACATAAACCACTGAAATATTGAAGAAAACTTGGAGTGATGGAGGCTTACAGGGCCAGTATAAGAAGGACCAATCAAATTTAGTTTTGAATGGTCTATTAACCTGTTGTTGGCCAGTACGTGACTTCAATCTTTTTCTTTAGGGTGTTCCATTTGAAATATGAAGTCGAGATTTTCTGCAACAAAGGAGGATAAAACAAGCAGAATCCTGTGGTTGGATTTCTGATCAGATATGCAGAAAACATCACAAACTAAATGAAAGAATCAGGGCGTCAACCAGTTTATGTGATCCAATCCAGGGAAACACAATACCTTTTTTATGTTGGAATCAGTTCGTCTTTAAAAGCAAATATTAAATTATTCACTAGATTTCCTGCTACAAATGAACCATTTTGAATTAAATTGTAATAGTTAAGCTCTCAAATGAGTAAATCTTTATCTAAGCTGGACAGTCTAACGTCTAGCAACCTTTCCCTGCAGTTAGACATTTTTAATCGAGTTCATGTCTTTGGAATCTTTCTCTGGTTTTGCTTGAGGCAGCTACTGTATGAAGATTATCATCTGTTCAGCAATTAGCAGACAATCTGCTTATTATCAGGCCAATTATCCTGCACTAATAACATGCTTAATCAATCTCATTCAATCAATTATTACAGTCTGAGAGGGAGAGGGGCAGATAATGACACAGTAATCTGAAGTCAGAAAGAACCAGAGGAATAAAAACTAAGTTACTGAAGCTGCTGGAGACCTTTAACAGACACTTTATTAATTACATTTTTTCACTTACAAACAGCAAGAATAATTAAAAATGATCAAAACAGAAGCAGTTTTTTCCCCCTTAAAAACAGAAAAGAAATAATTCTTGAGACCCCAAATGCAGAATCAGACACCTAGTATATAGATTCTAGTTTTAACTATGTATCCCCCAAACCTTTAAACATGAGTTCAGTATTTACTGATCCAGCTATCTTTAGTCTGTCCTCGTATTTTATCCATATGTTCATTTTGATTTGAGTTACAAATTCCCAACGATCTGCTGAATGTTTCTCTATGGGAGGTTTGTACAGGGACCTCCAGCAACCTCTGACCCAGGGACCAACAAACCCAACCTCGACTCACAGACCAGCCAATAAGGTTCGATTGGGAACTGTCACGGACAGTATATAGCACCTCTTTGAAACTTCATGGAAGTCTGATTATATCACCAAAACAGGAGCTCACAAACATTTTGAGGCTATGAAAAATTTATCAAGGACCCCCATTATAATTCTTAGGCCAATAATTTACCACATTCGAACTACAAAGTGATTGGAAACTTTTTGACTTAGTATAACTCAACTACAAATGAGCATATAAAAAAATGCATGAGAACTTTTAAACAGGGTTATTTTTATTTAAATTACAATTTGATATCACTGCATTTCTCATTTTCATGTAATAGATCTTGAAACTATCAGGAAAATGGCCAGTAACAACTGGAAAAGTTCAAATGAATCCAGTTTTAAAAAAAGAAAAACATTGTCAACACAGCAAATTTTGCAGTGTTAAATCAACACTTATAGAGTTAAATTTAACACTGTATCCGAGTGTATTTGGTCCTTATCAAAATAGTGTTGAATTAACTCTTTCCATAGTGTTGAAATTTCAGAGTAAAATTAACTCATAATTGAGTTAAAATTTAACACTGGCTTACACTGTACAGTGTTAATTGAACTTAACACTGTAGGTTAATAACACCAGATAGAGTTAATCTGAATCTCAGCAATGTTACAGAGTTACTCGATTGTGGTGATAAATCAACTCAAATGTAAAAACTTTTTGCACCTGTATTGAGTTCGTGGAGGTGCATGCTAAACACACAACAAAGTTTTGATAATAACATCCATCCTATCATGAACAGAGCTATGGACTGAGCCACCACTCACGTTCACAACAGCATCACAAAATTTGTCACAGTTGTGAAGAATAGCTTATTGCTCTGACAGTTGTCAGGTGTGTGCTGGTGCACAGAACAAACTGTCATCTTCAACAACATGCTGTTAAACACACACTATGCACCAAGGAGACCCGAAGGGATCACGTATCTACTTAACTCGCGGTGCAGGACTTTACAGGGAAGTCACAAAGCATGATGGGAAATATTCAACTAAAGAGGGCGGAGTCTTCCTGGGTGCACTTAGTTACACTTGATAGAGTCAATTATACACTGAAAGAGGAAACTTGTTTTAACTCTGAAAATTTTCACCAGCACTAGTGGTTGTTTTACTCTCAGTGGTGTTAGAATTACTCTGAAAGAGTTAATAGGATTTAACAACTCAAATTTAACACTGAGGATTTTACTGTGAAGCTTCTTAAAGTGATTTAGCTTTGAGATCACAACGTTATTGTCCCTTTTGCAAATTACTGACAAAAACTGAACTAAATTAAAAGAACACTTTCATACTAGTATTTAAGCTATGACAATAATATTTGCCCTATGAACTTTATCAGACTGATCCCTCACACCAATAACTGGCTGAATTGGTAAGAAGGAGCCTATTTTATCTATTGCTGGAATAATGGATGAGGAACTCTCAGGTCTTCCTCCACTTCTAAACTAGATTTTTATTTATTTTTTATTGCAGTCAAAGAGGAGAACGTTGGGCTGATTTGCTGCGTGGCCTCAGCAGTGAGTTTGGGACACCAGTGAGAGAAGGTAGCACAGTCTTTCATGATTAACCTGCTGAAATTTGACTTTTAGAGTCTTGTGATCACTGGAAAATCCAAACATGTATGTATATGTGTGTATGTATATATATATATATATGTGTGTGTCTGTATATATATACATATATATATATATATATATATATATATATATATATATATATATATATATATATATATATATATATATATATATATATGTATGTATGTATGTACAGCCATGAAAAAAATTACCAACTTTGTTATCAAAAATAATGGTTATGCAATCGAGTACCAACTGTGGTGTGAATCATGTGACTAAATGAGACAGAAAAGAAAATATAGAATACCTAAAAGCACTGTTTTTGGCAGTACAATGCCATAGGTATTGATGTAAGACCTTAATAACCAAAATCACTGGTCAAAAAAAATGTGGAAAATCGATAAATATCAGTTCTTAAATTGAACTCTTATGAGCTTTTTTGTTTTGTTTTTGTTTGTTATGATTATATTTGTCCAGACAAATGTACTTTCAGTAGGACAAGGCATTAATATGACCATTTAATATGAGAAAATAAGGGTGGTGTCTTAATTTTGCAGTTGTAATAGAGGAAAATATTTTTTTATGGTATTCTGTGTCAATTTGGACTAAACCCTAAATAATCAAACAGGAAATTATCCTCTTATAAAGTCAAAGTTTACCTGTCCTTAGGCACCAGATAGGCCCCACCCACAGCAACTAATTACCCAGCTTGTTGCCATGTCCCTGCCGTGCAGGGACATGGCAACCAAGTCTCATTGGACTTGGTTGGACCCAAGTCCAATGAGACTTTTTTTTTTTTTTTAACTATAGCACTTAGTTCTTTTTAAATTCTTCACTGGTCTCCCTGGTCCATCGTCAGCTGGTTGTACCGGCTGCCGTTAATAATTGCTGTGTCTTCTGCAAACGGCATTTTTGGGTCAATGGATCATCACTTTTTATGTTCAGATTGTGTGTTTTTAGAAATGAGCTGGCTTTTCTGAGCTTTTAAAACTGTCCTCACATGTGTGTGTGTGTTGGTGTGTGGATGAATGAGAGGCATGAAGGAGTGTGTGAGCTAGTGTGTGTTTTGCTTGTGGCAGCAGCTGCTCTCACTGCAACATTGTCCTCTGGAGATAAGAGGACGGGGCCGTGGTCTCAACTGTAAGACTTATCAGAGGGGGCCACGGACCATTACACAGCTATTCTGACTGCACACACACACACACACGCACACCCACACAAACAACATATGGATGCATGCTTCAAAGGATTTGCTGAAACCACACAAACAGACACATTTTGCATCCATGTGAGTTTCATGAATGATTTCACAAACACACAGCAGACGCACTGTTCCTTCCAAACCACAGTCATTTCTACAATAACTCCCTCATGCAAAGTAATTTCAGTGCTACAAACACAATAACACACACAGTCACACACACTTTCCTCACCGCTGCTCATGGGTGCCCAGGCAGGATGCCCTGAAGGGGGCACAGAGGACAGGGTATCATTTTCAGAGGGGACTCAGTGGCCCGTGTCCCCCCACAAAGCAGGATATGTGAGTGTGTGAGTCATGCGAAGGGGAGAGGGGACTGTTTGGGGGGGGGCATTAATTACCTGTGTGCCCCTCCTGCTGTGGGAGGCACAAAGGTTGCCCCCGCCGAGAGGCTAATTATTAGGAAAAGAGCTTTTTAATTTACCGCTGTCTGCTGCCATTCCAGGGAGGAAGAGAAGCATGCCATTCAGCACCGCTGCATGTGCGGCTGTGTATTGAGACTGAGCAACAACAAGACCGCACAGGTGGCCCTCTGCGTGACCCCCGACCTCTGAGGACACGCACAGTTTATCTGCTGCTTTATTGTTTCCCACAAGGCCCACCCCTGTCAATCACCTGAGGTGGAGAAGAGGCGGACTGAGTAATAGAGGCTGCTGTCAGGTCAGCTGATGTAATATCAAGGAGGACGTGGAAAGACAAATATTGACCTTGTGTCAAATTGTTCACTTTAAGTACAAAGCAGCATTATATTATAATGTGAGTAGGTCTGAAGCCTCACTGTCACCCTGCTTCTAAATGCAGATAAGATTAGATGGTGTGATGAGTTCCTGAAAGTTTAACTGGATGTTGCGACTGGCAGGAGGAGCTGTGAGTTGCGTTAGCATCCATGAATGCTCCATGGGCTTTCAGAAATTCCAAGCTGGGTTATTTGCATGATGTGCATTGTTAGCTGGTTGGCTAGCAGGAGTTTGCTCAGACTCGGGGAGTATGTGAACCTTTGGTGACAGGCTCTCTTACCCACACTTGCTATCTTTGTGAGAGCTAAAAAATACATATGACAATAATTTTAAAGTCATCCAAGATTTTGTTTTATCTCGGCTTCAAATACATTTACATCAAGTTTGCATTACATTTTATTCTCCACACTCCAGCCCTACAGCAGTGAGTAAGGGAGGAGCAAAGATGAGGTACAAGTTTTGAACAGGGTGTCTCCTTACAGTGTGTCCCACCTTCTTGCTCAATCTGACTGTAGAGCAGGGGTGTCCAAAGTCTGTCCTCGAGGGTGGCTGTCCTGCAAGTTTGCCATGCGTCCCTGCACCAACACAGCTGACTCAAATTAAATCAATCAGCCCACTGTGTGAAGCTCTGCACAAATTAAGTAGAATCAGGTGTGTGACATAGAAAACCAGAGGAATTGTGACCCTTGAGGACCGGAGCAGGACACCCCTGCTGTAGGCAAGGTAAGTTTATTTGTATAGCACATTTCATGTACAGAACAATTCAAAGTACTTTACATAAAACATTATAAGTGAAAGGGAGAAAAAAACAATTAGAAGCATGATTAAAAATTAAAAGCATTTAAGATTAAAAAGAGAGAATATAGAGACGTGCGGATTTTAACTTTTGAATAAAATCTACGTAAATGCAGCTGAGAACAGGTGGGTCTTCAGCCTGTATTAAAATAAACTAAGTGTTTCAGCTGATCTGAGACATTCTGGGAGTTTGTTCCAGACATGTGGAGCATAGAAGCTGAACGCAGCTTCTCCATGTCTGGTTCTGACTCTGGGAACTGATAAAAGACCGGATCCAGATGACCTGAGGGGTCTAGTAGGTTCATACTGGGTCAAGAGGCCACTGATGTATTTTGGGCCTAAACCATTCAGAGTTTTATAGACCAGCAGCAGAACTTTAAAGTCTATTCTCTGGTGGACCGGCAGCCAGTGTAAAGACCTCAGAACTGGACCAATGTGGTCCACTTTTCTGGTCTTAGTGAGAACTCGGGCAGCAGAGTTCTGAATGAGCTGCAGCTGTTTAACTGATTTCTTAGGTAGACCAGTAAAGACGCTGTTACAGTAGTCAAGCCGACTGAAGATGTATGCATGGACTAGTTGTTCCAGATTCCTGCTGTAGAGAATTACAGTACCATCACTGGTTGATCTCTGTTTCTCCTCAAATATATCCATGACTGCCCTCAGCACCATTTTCTCTACTTCCAACAGCACCGCATCTGCAGCTAGAAAATATTGAACTGAAAATTCCCGGAAAAAAATCCTATCCACCTATTCCTAGTCCCCAGCAGCCCTTGCTTGAAATATGCAACCGACTTCTGGTTCCAATGGAACCAACCTTTATTTAGATGCCAGATGTTCGTGCTACTACTACTACTACTACAACTGTAGCAAAGTACGCAACAAGGGCCCAGACAGGATTTGATCCATGTGCACTTACCAGACAGCCAAAGGGACATCCCTGTGGCCAAGTAGCCAGGCATAGTGACAGGACCCCACACTGTGTCATTTCTCCCCCTCTCTCCACAAGCATGTCCTCATGCCACCTAATATGAATCTTTGACCCCCAGACTTCCGGGTGAGAGTCATGTGCACTTACAGCAAAAGGGATATCCCTGTGGTCAAGTAGCCAGGGCGCATGATCAATCGGAGGCGTAGTGACATGACCCCACACTGTCACACTACTAATACTACTACTACTACTACTACCACCACTAATAATAATTACAGTGCACTTTTTAAAAAGTGCCTTATCAGAGCACCCGAGGACACTGTACAAAGCAGATAAAACCTTAAAAACAGTACGCTAAAACTCTAAATAATGGACTTGGCAGGAATAAGACTGTCTATACTGAAGAGTTTTGAGCCTGGATTTGAAGAGAAGGAAGGAGTCCACTGTATAGAGACGAGAGGAAGGAATTCCAGAGGTGGAGAGCAGAGTAATACTAATACATAGTAATGGTTTGGATGTGTTTTGTTGAAAGAGGTGGGATACAATCTTATTTAAAGCAGATGCAGATTTTTTTTGTCACAAAATGCGACCACTACTGTATGTGGCAGTCTGGATCACTGCAGGCACACTCTCTTAGACCGAGGTGCATGTTCCATACATCGCTTTTGTAGCCACAAATTTAACTTTGTCTGGTTGTTAGTACAACCACGAACAGCGCAACCTGTTCCCGCATTGTGCAAGTGCATTTTTCTGGGGCAAATTGTTTAGAAATGTTTGAATACTCTTGTTTAAATGTTCGAATAAACCACAACCTGAAACAACAACTTACTTTGAGTCAATGGCTAAGCGCTATCTCTGGTATCTCACAGGAAGTTAATCTGCAAAACAGGGTGCAAATGATCTAGAAGCTCACATTCGTTTTCCATAAAGGCAAAACTTTTCTTTTTTTTTTTAATTTTTCTTTTTTTCTTCTTGCTATTACTTCAAAAAGAAACTAGTATTGAACAAAAGAATTAACACTTGGCTAAAACTTTTTTTTTTTTTTTTTTGCCAACATACAAAATAATTAAAAAAGGAATAAAGTTCAAAAGTTCAGTACAAAAGTAGGCCTATTGGCCACAATAGTCTTAGGCAATAAAGCTTCGGCAGTTGACACATTTGCATGTATTCATGTGGTACTACTACAAGTACTACTGCAGTGATTCCAGCAACCTGGATAACGAAGCCATCTTGGCATAAAATGTTCCGCTTGCACAATAATGCAGGGGGACAGGCTCAAACACGTATCCATGCCATGGAATAATCAAACGTATGATTAGTTCAGGATAAAAAATAAATTTAAAAAAACACTGGATACACATTTCAGCATGAACCACTTTCATAAAGATCCTGCCAAACCCATGAATGATGTGTGGATAGAAGGAGACAAGCTACAGATGAGTCAGGGAAGCAGAGACATGAGAAACAGCTGCAGTGTAGAATCAATAACACCTGTTCATGCTGATTCGTTGTTTCAGGAAAGCCTTTGCTAAATGGATTTGATATTTCTCTGAATTTCAAATGTCTAAGGGATGAATTCCCTCTAATGATCAATGCAAATGCACGTTACAACATCGATATAATGTCTGCTAGTGTACAGTATTTGTAAAAAAAAAAATGTGAGTTGCATCTTTGGCCAAGTTGGCACAAAGCAGAGCTTGATGCTAAATGAAATACACTGTTTCAGATCGGTTTAAAAGCCTCTATCAGGAAAACCTCAGCCGTGGTAAGAGCCAAACATATCTTGTCCTCCGTTCAGTCGATAACAAAGGATATAGTAGAAACTGCACATGATTCTTCTTTGAAACTGATGCTGAGTTTGTTTGTCTGTGGATGGGCAATCCTTGCTGTCTAAACAGTCTCATTGTCAGACACAGTATTGCACAAGAATCCAAACCAGTAAGCTATGGCCCATATCACATGGACCAGCATAACCAATGTCCTTACTTTTAAATTCAAAATCAATTACAGCAGCTCTGAAAAGGTAGGACACATTTATCATGGCTGATGACAGTTTCTCACTCATTTTTTTAATCATCAAGAAAAGATTTAGTTAAACTCCAGACTTTTACTGCCAATCAAAAGTGAATCTCTGGACACCCTCCCGGGAAGGTTTGATGTTCAACATCTGCTATTAATGCGATTTAGCCATGACAGAAGAATGAGACAAGGAGAAAAGAAAACATATTTCAGTAAACAAACTGAAAATAACTAAGCTAAGAACATAACAAGAACATTTTTGTGGAAAATATGACAGAAATAATAATAGTGATTATAGTAAAAACACTCCCTGTTGAGCTCCATATTTGGATCAATATTTGCTTTTTTGTCATTTCTGTTTATGACTGTTAGTTTATTGACACCACAAAGGAAAGTAAAAGTCTGTGACTTATTTTATTAACACTGAGAACTGAAAATTCATCATTTACTTTTTATAGATAAATATATTCAAAATTGGACAAGTTCACCAAAACTACAGTTGGAAAGCATATAAAACAGAATCTGAGGAAACTTACCACCAGCAAAGTGCTCAATGAACAGCTGAGAGCTCTCCAGTGGTTTCCAGTTATCACGGTTTATGGCAGAGGCCAGCAGCTTGTTGTTCAGCGTCAGCAGACAGGCTATGAAATTAAATCCCGTCTCTAGATCGAAACATCCAAAGGCAAAGCACAAATGTGTTTTTTAAGGCGAGATGCTGTAGCAGCCGAGCTGGTAGCAGTTAGCCTGCTTTGTTTACGCTTTTGACACCCGAATGTCATCTTCTTCTTCTTCTTCTTTTTCTTGGGCTGTTTTACTGGCGGTTGGTTGGCAAACACTTCAAATGGTGTATGCCACTACCTGGTGAGGAGCACCCGGGCCATGTAATTAGGAACTTACTCAAACTGTGCTTGCCTGTCACATTGGGGCCACTCGGGGCGTTTACACTGAAGTCTGAAAAAGGGTGGATTTTACCTGTAATGTAAACAGACATCCAGATCTGGACCAAATCAGTTTTATGTCACTTTTGCATGCAGTGTAAATGTAGTCCATGTGCCTGTCAGCTGATAGCTCTGGAATAGGCGCCGCCCCCTGCGACACTGGAATAATTGGGAATAAAAAATGGAAGGATAGTTAGATGATGGCAAAAGGTTAAAGGTCTGTGTATGACTGTGAATAATTGTCTATTTAGACACAGCTTGACATTCAAAGGTAAGAAGCAAAGCGCAAAGTCATTTTTCTGGACCTAAACTAATGCACACACTGAAATAAATGTTGGCAGCATTACTGGAGAAAGTGCTGATTACACTGCAGAGTGAAATGCCATCCAGCTCTGGTGCTTAAATTTGTCTCACATTCCCTTTGACACCTAAGCTCACCCCATCCCACTCCAATTCATCAGCAGTCCTTTAGCATGCGCCGCCACAGCTGCACCCGCTCAGCAGGGTGGAAGGGAGGGAATGTGTGGATTTTTCAATCAGCTGCAGCTCTATGAGTCTCTCTGTTTGAGATATTTTCTGAGGTTGCTCCCTCCCAGCTCTGCCTTCCTTCAGTCTGTCAGATCCTGCTCTGTCCACCACGCTTCTCACCCGCACCCCAGTCCTCAATGAAAACCAGCATGGGGTCCCGCTTTTCTGACACACAATGATCTCTCAATTTGAGGGGAAGTAATCCATTTAGCTTATGCACGCGGCCTCATTTTTGCTGCTTTTATCACAGCTCTTTCCTCCCTCCTGCTTGTCCTCATTGCACAGTCTCATGGCATCGTCTGGGCCGAACTGATCAGTGCACGGCTGGTTTAGCCTTTTCAGTCAGGCTTGTGAATGAGCCTGGTCAGTTTCTGTTACATGGTCCAACATCTGCTGCATCACTGATATTCTGGGAACAGATCCTGCATCAGACCAGGTATGCAAATTAAGGATTATTGCAGCATCAACACAATGTTTTCTACTTTTCACTTATTTGGTTGTGCATTACAAACTTAAAGAAGTTATTTGATATTTATGTTTCTCATGAATCAATGGCAGTTAATCCTCCTAACAACATAAATCATATGGTGCTGCCTTCCCAGAGCTTGTAATCTGCATTGATACCTCGAATGTCAGAAATCCCAAACATGACTATTGTTACTGTTTTATGATCTGCTATAGTTTGTCTTATAAACACAAACTAAATGGGTTTGGTAAGTTACTGTTAGAATTGGTACCAATCTTGACTAAACAAGCAGCAATGTTTGAATAAATTTTATGATCTAACTTCCACGGATTGTTTGCTTGTTTGGTGCAGTGGTAATACCAACCACAACCTTGTGCGCACCAAAGAAGCAGACTGTTGAAAGCCGGGGGGCTCGACTCACTTGTAAATAGACTATCAGACTTCATGGACCTCATGGAAGTGACGTTTGGGTAGGAGGAAAAACAAAGCAAACAGTGCGTGTTTGAAGAAGCTGGGCTCAAAACATCAAGGGAAAAAACAGGAAAGTCTTGTAGACAGGGATGGAGTAATGAGAAGAAGCAGAAAGATTTCCACTTCAACCCAGAAGTTTTCTTCTTCTTCTTCCTGTTTTTCCATCATTAATCAGTGGTTGTATTGGGGAGTGTCGCCCCCTAGCGAGCAGTTGTGCTACAGCAGAACCCAGTAACTTCAGCTCGAGGCTCCCCCTATGGCGTCCTTTCACTGTTGTAAAGTTCGTACTCCCCCTACACCCCCACAGCATACAGACGTCTTCTCTACCTGTCTTTCCTCCATTTTGATCCCTGAATATATTTCTAAGCTTTTACTAGCTTGTTGATGCTTCTTTGCTACATTGGTAGCAGCATCTCGTCTCCCTCTGCTCAAAGCAGAGTCCTGCGTCTCCTGCAGTGGGACGTTTTACCTGCATTTTGCGGGTAAATATGATGTGGATTATATTTTTCTCTGGTGTTGGTGGGTAGCAGGTAAGAATACAAACTTTTATTTACTTTTTGTGGACATGACAAGTGATTATTGAGCCTATTCGGCCATGAGGCTCGGTGTTACTCCACCAGGCGCCCAGGCAGCACAAGCTATGTGAACCGGATCTTCACTCTGGTCCATCAAAGAGTTGGTTTTGAGAACCATGAGCCGGTGTTTAGGTGGTGGGAAGCTAAAGAACCGTTTTTCAGTCTGGTTCTGGCGCAAACCAGCGCTGGAAGCAGCTCGGTGGATAGAGGACCTGAGTGCCGTACAGCAGTTTCTGTTGTCGCAAGATCTGTGTCGGGTTTGCTCAGGCAGACTTGCAAGTGCCGCTTACAGTCCAGAGACACCGGGGGGAGGGAAGGAAACATCAAATTGCTCCGTAAACACTTTGTTTAGCCCCACAGGGATTCTGAAAAGCATTTATTGAGGTGAAAAAGTTACTGAATTTTGCTTTAACTTTGGTAGTTTAACCAGGCCATTTGGGCTGCTTCGGTTATGTGAAGTATGAACGCAAAACGAACCAAAGAAAGGTGCGAAATTTTTCAGAAATCCCTGCCCATCCCTGTCTCCGGACTCTCCTTGTGTGAATGCACACCAATAGACTCTGCCTCTCTGAAATGCTTCTTTTTTTACCGACCTGTTACTAGTTAACCTAATCATTTGTCAAATGCTCCCTCAGCTGTTTTAAGTTTGTACCAGTAACTTTTCAGCCTTTTATTGCTCCTGTTTCAACCTCTTACAGACTGTTGCTGCCATCAGATTGAAAATGGGCTCTGATTTTCCATGAAATGATAAAAAGTCTCAGTTTCAACATCTGATATGTTGTTTATGTTATACTAGGAATACAATCTTGGTTGATGAGATTTACATTCTATTATTATTAACATATTCCACCACATCCCTTGTGTTTTTAGAGCCTGTTCACTTGTTTTAAGATTATTTTAATAAATTTCAAGATCTGGCAACATGACAATCTTTTGCTGGGAAGCCTTTCAGAGTGATCTCCACAAGGTTAATGAAGAGTTGGAGCAAATCCAGCTACACCACTGTATCTCAACTCTGGTCCTCAAGACCTCAGTTGGATGGACTTCCTCACCTTTGCAAGCCTGTTAACGAGCTATTCATTTGATTCAGGTGTGTTAAAGAGGGGTTGCCTAGCAGACTTGTGGTTCCTGAGGAACTGAGTTGGGAAACACTGAGTTAGACAATCAAAAAATTAATCTTATTTCTTAAAAACTTTGTGGTACTAGAAGGTGTAAAACCTGATGTTGTAGTTGTTTATATGGGAAAAAGGAAAATGGACGTTTCCACATAAAGACAGGAGGTAGGACCACTGTTTTCAGTTCTTTTGGTGTTACAGTCTGTAAAGAGAGATCTGCAATGAGAGTTTCACAAGTTCATTAAAGCTTTCTCAAGCTGAAACACTTTGATGTACATTGATGTAGAAACTCTGCAGGTGATGTCTTCACTGTTCTGCTTTGTTTTGGGGGAAGAGAGCCGAACAAAGATGAGTTAGCATCTGCCTGAGTATTTCAGAGGACACTTTTGAGTTTAACAGAGTTGAAGTGACGTTTAATGTCAAAAGAGAGAAAGCATTCAAATCTCCTCTGAAATGAGAGCGCCTGGCTGTCCTCGGCCTCTGCAGCGAAACTAACTGGCTAAAGTTGTCAAGCTAAGAGGTCGCCATGCACACACTCGCATACAAAAAGACCTATGCACACACAGGCTGAAGATGGGCCTCTGTTGCCATGGGAACAACCTGCCAAATCATGTGAGTGAGACGTATTTAAATGGAAATCTATGTGCAACCCCCCCTCACCTCTCCCGCACAAATCCAGATTCATTTCAGAAAACCCTGTTAGTCTCCTCGCCCTCTTCTCCTTGTCTCGGTGCGTTTGGCCATGGCTGGTCGCACCGCATACACACCACAGCCCCGAGGTTTTTAAGCAGATTATCAAACTCAGAGAGAAGCTGGCGGTGGCCGCGGGGGTGGGGGAGTGGGGTAACTCATAAACACTGAGAGCAAAAAGGCAACAAGAGAGGGAGGGGGCACTGATTTCATCCAGACTGTCATGTTTCTGAAACTGAGACTGATAGATGAATTACACAATGATCGCAGGTATTTAGGGAGGGTGCAGGAAGTAGGTCCTGCTGCTGAGCCAAGGATCTACTTATGTGGTAAATCAAAGTTGAAGTTCCTGGTCTTTGTTTTTACCTTTAAAGCTGGTTTGGATGCTGGAGAAGAAAAATATAACACTCAATTAGTTGTGTTTGTACAGCACCAATACACAGCAAAATTGTGAAATACTATATGATCCACTTTAGTACAATTTATAATAACTGGTTTCTATGAAGCCATTTACAGAACATAGCTAGCTAACCAACGGATTGCATTTAATCTTTTTGTCAATTCAATGCCCCATCCTGAGCCGCAGGTGGAGACAGTGGAAAGAGGACAGCCTGTCGATAAAGATTTATCAGTTAAATCTGATGGAAGTATTAATTGACCCTGTGCCAGCCTCACCCAACTGCCACTGACCAATCACACATTAGCAACAGTAACTAAGCGAAGAGCCAACTTTCCCTTGACAAACTTTCACTTCTTTAGCAAAATAGAAAAGTAGTACATGTATGGGATTTTCAAGACTGATGGCAGATATCCAGAAAGTCTTGGTGTTGTAGCCTATTTTTTGCCTTCTCAAAACTGAAAAAACACAACTGGAAGAATATTGAATATGGATTAAACAGCTTGGAATATGGATTAAATGGTGTGGAAGACCCAAGGGGCAAATTTCAGAGAAAAGTGATGCCACTTCTGGGTTGCCCAAAAATTGTAGTTCTCGCTTCATCTGCTAGGGGCTGACAGAGCAAATCCCCATAGACTTCCATGTTAAAAAGGCCAACTTCACAGCAGAAATAAACGTGTTTAGTGCTGGTTCAAAAAATCATTTTGGTGAATTTCTTTGTAACTCATCTATGTAGATGTTAAATCATGTAACTATCCTTCCTTTTTAAAATTTTGAATTTACACATAATTACGGGCATCCTTTTGATTGACAGGCGGCAGACCGGGAGCCTATTTTAGCTGTGGAGGCTAATAGCCCCCTGCCTGCTGGAAGGTCTCAGCCTGTAACAGGGTTACACAAAGGTGGTTTTTAGGTGGTTCACAGCAAGTCTGAGAGTGCCTTACCTTTAAACCGCCAATCACTTCAGATTAGCTCGGTTAGCATTTAGCTTAACTGTCAATCATTTGCCATGCGGCTCAGAGCAGCCCTGTCTTTGCCCATTTCTGTATTTTCCAGGAGTGACGACACACGCAACACAGCAAGATGGCGACAGTGGGAAACGCCCAACTGGCTTCACTTTCAGCTCTTCAGATGTGACTTGAACTAGATCCCCCTTTTTTTTTTACAATCTTTGGAAAGACCTCACTCACAGCTGAATTAGACTGAACTTGCAGCTGAGCAAACTGTTTGTTCCAAGGTGAAATGCCCACACCATCTAGCAAAATTGTTAGCTACAAGACAAATAGTGAAATGACACGAAGTACTGAATAAAGTATTATAATTAAGTACTGAATATGTTTACTGAAATGTATTTAATACATAGGTTTTGCACTTTGTGGGTTATTACAACCTCAAGATGCCTCCTGTATGGGGAAACTAGTCGAATACAGTACATTGCTCAGGTTTGATTTTGGCTCATTCTTCCTGTGACAGTGTGGGGTCCGGTCACTATGCCTCCGATAGATGATGCATCCTGGCTACTTGGCCATAGGGATATCCCTTTGGCTTAATGGTCAGCATGCATGACTCACCCAGGAGTCTGGGTATCAAATCCCGCCCGGGCCCTCGATTGTATACCTTGCCACATTCCACACAAACTGCCTTCAAATGTTCAAGGTTCTGGGTGTCTCCTCTGTGAACTTGAAAGTTGTTTCCAAAGATTTTCAAGTGGGGTGATTGGGCCTTTCTAGCGGCTTTATTTTCTTTTTCTTAAACCTGTTGAGTGTTTCCTTGGCTGCATATTTGAGATGGTTGTCTTGCTGAAAGATCCAGCCTCTTTTCATCTTCAGCAGATGGCAGCAGATTCTGGTCCAGAATGTATCTCTACTTTTCTCCATTTATTCTTCCTTCAATGATATGAAGTCTGCCAGTACCACATGCTGAAAAACAGCCCCACACCATAATGTTCCCACCTCCAAACTTCACTGTTGGGATGGTGTTTTGGGGGTCAAATGCGGTGTCATTTCTCTTCCAAACATGTTGTGTCTTCTGACATCTGAAGAGTTCAGTTCTGGTCTCATCTCACCAGACTATGTTTTCCAGAATGTCATGGGTTTGTCCACATGTTGTGTTTCAAACTTCAAATGAGCATCAATATGCTTCTTTTTCAGAAACGGAGTCTTGCATGGTGTGTGTTGCTGAAGGCCATGGTGGTTGAGTGCATTACTTCTTGTTTTCTCTGAAACAACTGTACCTGCTGAATCCAGGTCTTTCTGAAGCTCTCCACGAGTGGTCCTGGGCCGTTGGAGAACATTTCTGCCAGGACTAAATAAAGACTAAACTAGCTGATATTACTTTGCACTGATAAGGAACATGATTACTTTCTAAATACTGACAGACTCCAGCTGCTTTTATGGCTTTCCATAACTTTTTGTAACTTTATTTCTTCATGCGTTCAATATTTTTTCCCTGTGTCATTTTACTATATTACACATAACTTAATTTTTGGGCATCAGTGCAAGGATTTCTTTGTATGTGTGCATTATTTGGGTTGTTGCCAATATCTGGTGAGAATTTCACATCAATAGCTCTACTAGAAATATATTTTCTGACAAAAATGTTGACATGTTCAATACTTTTTTCCCTGCTGTATACACTTTATACAAAATAACAAAAACTGTAACGTATAAGGCCATGCCCACATGGAGATGAGTTTTTTTAGATGATCTGGCTTTCACAGGAAAATCTTCTGCTGCTCCTCTACTCCTGCCAGCAACAGGTGGTCACGGAGGAAAACATTCGTTTCTGTTCACGCTCCACGACTTGTTCTCTGGTTTTGGTGCCTTTCTGTGGCAGCGTTACAGCTCCACTTTCAGGACTGGTATACTTGTATACCAGTTGTTGTATGCTTTCTCTGTAATCCACTACTCTGACTTTGCACCCCATAAAGTGCAATGCTGCTGTAAAGTCAAAGTGTGTTGGGAAAAAGTTGTGAAGTGTGCTTTCTCAGCCTCAAGATGCTCCAGGGATGTATCTCTGCCATCAGTACAAGTCAGAAACACATATTTCAAGGGTCAGAAAGTTACTCAGCATTAAGGTCAGCAAACCAGTCAGAAACTCTGAGTAAGGTCCACGTGGATGATACACAGCAACCAGCAGAAGTGGTTACTCTGATTTCCATCTTGGCTGAGAAACTGACTCAGGGTTTCTCCAGAATTATATCTGGTCTTAGGTCTAGGACTGATCAATAACCCTGATGGATGATAGCTGCCACTTTCCCTCCTCAGCACTGAAAACATGGACATTATAAAATACTTTGGCAGAATTGATTCATTGATTCAAACATGATCATCCTGCTGCAACCCGTTTTCTGACAAAATGAATCAATGTGATTATCATCAGTTATTGACAACCAGAGACGTGGACTTACTGAATGCCAAATATTCAATAAAGCATGTTAAATGGTTGTAATTTGTTATGATTATGTACAATTTTCATGATTTACTTCACTTGAGAAATTGGTAAGTTAATATCCTTTTAATAATGTTAAAAAGGAACAGACCATGCTGTCTCCGGCTGTCCACAAACTGAGAGGGCAATTGTTTTTTTTCAGAGCCCCGGAGGCTGATCCAGTATTAATAAGGGAGGAGTATGGATGTTCAATATTGGCTTTTTTACTGGTATCCAATATCCGATATTGTCCAAATCTTAAATTGCGATACCGATATCAACCGATACCGATATATGCAGACAACTGTGAGGTTGTATCTCTCATATTTTGAGAAAAATAACTATACTCTGCTCTGAGAACAAAGATCCCAAAATAGCCTTAACTCAGCCAGATGAGTTCATGTTGGACATCTGGCTGTCATATATCAGATACTAGCAGGTATTCTGTGGCTAATTATAATGTTTCTGACAACTTGGTAACTTAACAACAACTTCAAACCAGATATAAGCAGCTTCAAAGCAAGTCAGTCTGTAGCAGCAACAGCTGCACCGTAGTCACATGACTCTAAAAGGAATGCTGGGATATGAAGTTTTTCCAGGATAACTGGGGCCTTTTTACATGCTGGACAGCTACTAATGGAACAAGATCTTGCAAATTACGGAACAACAAAATCTCGCAAGATTTTATTAATGAGAATTTTTTTTTTTTTAAATATCGGTCCAAAAAACCAATACCGATATTTTCCAATCTCACATTTTAATCTCAGTATTGGCCCATTATATCAGCAGGCCGATAATATCTCACATCCTTAGAGAGGAGTGTTTTAAAAAACATGGAATTAACTCTGAAATGATTTCATGATGCATTCCTTCCAACATCTGAACCTGCAGCATGTAAAAGGATGACCACAACACGCGGAGGTGTAAAATCCTGCTTCAGAGAGGGAGATGATGATGGCGGGGTTGCCTTAAGACCTCAGTAGCGGGTTAATCTAGGCCTGCACCTGGTCCAGATCCTGGTCCAGATGCTTCTTGTTTTACGTCTCCCCCTTTTGTGTGTGTGTGTGTGTGTGTATGCATACTGAGTACATGATGAATGTGGATGTATGTGGTATGTTCCTTACAGCCTCAGGATTCACAGTGTTCGCCTGAAGTGGACACTGATAACTTGAGCCTGGTTTGGTTTCCTTGGGGTAACCAGCTCTGCTCCACAGTCTCGTTTCCACTGTTCATATCTGACTGAACAAACAGATGAATCATCGAGGGCTCCTGTGGCTCTGTTTGTGATTAATGAAAGAGGGAGGTTAATGTGGTCACCTTTGAATTTGTCCCGCGTGTCGATGCCAGCACGAAAACACACTCCTGCTCATGTGAAGCTCAGAAAGCTGTCCTGAGCCCAGAAAGTTCTGCTAAAGGTGCATTAATGGACAGTACCTCTCTGCTGGCTACTGTTGGAATGAAAACTTCCACCTGTTTTATAGCCTATGTCTAGCTAAGAGCTCTTATCCCACAGTTTTGAGTGAATCAAGCTCCACAGATCAGGATGAGTGGATTTAAACACAGCCCTGAAAATAAGGAAGTTTGTGTTTGGTCAATCATTTCTCCCCTTTTATAATCCCAGTTGGCGTTGTATTATACATGGATGGAAAGACTAGTCACTTTTAAAATCAATTATAGCATGTAGGGATGGTAAGAATGAACAAAACGGTTAAACGGTATGTATAGTGCTCCCAGAAAATGTGCCAAAATCCCCTGAATTATTCTCCTGTTGGTATTCACTCTTGTTTTGAGACGCAAGTGCTGCCAGGTGTGTGTCACTCAGGTGTATGACCGGCAGCTGACTGATAGACAGACATCAGAATGAGATTCTGGAGTCAGTGGGATCCATATCTCCAGAGTCTGGGACCGAACTCCTTCCACCAGGATGAGAACGCTCTCTCCTGGAGCCAGGGTTGAGTGAACACCCCAACCCAGCGGAATACCTGTGGGATCAGCCTGGTTGTGCTGTACATGCCAGAGTGACCAGCACAGCCATACTGGTTAACCTTCAACAACTCCTGTTTGAGGAACGGGATGCCATCCCACAGCTATGACCAGCATGCGGAGGAGGAGGTATGCTTTCCCTAAAGTGGGAAATGACAAGTGTAAAAATGTCCAACAGGTGTTATTTTGTTACTTTTATCGTGGGAGAAAGAAATCTTCGAACTAGAGTAAATACCAGGAGGAGAATATTTCAGGGGATTTTAAAATTTTCTGGGAGTACAACACAATCGTTTAGCTGTGATGCTCATTCCCCAGAAACACCATCCTTACAAGTAAAACGTCGTTGGGGGATGATCAGACTTTCTGGGTCTGGGGTGATGTTGGGATGTTGGGAATTTCTTGCCCTGAATGCATCCAAACAAACATGCACAATATGGTTATATAACTCACACCTGATGGACAGCAGGCTGGAGTTCAGATAAGAAGCTGTACAACTCCGAGCTGAACTCACATCTTACCAGGAGTTCTACACAAGATTAACGGATGTTACAGAATAAAAAAGCATTTAATGAATCAGTGACATGCTCATAAATGAAGCTGCATCACCTCTTACGTCTGATTTTCCTTAAAACCAAAGGAAACAACAGTGTTATATAATATTGTGTCAGTATCATCTTCACTTGCCTCTTTACTCATCTTCCCCCCATTTATCTCTTCCCCCACTTCTTCTTTTCGCTTCTCTTCATCATCCATTTTTTCCTATTCTCTTTACTTCCATTTCTTCCCATATCTTTTATAGGAGGAAATTAAGAAGCAGTGCAAAGTTTTAAGTTAAACATGATAATACCTGTGTTTCTGAACATTCACACCTTACTTTACTTTTATAGTCAAAGCATTTGCGACAGTGTGGGGTCCTGACACCTCTGATTGATCACATGCCCTGGCTTAGCACAGGGATATTCCTTTGGCTGACTGGTATAAGCGAACAGGATTTTCATCCGGGTGTCTGGGGACTGAATCCCACCTGGGCCCCCTCGCGTACTTTGCTACACATTAAAACAAATAGATTTCAGTGTTTGAAAGTAATTGTATGAATTTAGTTACATCTCAGTAACTAAAGTTAGTCTAATTTGCTTTATCCTGTGGTTTTCCAGAGCTGACACCAGCTACCTTCACACAGAAAATTATTACAACTCATGTTTGTTTGTTTTGTTTGTTTGTTTGTTTGTTTGTTTGTTGTTTGTTTGATGTTTGTGGGGTTAGGGTTTTACCTGTTAATTTCCAATATCCAAAATTAACCAATACCCAATATATGCAGACAACTGTGAAGTTGTGTCTCCCATATTTTGAGAAATACAACTATACTCTGTTCCCAGAGTAAAAATCCCAAAATATCCTTAACTCAACCAGAGGAGTTCATTTTGGACATCTGGCTGCCATATATCAGATACTAGCAGGTATTAGCCAACATGTGGCTAATTATAATGTTTCCGATAACTTGGTAACTTAACCAACAACTTAAAACTAGACATATTATAAGCAGCTTCAAAGCAAGTCAGTCCGTAGTCACATGACTGAAAGGAATGCTGGGAGATGAAGTTCTTCCACAATAACTGGGACTTTTCTACATGCTGGAGTGCTGCTAATGGAACAAGATCTCACTGTTTTATTACAAAATCCTGCAGGAGTTATTTAAAACATCCTTCCAAAAGGCTGAAACCGATATTTTTCTATATTCCATTGTAATGCCAATATTGGTCGATAATATCGGTAGGCCAATAATATCGAACATCCCTAATTACAACTAATCATTCTAATCTCAGATTCCAGCTGACATGTTTATGGACGCAAGATAAAGATATCGGTTGTGTGCTTGTTGAAAGATTTAATACAATCATAATGCCATTGATATGGGCAACGTCTAATAATTCAGGAGAAGAAGATTAAACTTTTCATTTTGAGCCTTTTGACCATAAAAATGCTCAATAATTCAGTTTCCAACAAGAAGGTATTGGACATTCTATCAGATCCAAGGTGCTCCATGTCAAAGTAGCTGCAGTTCAGGATCCAGACAAGACGTCAGACAGAAAACCAAGTGGGACTGCACACTGACAGTTGTGTAATTCTTACTGTTTGTGAGATGTAAATAGAAGAAAATTTTTCTTTGGTCTGTGGCAGGAAACAGGATCATCTGCCACAGAAATCATTATGATGAAAAAAATAATGTTGAAAGAAAACATCTGGAAAACAACAAAGTTGTGGCAGCTGTTACTGAGACAACCACAACATCTCTTTATTTTCTTCTGGCTAGTTTTACAGCTCTGATGTGTTCAGGGAGAAAATCAAATCAGCCACGATGTATCATTTCTCAAATATCCTGCCTTTGTCAGTGAAAAGAAGCAGCTTCCTGTCTCTCTTCATCTGTTAGCTCCTTTGATCCACTGAAACTCTGCGACAGATGCACTCAGCATGACTTTAAAACATCCACAGAACTTTGACACCATCCCACTGCAGCAGCCCGGATCCAATAGCACAGTGGCACCGACGGAGCCCAGAGAAAAGTCAGCTGACTGAACCCAGTCAGACGATCCTGCAACAGTGATGATGAGGTCATGTATGAGTTTTCCCTAATTAATATGCAGATTTATGTTAATCAGATGAGGTTTGTCTGACTAATGAGCTCAGCAGTGTGTTACTCAGAGAGACCAGTCTGTCTCCATAAATCTAATGTAAACTGCAGGAGACAAATCTGATGACTTTTCGCTGAGATCCTGACTCATGTCTGTACAGTAAACAGGATGCAGCAGCCAGACGTCAGTCAGCTGACTCAGTCAGAATGTGGAATAATTATCACTGTTTTTTCTACAGAATGAAAATAGCGTGTTTGTACAGTGGTATGCAGAAGTTTCTTTGCCTTTATAAGATATAACAGCAACATGATTTTTTTTTTCTTATGTTTAGGAGGTATCCACAGGCTGTTATTAGAGCAAAAGGAGGCTCTACTAATTATTGATGCAATCATTTTTTGGAATGCCCCAATTTATGTACATGCCTATTTGTATTTACCACAGACAAAAACACAGTTTTTTCATCACCTGGTCAATTTTGTAATTTTTTTTTTTTCTCCTCCTTCAAAATGTTTTCTTACAGACTAGTGTATAAAAAAACAGTCCAAAGTTAACATTTTAAGGGTTTATTTCATGATACTTTGTCTGATGCACCCAAATCCCATAAATGCAGCTAAGGTTGCAGTTTTCTCAAAATGAGTTTTTTCTCTTATTTCGGGTAAAAGAAATCTCTACTTCAGGAGCACTTAGAGAAACCAGATTTTCAAGTTTTGCTCCCGACTGTATTCTAAAAGTTTTCACAGAAGGATTTTTTGATATCTCATTCACAGCCTAATTTATAGAACATTTCATCCCAAAAATATGCAACAAATGAGTTTTTTCTGGTTGCTGACAGTATATTCTAAATTGTGTAATGATCTATAGAAATATCCAAAATCCCCTCTGTAAAAACTTTTGACTTTAATATGTAAACAAAATTCAAAAGAAACTTTGAACCTGGTTTAATTCAGTGTTTAGATATAGAAATGTATGCAAATTAGCACATTTTTGGCTATAAACATAAATTTTCAGAAAACTTGCAAAACAAAAAATGATAGTCCTAATTTGAGGAATAAACCAGGAAAGTTTCATGGTGATACCAGTTAGTTTTTTTTTCCCCTATTTGCCTGTAGTGTCTTGCCTTAAATGCACATAAAACTGTTTCTCTTGGACCAATAAAAATGATTTTACTGCTGACATGTTTCTCTTTAAGGTATAAAATATGTTGAAATGAAGCTGCTGCTTCTCAATAAGTGACAAACTGATGTAGTGATTTTGCTAAGGGGTGCCCAAATTTATCATTATTATATTTTTTATTCATTCTTTGCCCATTACTTATATAACACCTTTGTTGATGCCTCTCTCCTGTCCTCTCTACCCCCAACTGGTCCAGGCAGATGGCCACCTTACTGTTTCTGCTTCTGCTGGAGGTTTTTCCTTCCTGTTCAAGGGAGGAGATAGAGGGGCGGCATTGGTGGCACTGGCCACTCTGGCCCTGACCTGGTTTGGTCTGGTGCCATCTCAGGTGATTTACAGGTCACTGAAGGAGAAGGAGAGAAACATCTTTAGACCTGCATGGATCACCAATACCACGACACCAGCTCATTGGTAATGGTTTAAAAATATTGACATATGGTTCCTGATGTTACGTAAGACTTAAAGGCTGATGTTAGCATGAAGCTATAACATTGCATGTTTTCCAATACATTTCCCTTTGGAGATGAACTTATTTAATTATTCCTTCATTGATAACATCACTATTAATATTTGTGACCACCAAACCTTCAATTTCACACAGATTTCAAAACATTTAAATCATGAACTGGAAAACTATTATCAAATAAAGCACATCTGCTTGACTTCAGACCATGTAGCTTGAAGCAGAAACTTAAATTGCTCGTGTTAGAAAAGGACTTTTAAAAAATCTGTATCTCTCTGTGCTCCACTGCAGTAGATTTTAAACAAATAAGTTACCATATTTTCCTTACTATAACTCACTTTTTTTAAAACATATTTTTAAGTATAAATTCATATTGACTGACATGAGCCAAGGAGTAAATGGTACTGTCAAAAGAGGGTACTCTAGGCTTGTGACGACTATATTCTGCTCCAAAGGCAAAAATCCCAAAACAGCCTTATCTCAGTGAGAGGAGTTCATTTTGGACATCTGGCTGTGCTGCCTGTGTGGTGGAACAAGCCCTCCAAAAACATGTTTATCTTTCTTAGTTATAATGTTTATGATCATTAACAGGCATTAACTTTGGAATTGGATTGATTGGGTAATTTTCATCAGTAACAAATAGGATATGAAAAATCTGAAAATCACCTTATTTCAAATAAATACTGTAAATACGACTTAAAGTCCGATGCGACTTCTATGTTTTTTCCTGTTCATGATGCATTTTTTGACTGATGCGACTTAAACCCAGGAGTGACTTTATTCCAGAAAATACGGTAACTAAATTACGTTTTTGCAAAAGTCTCAACCAAGTAGGATATGAAAGGAATTTAGAGATGAAAAAAAACAAATTTATTTGGAATAACAAATTTTGCATGGTAACTTTGGCCCGCCTTCAGAAGGTCTGGAAAAATTTGGCTCCAGGCCAAACTTAGTTGCCGACCCCTGCTCTAAGCGTATCCCAGTATCCACATCACTAAGCTAGCATGACATGATCCAATATAATTTAAGCAGGAGGCTAGCAGCTGCTTGTTCATTTTAAAATAGCTGTTACAGCATGAAAATGTGGAGAAATATATTCTGTAACCAGTCTTTTTCTATACAGGAAGAAGTAAGAATGAAAAGAACAGGAGATATTTCCAACTTTTTTATAAAGAGAAAGGACACAGATGAGGCTGAGACAGACCCCAACTCCAGCATCAGCAGCCTGATGGCTACCATCATGGAGCTCACCACACAATGATCCAGTCTACCACCACCGACAGTAGACCAGAACTGACCCCCTACAGGACATAAAACATCCTAAGACAACTAACCCACCTTTCTATGGACTTTTTCAAACTTTTTGCAAATATTTCCACTTGATGATCCAGGTTATTAATGTAAAGATGTTTTATTTTTCATGTGTCTCTCTCTGCAAGAAGATTAGATTATAATTAGACTCGGCCCTGCCTAGTCTAATTAGGCCTGGCCCCTGCGACAGACTGTCGACCTGTCCAGGGTGTACCCTGCCTCTCACCTGATAATAGCTGGGATAGGCTCCAGCAACCCCTGCAAACCTGAACTGGAGAAGCGGTACAGAAAATGAATGAAAGATAATTACACTACCATCTATATTGTATTGAATTGGACTGTGTCTATTGAAGTGCCGTGATTTGATTTTGTTGTGAACTGGAACTGTACAAATAAAGCTGAATTTAATTCATTTCTAAAAAGCTTCTTTATCCAATCTGCAAGTAAATGACCAGATTTTCCAACAATGTCAGTCAGAAAACCTCTTGTTCATCCATATTACAGACTTCTGTCCAGTCCTGTTGGTTGTTTAGAGTTTTTGATGAATTGGCATTCAATAATATAGTGAGAATTAAGACTCAGTTGGACGATATCCAACTGGACTTCTATTAAATCTTTTATTCAGAGGGTTTCAAGATGAGCTTTGCTGTGAATTATTTCAACATCAATAAATTAAAATAAATCCTAGAATAAATTTATAAAGCAGCGATCAGCTGGAACCAGCCCCGCAGAGATTGGTGGATTTTAGATCTTACTGCGTGAGTTTCTCCAGATTTAAAAGATATAGAAGCAGAATCTGATGGGTGAAACGTCTATCTCTCCCGATGTTTACAGGTAAAGTAACTGAATTGACTGCAGAAGTTGAGTCATTTCAGTCAGTATTATCATGTTTGCACTGCCTGTGGTCTGTCACAGTGTTTTAACGCTATAGTACAGATCAGTGTTTATACACTCATGCTTTCAGCCAGAACACCAGAACCAAGAATGTGACAGAGCAGGACATATTATCGTTACTCCACCTCCAGATAACCCCATCCTTCTTCGCTGTCACGCCTGCAGGGAAACACATTCCACTGGCCGAATCTCTCAGGAAACTCCCAGGCCTGCAGCTTCACTTGCGGGCCTCCAACCTCCCCTCTCTCTGATCTCTGCACAGCATGAAGTTTGGATGGATGTCAAAGTGGAGGACCGCCAACTCCCTGCTCCTTTCTCATGTCTCTGGAGCTATCTGTACGGATATCATCCCCTAAACAAGTCTGTCCTATTTATCCCTTATTATTCATCTTCTTTCAGTCTCCTGTTACCTTGTCGGCGCTGGACTCGGTTTTCTGGAGTTATGATCACAACGGAGACTGAGTTGGTGTCGGGAGGCATTTGGATGTGAATATATTTGTGTGGGAGGCTTTTTGTTTTGTTTTTGGAGACGTGGTTCCATGTTTGGTTTGGATCAGCTCTGACAGTGATTTGCTTAGTTTCTGCAACATCTCAAATTCTTGTAATGAAATAAAAAAGCGAGCCACAAGGTCAGATTTTATCCCAAATGTGTGTGTGTGTGTGTGTGTGTTTTGGTAGATTCATTCCTGTATTTCTTTCTCACTTTGTCCGCCTGTCCTCGTGTGTTTGTTTATGTGTTTGCACACTGATGTTTGGATGTGGTTAGTTGAGGTTGATGAGAAATCCAGAGTTTGGCAGGATAGCCATTGTGGCTGCTGTTCTGTTTATACAAGTTTCAGGGTTGGTCTTTGTGTGAGATTTACTGTTTTCTACTGGCCTTGCTAACAGCAGCACACACACACAGACATACAGTCCTCAGCATCTTTCATTTCAACATCATTCACTGTTGTAAGAGTAAAAGCTGAGCTAAGAGCCAGTCAGCTGAGGGTGAAGGAATCAGAAATAATCAGGTCTGAGTCAGCATGAGTGTCTCTGCTGTTTGATTGACTAAAAACCATCTGACACATTACAAACTACCATCAATCACTCCGATCAGACCTCAGTCTGAGTTTATGTCGTCTGAAGAATCAGTTTCAGAAGCCAAATATTTAGTCAGAGCTGCATCCAAGATGCGTGGTTGGAAATTTATATCATCACATCATCCTTAAGGTAGGTTCATCTGTCCAGATATGGACGAAAGCCACCCGTCCGTATCAAACGTCTCCGCGACTGGCCTACATTCCTCCGTCCGGTTTTAGTGTTATTATGAATGTTGCTCCATACACCCTCTAGGGGGCAGTGTTGTGTTGAAATTTACTGCCATTGTCAATCGCGAACATAGCGTTGGTATAGGAGGTAGTTTTTCTGCGTCTACTTCAAAAAAGGCAGAAAAGAAATACGTGTATGCGGCAGTGACAAGTCTGACCACTTAAAGGGACCAGAGGCAGGAATAAAAAAACAAACAAACATGCATGTCCATTTTTTTTAATGCTAATGGGTGATGAAGCGCTAAATACCAAAAAGAACGAGCCCACCCATGTCTCTCTCTGTTGCCTTGAACAGGCTGTGCTGCAAAATGTGCTGCAATTCGGTGGGCAAATTTCCCGCACTGCCCTGCGGATGTGACGTCAAATGACGCTGCATCCGCATTCTTGACAGCTTGACAGAGGAAGAATACGGTCGCAGTAAATTTAAACACTGTAAGCGATAGTTATGGATTCTTCTGCCGTCAGCAAACGATCCAGATCAACTGAAACACACTAAAAAGTGTAACTACCAAGAAAAAGCGTAGTAAATAACATTATACCTTCAGTTTGTGCTCCTGTGACAGCTTGGCTCATGGCTGCGGTTACCTGAAGTGGCAGTTGCGGCAGTCGGGAGTTTCATTTCTTAATCTTGCCTCTAGTCCCTTTAAGTGGTCAAAGTCATTTAAATTCTGGCATTTTTAAATGGCTTTTTCCAACTCTTCTTTGTCAATTTTCACAAATGGGTAAACTCTGTAAACTCTGACTTTATACTGCTGCCATGTTTTCCGGTAGTATCGCTCTGTTTTGTCCAGAGAACGCTAGATTCGTAAGCTCTCTCGCAACGGACATACTGACAGGCTAAACAACCTCCGGATATGGATGAAAGCGTCTGGATCAGTATTTACAGTAGCAAATGAATGGGCTTTTACTCTGAGAAGTGGAAAAAGCTAAAGAAGGTGGAAGGTCTTCCATCTGCAACTGTTGCACGTCTTAAAGCCCATTTATGCTCCCTTATGTACACAAATGGCGATGTCCATTGCGTTGCCATGCGTCGCCACCTTCATACTCCCATGTGTCTTCTGCATTTCGATGGTTCATATATCAGTTTGTTCACGAGGCAGCAGTGCTGACTTCATAGTTAATTTCCCTGTTTGGATGTCAGTTTACACTGCTTGGTGTCAATGACGTAGATATGTTTTCTCTGACACTCACACAGCCTCTCCTCAAAAGTTCCAGCCATGTCTACAGATGCTCTTCTCTATTTGTATGGTGTCTTCCTTCTTAAGCTAGGTACACACTACAGGATTCCTGAGACCTTCATAGATGTAGAGACCAAACACTGGATGATAACGAAAGACAAACTACGCAAGATTTGTCTCTTCTGATCATATTGTGTAAGGGTGTACACGACAGAGAACACCCCACACTAACTGATACGTCAGCAGAGAATCGGCTCCTTCACTGTTCACAATCCCAAATCTCACGATATCAAACGAGACTTCGCGGCGAGACTTCATGACGAGACTTAAGCATAAACAAACGTAGCAGACTTTTAAGCCTCTTACATTGTGGGAAAAAAACATGCATACATAGAAAAAAACATTGTGGAAAAAGTCAGAGAGAGTAATAAGAATGTGGCTGTATGACTGCGACTTGGAGGTGAATAAAAATGGCCACAAACATAAGATAGCTTGGAAAACAGGGCTGTAAACTAATGGCTGTGTGCTCTTTGTTTGTGTTTACTTCCTTTTCCATCAGTCAGCTGTTAGCTCTTGCGTTTTGATTGGCTGTTGTTCCGGGAGCCTTTACGTGATTTCACATACAGTGATTCACACTGTACGTGTTCGGGTCCTCTCGGAACACCACACACACCAGGATTTCTAGTCGCAAATATTAAACATGTTCATTATCTACGATCTCGCCTTCCGAGTGGATTGGATCGGACAAAATCACTCGTAACTTACATAACACCAAGAGAAGATCAGATGCGATGTTTTTTGCAAACATCCGACAATCAGATCTTTGCTGGATTTGATCGTAAGGGGAAGATTGGGACATAAATCGGGCAGATTTTCCTGTAGTGTGCACCTGCCTTTAGGTGCTTTTATTAGGCTAATTGGCATCAGCGGTTTTTGTGCTATTTTCTCCCGGCTCCTGTTCTTCCTCTCTGGTTTGTTCCTGTATATCAGCTACATAGCTCAACTCTGACCCCACGGTTTCCGGTGGTAGTGCTCCGTCTTCTGTGTCGAGTGACAGACCAACAAGTCCCTCAAAAAAGCACCAAATTACGTGCGTAAATGACGCAGACGACAGACAAAACCGTCTGTCTGCGTATCCATCTTCTGCGTTGAGCATAAATGGGCCATTATCTTACATCTCTGAGTCCACCTCAGAGAAAACACACTGTTCATGAAGTCAGAACCAGGAGGGACATTTAAAGACACACAACGTAACTTTTACACCTTAAAAATATGCGTCTCTGACTCATTTTGATGGCACAGCATCATTTATTAAGTGCTTTTTTGAGCCGTCACTGTCCAGAGGCGTCCCAGGGCTCAGAAACTGCACTATGTAAGGGTGTGTCCCAATATACCCACTAGCCCTTTTTTTTTTTAGCCCTACCCCTAAATTTTGCACATTCCCTTGAAGGTAGTGCTGTCCCAATTCCTCTTTGTATGTAGGAGAAGTGGACATAACGAGGGGTAGGGGGTATGAATCTAGCCCTTCTAGACCTGATTAATGAAACAATGGGGCGTGAATGGGCCAATTTAACTCTGCCATTGGGAGGTGAGGGCGTGGAGGTGGTTAGGGTGGTTGTGGTGTGGGGGAAACCAGAAAGATTTGGGGAGATTAGGTGTTTGGCAGTTTACAAGAAACAACAGTCGTCAATGGGAAGGTCTTCACCATGTGGTTGTTTTGTTTATTAATCAACCGAAGCACGATGAATGATGAATGATGAAAAAATGAAAAACGACCACAGCTGTTAACTCTGTGTTTTTGCTGGGTGTGTTGTTATGGTGAGACGTATGTGCAAACTTCACAACGCAGTCGCTTACGTGCCTGAACATAAATGCAGCAAATGGTGTCCCAATTCCTAGGGAAGATAGTGGGCAAGGGCCAGAGCCGGATTAAGTAAATGGACTATACTAGGCAGACTGTATATTTTGCCCCCCCCCCCCCCCCCCCCCCCTTATTATTAAGAGCTATTAAATTATCCTTATCCATCGTGAGTGTCATTGTTAATGCAGTAATTTCAGCAAATAACCAATAGGTGTCAGCAAACTATGCAAACAGAGCAAACAAAATAAATGTTTTAAGCTATTGCATTTTGCAGAAAATCTCAATTAAATATGTTGATTAAATTGAACAGTTAAATAAGTAGTCAAATATATAAAGATCAATAAAAACTTGCAGATTTAATTAAAATTAAGATTTGCAGTAACATTCATAGTACGAGAAAGTGTGCTATCGTGATAAAGATGTTTATTTTCATGGACAAGCATCACCTCATTTCCATTTTCTGGTATTCAACACCCATGCAGCTCAGCTCCTCTTCTGGATTGTTCAGCAGTTTTTCTGCACTGGTCTGGATGTTTCTCTCAACCGTTTGCTTTGCTAGACTGCATTCTACAAGGAGATTTGATCCCAAAAACATTGGAGAAAAATCATTAAATACCTTGATCCTTTTGTTGAACCAGGAGTACTTTTTTCACTTTTCTTTACTAACCTGTTCAGACTGCCAAGGTAAATGAGTCTGAATTGGGTGAACAAAAATTTTGTACTTCTGTGATGGCCTACTGATGATGTCGGCGGCGGAGTTGCTGATGATGTCGGCGGCGGAGCTGCAGGTGTTGACGGCGGCGGAGCTGCTGATGATGTCGGCGGCGGAGCTGCTGATGTTGACGGCGGCGGAGTTGCTGATGATGTCGGCGGCGGAGTTGCTGATGATGTCGGCGGCGGAGTTGCTGATGATGTCGGCGGCGGAGTTGCTGATGTTGACGGCGGCGGAGTTGCTGATGATGTCGGCGGCGGAGCTGCAGGTGTTGACGGCGGCGAAACGGCTAGAGCTGACGGCGCCAACCGCGCAGCGTCTCCCACCACATCCGTCTCCGGCCTGGTTCGCCCTCTGCTGACTCGAGCAGGTTCACAGCGGTCGAACGGCTGCCCGACAGAAACTTCTCTTAAGTCCCCCGCAGTTTGTTCTTTTGTTCCTCTTCATTTTTTTTTCTTTTTACGTTTTGCTGCGCCTGAAAGCATCTTAAATGTAGCCTACTCAAACGACCAGCCAGCTAGCTCTAATGTCCCGCTTAATCCGATCTCTGACCGCTGCGAAGTCCCGGATGTAACGTAATGTTACGTTAAGTTAAACAATGTCACTACTTTCAGGAGTCTTCAAAAATTATGAACTAATTGTCTTGAATCAAGACTATTTCTAGTTAATAAATTTGGTATATCAACACTGAAATAAATTGTAGACAAAACATTAGCATATTTTATTCTTATTTTTTCTCCCTATGTCTGGGCCCCCCCCCAGCCAATCAGGCCCTAGGCATGTGCCTAGTTTGCCTTTGCGTTAATCCGGCTCTGGCAAGGGCTAGTGGTAGTGAGTAAGGGCTAGTGGTTGAAAGTAAGGGGAACATTGGGACTGGGCTTAAGTTTTGCATCCGGAACGCAACTGTGACATTGTAGCCAAATATTGGTTGCGCACCGTGTCACTTACTGTACTAGCAAACGGATAGGAACCAGATATGAATACTGCAAGTGTTTTGAGTGCGCATCATGTTGGATTTGGTAAAGAAATGCATTGAAACATTACCAGAGGAAGAGAGGAAAAGAAAGAGGAAGCAACAGAACAAAAGTCAAGATAAGACTGTCTTTTACTGGCTGGAGTGACTCACAGTACAGGTACGATACAAGATGGATGCTAGTTTAACCACAGATAGTCGGTGCATCACTGAGAAAACTGCTAAAAGTTGCATTGTGTGTCTTTAGTATGGGGGACAAGAAAAACTCTTGATCCACCAAACTGGAAAAAGTGTTCCCAGTTTGAATCAAAGTTAAAACGCTTAGTGCAAAGTTAATGTGAAAATGACTAAGTTGAAACTAAACATGATCTGCATGGGAAACAAATGACAACATTTTTAACATCAAGACATTTATAATGAGTATTATAAATTAAAAGTTGCAGTTGATAGAAATTAAGGACCCACTATGTAAAAAGTAGCAGCTGCTTGCCATGACCATGCATCCATCATCGCTCCGGTCGGAATTGATCAACATGATCAGCTGCCAATAAAACTTGTTTTTGACAGAGCCGTCAGAGGAGGATGAAGGATTTTTTGGAACTAGTTTTTATACAGATGTTTCTCTGGAGCTACATTTGGTCCCATTATCCGTGTACCAGCTCCAGCATGTAGACCTGCTACGATCAGAAAACTGGATTCCCATCCTGAACTTTTACTTTTGAATCTGAACTCTTAAGTTTGTCCCTGGGAAGTCTGCCAGCAGTTCTGCTGGTGTTTCTGGACAATGTCGAGTTAAGCTGAATTATATTTTCATTTTATATTAAAATCTGCTTCCAACAAAGGAAAATTAGACTTTTCTTTCTGTACCAGAATCCACAGATGTCTGTGAGTTTGTCTTCACCATGTTTAATATAAACCTGTGGGAAAAGTGCCTGTTAACATCTGGTCCTGATGCTGCTTTATCCCAACAACTCACCCTTCTTTACTCACTCAGCTGTCTGATTCATTGGTTCTAAAAAAGACCATAATGAACCTTTGTTGATGAGTGTTACATCTGGATTTCATGTCACTTTGCTGTGCGCTTTTCCCTCATTAACAGCAATCATCCCACTTCAGTCTGACATGTTGCATATGTGTTTTTACCATCAAGATTTAATCTCAGTTAAATGTTTAGATGACACAAATGTATGAAGTTCATACTGTGGAAATTTAGAGGCAGACAGAGAATAAGCCTCACTTGTAGAAACAGTCATTATTCTTTTATGTTTATTCACCAAGCAATCGCTCTGACATTTGTTCTTGGTATTTTCTGTTTGCTGAGTAAACTGTGGGTTCTGACAAAAAAACAACACAACCACTGTGAACATCCTAATAATTCACCCTGGAGGCCCACAGAGAAGTTAGTGTTTAACTTCCCACAGCTTACATGATGCTGAGATGCTCTTTTACAGCATCAGGTAACAAAAGCAGGATTTGTGTCAGGTACATCCAGGATGGGCCACCAGTCCATCACAGATCCTGTGACTCCAGTCTCTGTTAGACTCCAGTTATCCTAATACTTCAGATAGTTAAATACTGTTGAAAGTAGGAATGTCCCGATACCGATGCCAGTATCGGTACTCGCTCCGATACTGGCCTATTTTGCTCGTACTCGTGAAGTACTCGCCCCTGACAGCACCTGATACTGGACGTCACGTGACTCGCTGTGTTTACGCCGCCATGCCGGCAGAAAATACTCTTCAGTATGAGCGGCAGTGGCTTTGAGGTTATCTTTTTGTATAATTAGAAGACGCCTTCCATTACACAAGGATAGAAAATATTAAGGATCGACAAATTATCGGCTCAGCCGATATTATCGGCCGATATTTAGCATTTCACCGAAAATTGGTATCGGCCTTTAAAAGTGTGATGTCGGGGATATCACACGCAGGACTGCCCTGGCAGTCCACAGCTAAGTATGATCCAACTTGCTGTTTCACTCACAGTCTGGCTTCATTACTTTCCTCTACTGAGTAAGGCTCCTCCCATAACAGCATCTGATTGGTTGAAATAAACCGTTATTTGCTGGTACTTCCACCGTTTGAACCAATCATATGGTGCTATGGGTGCGGCATACTCACCCGCTATGTGTGTAGGAAACAGCGTGACAAGTTAACAGAGGGAAGCTGCAGCGTCCTGCTGACGTAAAGGTGAGCCAAGAAAGCAGATCTGACAGCAGCTGTTCTAGACTCCAGAGTCCTGCAACCACGAGGTTCTAGAAAAGTCTAGACACCAGCAGTTGTGAAAGCACGCTAGTTAGCGATTAGCTTCTATTTGGTTTCACCACGAGACCGCTTGTTTATCAAGACGACACCGAAAGTCTTGTAAAAAGTGTGTGTGTGCCGTGTGTACTGCCGACTCTGTTAATGCGCAAGTTTGTGCGCTTGTACATTTTAATGAATCAGACGACATAAACGGACATGACTGATGACGCAGTCTGACTTTATTACAGTGCAGATGTTTGGGACAGAACTTCCTCCGTCTGCTTTACATTTAACAGGCAGCTCATTGCTCATGAGAGCACGTATGTTGGAATAATGATAATAAATAACAATAGTAATAATAATAATAATAATAACAACAACAATAACTCCCTTCCGTGATGTCGGAGTAGTTTCCATTAATTCATTTTTCTGCAGTTTTCTCATGTGTAGCCACATTACGACTATTATTGAGCTCATCATTTCAGATGCATCTCTAGTGAAGCTAAACATACTTGGAACAAGTCAAGAATAAATGACAAAATCCTACTTTTAAGCATTACATCTGCAACATGTGTCTTCATCAGTTAAAAATCTGAACATCTGATGAAAATCTATCCTTGTAGGACGTCATCGAGGTATTAAAAGCATCTATCAACGCTTTCTTTAAGGGCTCCTGTTAGAACCGGACACCAACACCTACAGGATGTTTTACGAATGGGCAGGACATTTTCCAAGAGATCTGACTGGTCAGAAGGTGGTGACTGATCTCTGATCCAGAACTTACCTCCTCTGGAGCAGGTTAGGCGTACATCAGTTACCACGGTGATTTACACTGATAAAAAGTGAACCAGCATGGCAGGATGGAAAACCCAGAGTTACCCTGAAGTTACCTCAATAAGAGAAAACCTTAGCCTGGTACACCAGCCTGACTAACGCCATGTATGAGATACACGGCAAGACTTGTAAATATTGAATCAATGTGGTTTCTTTCTGTTTCTTACTGTTAAATCGTAAGTTTTTCACAAGAAGTGATGGAGTGTGGCGTGCAAGGACGGGAATCGGAGGTGGAGTGTCAAATGACGGTGCCAATGACAGTTGTTTTATTGGCATTTGTGCTTTGCTTAACAGCGACAACAGAACAGCCTCTCTACTCATCTAGCTCGTAGCACAACAACATGAAAGCAGTCAACAAAAGGACTAACTGTGTAACAGTGCCCCTGGAAAATAGGAACATCTCTGATTCACCGGGGGTGAATTATGTAAACCCACTACAGGAGCGGACTATTTAACTTCTCTCGTTGATGCTGCTGGCTAAGGTCACCACAGAACCTGCAGCTCAGTTGGTCTGCAGCCGTTAATCAGGTCTGATCAGAGGAGGGAAGTCAGATGATTGTTTAATGTTACATTATGTGATACAGTTTTATTTCAGAGGCACTGACGGAGCTCAATAAGCCTGCAGGCTGCTTTCACAGCGATGCGCTGTCTCAGACATGATTTGGCATCTCTAGCCTGGCGTCCCGACCCACACACGAGCTCCGGAGGCCATGGGTCGAACAATCATTGCCCACAACAAATAAACATGCCCGTATCACACCTGAACATGGAGAGATGCTTCTCTTTATTTAAAACAAATAACCAAACAAAAAAAGAAAAGAAAGAAAAAAAACGCCTTTCACTTTTTGCACTTATCCCCATTAATTAGGTTGGTACTCTCAGTATCGACAAGTACTCGTACCTGTACTTGGTCGGCAAAAAATTGGTAGCGGAACATCCCTAGTTGAAAGAATTGAAGAAGTTTACAAACACGTACTTCATAAGGTGTTGTCATTAAAACCTGATGGGTTATGGTCAGAAAAACATCTTTCAACAAGGACATGGTAAGAACATATAAAATCCTCCTGCTTCTGACTTAGGCTGAAAATACTCTCACTTTAGTTTTGTAAACATGAGTTCATCATTGCTGCCTCACATATTTGGTGTGTTTGAAGGATTATTAGAGCACGTTTTCAGAAAGTAATGCTGTAGGTTTGAAACATGTAAAATGCCAGTGACAAGTAGGGGGAACTGCAGTTTGAACAGATTTAAAATTACAGAGTTGACGGTACTAAAAATGACAAAAAAAGTTTAGAAGACAAGAGACAACATGCTTGAGTTAGAGGCCTTACATGCCATACGACACCACTTAACCAAACGCTGACCTCCTCTGTTGATCCCGTGTTTGTCATTTTATCCATACCCTACAAATTCATCATATCTAATCTGGATGAAAATTTTCATTCCCACTGCGAAACACGACATATATTACACATATGTACAAAATCTCCCAGTAAAATAGGGATGGGTAAAAATATCAACAGATGCAACGCAATATTTCCCTTTGCAATTTAATATCAATTTGGCAAATCCACTTAACCAATTAACCTCCTGGGGCTTGCTGTGCATGTTATTTACGCTTCATGGATGGAGGTCACATTAAGTCATATAAGAACAAAATGGCAACTGTTTTTCATTTTCAGATATTTTATTGCTCAAAAATGTGAAGTGACATTGGACACATGTTCACATGGACATGAAAATATTTGAAAATTGACGTGTTTCTACTTCTTACTGAATCGATATTGAAGCACTTAAATCAGTATTGAATCAAATGGAAATTGAATCAAATCGCAACCCAAACAATCAAATTGAATCGTGAAGTTCTGAACAATACCCAGTCCTACAGTAAAATACAAATACTCATCTCCTGTCCATTCAGCATGAATACAGTGATTTCATTTTAAACAGTATTTCCTCAGACTGGGTTGCCCCACCAACTGCAACCAGTTTCAGCCTTTGTTTCTGTATTAATTCATATACACTAAAAACACATTGAAATCAAGAGCCAACTAGAAGTCTTGGTTTAATAACTTGTACATCTGTTAATGAACACAGCTGGGTATGATAATTAATTCAAACAATGAAGTCTCACAGTGTCTCTGTGAGAAATGGACAGATGTCCCCCGAGCTCATGGTGGTCTTTAATTACCGCAGGAAGGGACATGAACAGTTAGTGCTCTTGTAACTGAAAATGATTGGTTATTTATAGGGTTAAACCCTTTCGAAAATATGGATTTGCACGACTAATTGACTCATAGGTTAGTCTATGGCTTTTTTACACCTCAATTGTTTTTATTTGGATGAGAGTTGGATGTGTCTTGCACAGAAACATGGTGCTGTTTACAAGCGTGGCCCCTTGAAGGTCGAGCAAGAGAGGAAAGACAGCGAGTCAGCTGGTGTCGAGTAAGCTAGATGTGAAAAACTGTTTAGCTGTAAGCTTTACCAAATAAACACCACACAGCTCTGAAGTGTCTGCTTTACTACAAGGGGGAGGGAAGGAAGGGAAGCTAGCTGCAGAGTCAACCAGAAGGAGTAACCTCGCCTCCGCCTCCCGACCTCGATTAGGAGGCGCAGAAAGGAAAGTTTAACAGCCGTTTCTGTCAGCGGTTTTACTTTTAGTGGAGACAAAAGACCAGAGCAGCTCTGTTACTAAATCACCATCACAAAAACGGTGCTTTAGAAGCACAAAGACCAGACTGTTGACACTCCTGGAAAATACTAAAATGGGCAAAGGCAAGTGCGCTCCAAGTGGTGGGGTTAAATGATTAACAGCCAAGCTACTGCTAACTGAGCTAATCCGAAGTCAACAAGAACGAACGAAGATAGGTGGTTTAAAGGTAAGACACACACACTCTGGCTGTTAACCAGCTAAAAACTGACGGTGTGCAACTCTGCTACAGGCTGGGAGCAAGCAAGGAGCTAACTATTAGCCTCCACAGCTAAAATCGGCACCTGGTTTGCCGCCTGTCAATCAAAAGGACACGCCCCTAATCATGTGCAATTTCAAGATTAGATTACATCTACACAGATGAGTTAAAAAAAAAAATTCAGCCCCCTCACAGTTGACATGAAGTTAAACTTTTTGAACCAGGCTGTAAACATGTTTATTTAGTTGGCCTCTTTAACTTGGGAGTCTATGGAGATTTGCTCTTTTTTGGAGGCAGTGGATAAAGAAAGGACTACAATTTTTCAACTTTATGTGGCAAGGTATACAACAGAGGGCCTGGGCGGGATTTAATCCCCAGACTACCAGGTGAGAGTCATGTGTGCTAGCCATTCAGGCAAAGGGACATCCCTGTGGCCAAGTAGCCAAGGCGCATGATCAATCGGAGACACCTCACATCTCTTCCCCTCTTTCCACAAGCACATTCTCGTGCTCCGCGCAGGCTGCCACCAATTATGAATCCATGGACTGTTAACAAGCGTTGCGCATAAATCCTCCCAGCAACGCCAGAATGTGGCAAGGTACGCAATGGAGGGCCCGGGCGGGATTTGATCCCCATACTCCCCGGTGAGAGTCATGCGCACTGACCAGGTTAGCGTGCATGACTTTCACCCAGGAGTCTGGGGACCAAATCCTGTCTGGGCCCGCCGTTGTGTACCTTGCCACATTTACTTTCAGGTTTCACTTTTCTCTAGCGGACTTTGCCCCTTGGTGTAAACAAACATGGCTAACATACTGCTTACTGCTGCTGTGCCAAAAAGGAAGGAAAAAAAAAACAGATATGGATCAAGTCGTGGAGGTGTTGACCTCTGCGGTGTGGAGTTTTTAAACCACAGAAGGAGTTGGAAGTGAGCGAATTAATGCTTTGGAAACGCAGTTCCTCACTTGTTTACCAGCTAGCTAACAAGCTATACATTCAGCTGTTTTCGGTTGTCTTCGCCAACCTGCTGGTAAACCATCGTGCACACTTTCCTGCGCTGTGGAGGTATGGTTTCAGGTGGGTGTTTGCGGTGTCTTTTTTTTTTGTTTGTTTTTTTTCCCCTAAATGTAGCTTGCTCGTTTTTCCAGGATGGCCAATGCTAGCTTAAACCATATGAGGGTAACAAACAAATCAGAGCAGTTTGCAGATATACTTAGAAAATGTTCCAACTTGATAAATGTTTATAAATATTGTCTATAATGCCCACACTGCCACTGCATACAAGACAAGTGTCACTAGCCATTTTCAAATGTAAGCTGAAAACCCACTTTTTTTCTTTGACCTTTGGCTCAGCTTGAGAGATTTATTTAATTTTATTTCATTTTTATTTCTTGACTTTTTATGATTTTACATTTTTACTTCTTGTATCGTTAAATTTGGTGTCTTTTACTGTATTATGTGTTAATCTTCAACACTTTGGTCAGCACTGGCTGTATTTTAAAGTTCTCTATGAATAAAGTTGGCTTGGCTCATCAGTTTATTACATATAAATAAGTGAGGAATGTTATAATTGCTGGGCATATACCTAGACAGATGAGGCAGGAAAAACAGACAGCTGTAATATTCATTCTGTAATATTAAAATAACCTAAAGTCATGTGACCACTCTTCTTCCTCCTCCTCCTCCTCAGCAGCTTCCTCCTTTAAAAGTCGCCTCTTGCGCTTGGACGGCACACACCTGGTTGTAATTGGCTCTGATTAGGGAGGTAATGTTTTGCACCTGTGCTGCTGGGCCATGCTCAGCCTTTCAGCCAATCAGGAGCCAAGTCTGTCCAGTCAGCCAATGAGCAGCAGAGCGGCCTGTAAGAGTCAATTAGACATGAAAGAGGAGCTGGGACTGATGCCGGGCCTGCAGGGGAGGGTTCTGTTAAAAAGCTTCCATAGCGGAACAGCTTGGATTTCTTCCAGTGGGGGAAAGAGGTTCAGAAGATGGAGAGATGAGAGTTTTTACAGACGGACGCAGCTGAAAACAGAAAACTCAGCTGATCTGAAATTTCATACCACAAACTTCACGGTTATTTCCCTCTTTCCCTGCGAGGTAGATTTTCTTTCATCTGAAAAGGACTTAAACGTGCGGTGTGTGGTTGTGTGTGTGTGTGTGTGTGTGTGCGTGCATGACCAAACGCACCAACATAAAGGGGGTCATCACAGGGGATTAACAGATCTGAAGAACGGACAGCTTTATGACCAGCCTCTGTATAAAATACCTCAACACAGGCTCATGTGACACATGTTCCCCCTGTTCATACAGGAAAAATGATCCCACCTTCCTCCTCTTCCTCTTGTGCCTCCTCAGGACAGGTTCAGGGTGAGGGCAGAGATGGAGGCTGTGAAGTATTGAGGAAGGGTCAGTAATGAGGTGTCGGACCCCCACCATAAACCAGCTCTGACAGACAAGGTCGGGCCACGCTGGGTGTGTGTTTGTATCCGAGTGTGACAGAGGAGGCAAGGTGAGACGCAGAAACGGCTTTTATCATTAAAAACTGTTGCGCTCAAGGTTGATTTGAGTTCCACGCACACACAACGTAACCTTCACAGTGAATGAGAACACATGAGGAAGTGAGGGATTTTCACTACAATCAGATATTTAATCTTGGCTGATTCTGTCTTTGCAGCTGCAGCAGATTACACCACATCAGCTCATCTTTACATCAGTTTCCTGTTCAGGAAGAGGTGATTTTAACAGGTTAGTGTTTGTTTACACAGCAGGAAGTCGTGATCTGTATACTCTATTATACTTTTATACTCTTGAGGATTTCCTTAGAAACCTCAGTTGAAGATTTTCATAGATCCAGACAACAAATTCGTGTCAGCAGCTGATCATTTTTCCCTGTTTTACCTTCCTAAACCGGCTCCCTGTAAAAATCCAGATGAAAATCATCCCTAACTCAGAGCCTTAATCTGCTCAGCTCCAATTTGTTCTAGTAACCTTTTCATCTCATATCAATAAAAACTCTCTGTTTGCAGTTTTGGCCTCCCTGTGAGTTTAGACTGGCTTTAGTTGCAAGTCTTTCTCTTGTGTTGTACATGGACAAGTTCTAATCTATTCTAATCTATTCATTAATCAGCTGTTATCTGTTTAGAATTGGCCTTAAAGTGCTCATTTTGAATTTGAACATTATCTTTGATACTTTTCCCTTTTTGAAGCCAAATTAAAGGCGCTAGCAGATGTTTCGGCATTTCAGAAAGCAGAGACTGTTAGCGAGTTTTTGAATAATGCGAAGACCAACCTGCTAGATTCCCAGCTCCCTCCCCCGGCCACAGAACAACGTTCACGAGCCACTCCGGTGTTTAGCAGACAGCAGGTGCAGATTCTCACATGTCACAAACGCAAGTAAAACAGATGTTGTTGTCTGAACATCGCTAACTGCTAGCAGAATGATGTTAGCTACCTGCTGCAAACATCAGACGACAGCACGCAGCATTACTCTCGCTAATCAATCACTGTCATTGATCAGCTTTGCCTATTACCCTTTGAATTGACTGTCAATGACTCTTACTACGGTAGTGAGAATAATTGACGGGACAATAGACAAATTAGACAATAAACAATAGACCAAATTTTTTTCGCAGTGGTTGTTGAAGTGTTAAGCTTGTTACGTACTCCATGAGAAGCGATGACTTTCATCTGGTTCTCGGGCCACAAGAACAAAATGATGTCATTATGTCCTCGCTGATATGACTGAGGACGTCTTGCACCTTGTTCTCGACCCCTCGGCCGAGCGGGGCTTCGAGAAGTTTCCCCTGATGCAAAGTTGAAGGGATCGTTTTAATAAACAGCTGATTGAGGTGGAGAGAAAATACAAAAATGTAAAGAAAACTCTTATTTAAATACATGGACATTACTGCCTACAAAACCCTGTCCTGCCACAGATAAAGTTTGGCATAAATCTTTGGGTCAACACTGTTTGCCTCCCCCACACCTGGTCATGAACGAAGCTTCTCGTGGAGTATGCATTGACTGGATGAAAACATTTTTTTCTTCTTGCAACTTCGAGAGCTAGAGCAAAGTTCTTGCTTCTTGTGGAGTATGGAACAAGCTTTATTCATGTTGCTCCTTTTACAGAAGCATGATACTTACAAGTTATAGCTTGTTGTAAAGGCTTTTTGATGATGTCTAATACAGCACCAGCTAGTGTAAGAAAAGGGGACAAATAATCAACCGAATACAAGTTTCCTTACTTTTTATGGTAAGAAAGCCTAAATATAGTTTATGTTCTTATGTTATTCTAAAAAAAAAAACTTTGCTTTTGTTTCTTCGTCTTCATGGGTAAAGCAGTCAGCGGGGAGGTGATGGAGGTTTGCTGGTAATTTACAGCGTGTGGTCCTTTGACTGGACGTAGGTATTAAAATCATTACCTCTGAGTGTTTGTATGAGCTTTCCTCCTCTGGAGCCAAACAGCCGTGTTTTATAGCTTTTTTTATTTAGTAATCCACTGTGGTTTCAGTTAGGCGCTGTTCCCTCCTCTCTGCTTGTGCTGCCTTTATCAAAGACGCCATTGTCAAAGTAGAAATAATCCTTTAATCCAGTTATCAAACCTGGATTACACAGAAAATATATGAAGCTGGTTATATACAATAAATTCAGAAACAATAAAGATATGAGCTGGATGAATTTTTTCCAAAGAGAAAAAAAAAGCTTTGCGGTGTGTTCAGCACAAAAAAAACACACATACACACACCTTGTCCTCAGTTTAACTGCCTTGTAAAAATCCTAAATGAAATGTGATGAATTTAAAGCTGTTTTTACTGTGTGTGCGTGTGTGTGAGATGGCGGTCGTCTGACATCAGCGGGCCATTCCTCCGCAGGGTAAACACCAAGTCGATGCTGGTTTATGTCAGTACTTCATTCCATCTTATCTCACATTCAGGTTCCAGGGTCAGCCGTGGAGCGGAGACCCACACATGTTCTCCATGTTTTTATTATTCTGCACTTACACATTATTACACGCCCGCGTTTTCATAACTCACATTCAGGGCAAAAGGCCCAGGTTGAAATTCAGTGTTTATGAAATGTACTGCAGCGTGCACGCAGACGGCACTGCTGACATCTGCAGCACATAAACAGCAGAAAGGGGGCACCGCAGAGGGGGAAGGAAGAAATAGGGGGAAAAAAATCCAAAGAATATTCTTTACCAAGATGAAATGAGACAGAAAAATTGGAGTAAATAACATAACATCTGGATTAAAGTTCAGGTAAGTTAGATTTGGCTTTAACTTGTCCACAATAAAGCTTTAGAGAAATAATGAAAACTTGGCAAAGTGATGTTGAGAAGAAAGGACAGATCTGATTCTCCCTCCGCTCACAAATGATTTGTTTTTGACAAAGAGGATTAAGAAAACAAAAAGGACAATCTTCGAATTTCACTGTCAGTATTATAGAATCTAACAATCACGGAAAGCTCTCACGCTCGTCAGCCGTTTGATTTGTCTTCCAGTTTTATCTGTTTTCAGGGTCTACATATTTCAAACATTCAGCTTGAAGGCTAAACAGATTTTCCGTCTGTTGTTTTGACTGCATGTTGAAGTTCACGCAGAGACCTTCCCACTCTCACAAACACACACTTCATTGATTTAAACGCTCACGGCTCTCCATCACATCGTCTCTTTGCATGGATTCTTTCTGTCTTTCATACACAACTTTCTTGGCCTAAATATTCTTGTTCTCCAGTGGATTGAGGCTCCCTTAGGACGACTTTAAATCTCATTGCAGCAGATATCCTTGGCCCAGTTCACCAGCAGCTCTCACACACGTGCACATCAGTGTTGCAGCCATGCAGGCTGTTCCACATGTTGCTCAGCATTAACGAACACATCGTTCAACCCAAAGGAAACCTCTGGAGTCAGTGATGCTGAACGTCGTCCACTGATCCCACTGAGCCAAAGACGTCTATTAGACGTCTCCTCTAAGTTTAGACCGAAATTCACCCAACTATAATCAGTCTATATTTTAGCCCGAATCTAGATGTTGCAATTGAATCCATTATCGTTAGATATTAAAGACACACGACGAAACTTTTAGCAGTTTTCTCTGTGACGCGCCCCTATCAGCGGCTAACTAGCATCCATCTTCATCGTACCTGTACTGTTATTCACTCCAGCCAGTAAAAGACAGCAATGACTCTTGTTCTGTCCCTTCCTCTCTTTCTTTTCCTCTCTTCCTCCTGTAATGTTTCAATGCGTTTCTTTGCCAAATCCGACATGATGCGCGTTCAAACCTGGTTCATATGCGTTTTGTGGTAAGTGAGGTGGTACTGCAACCAATAGTCTACTCCAACGTCACAGTCATGTCCCGGATGGGAATCTTACATACTGCTGTTTCTGAGCCTCGGGACGCCTCTGGGCAGTGACGGCTCGAAAATGCGCATAATAAATATTTGTGTGTCATCAAAACGAGTCTAAAAGTAACGTTGTGTGTCTTTAAATAAAAAAAAAACAACTGTAAGCTGTATAAAATGATGGCCAAATGCTGGATTAAAACATTTGGCCAGTCACTGATCAATGTACAGTGTAGCTTAGAATTAGTCTAGGCTCCTCTAAGTTTAGACAACTAAAAAACTTTCATTTTTAGACCAGTGGTAGACCAATTTTAGCCTAGACGTCTAAGGACTGTTAGACGTCTATCGGATGTCTTTTAGACTAAAAAATGCTCAGTGGGATGCTAATTTTATGTGTGTTTGCTGCTAATTAGACATCCTGAAACAGGAAGAGGTTTGAAGCTGCAGGGAGACCAAGAAAGGCTGATGTGTGTGTTTGTGTGTGGTTGTAATATGTGTGTCTGCAGTTTCAGTGACTGATGCCCCGTCCCTGCTGTCGGCCTGTGTGGATGGATGTTGCCGACTCCAGGCTGACTCTGCTCTCCTCAGGCCCCTCCCTGACCCTCCCTCGCATTAGATCAACCTACCCTTCTCTTTCCTGGCCCGAGCCGGCTCCCCTCATTCGAACCCAGCCCTGGAGGAGGAGGGGGAGGCTAAACCTTGGGGCCGGCAGATATACGAGGCTTAACTGCTTCTTCATTAAGCTGACTGTCATCATGAAATAGCCTCTCCTCTACCTCTTCTTCCTCCTCCGCCGTGTCTCTAAACTTGAACGTTGAAGGACACAATGACCTGTTAACGCTGCGTAGCGGAGCGGAGATGAAACCAAGGTTTGTTCTGTTTGTGTGTGACGGATGATGAGTGTGAAAACCTCAGTGTATGAAGCGAACAAAGGGTGTGTTGTGTTGAAGATGAGGAGGGTCTGTCTGTGCAGTTCCCGTAACTCTGGTAATCTATGTTTCCAACTCCAATCGAAAATTTATTCATCAGTTTTCTCAGAACATAAAGTTGCTTTGATGAAAACCACATATGTTCAACACACATACACCTCAGTCCTTCACCTCTGAATCCACCTCATGTGAATCACACACTCCTCCTCGACATCTCCGACACAGAGCGGCTGTATAACATTTTTATTTTTCTTCTACGTCCCAAACAAAGCCCATAACTCAGCCATACTTTCCCCTCCACGTTGTAAAGGTGGGGTGAAAGGCGAGTGGCGGTTTTACGGTGGAGTGGGTGATGTAAATCCTCCAAGTCGTCAAAGCAGCGACAGCCGGGCTGAAGAAGGCCCCACAGCTATGTAACTCCAGATAAAGATGTCTGCCTTCTCGAACGATCATCAAGAATCCCAGCAGTGTATCTTGTGAAAGGGGGGTCACTTCCATCAAATGTAAATATGGAAACAGAAGAAGAACGCTCCTCAATCCTAAATCAGTCCTCTCCTCCTCTTCATCTCTTCACCTCCTCTGCAGGGAGTGTAGGAGCAGTGACTGTATTTATGGCTCCTTCATAGCTCCACCATGAATTATTCATGAGGTGTTGTGGTGCTGCGCTGCAGAGCTGGATGTAAATCGATAGGTGTTCAGTTCCTCTGACACAAATGATATCTCCCATCAGCAGCTCCCTCATGTCCACGCCTGGCTGTCATTTACACCTCGTTCGGGGATAATAATGTTTACCACTCCCAGGAAAACACGTGAGCAAAACTCAGGATTACAGAGCTTTAATGAACGTATGGGCAGATTGAATCAGAAAAAGAGAAGATGAACTAAGTTATTTTCATTCAGGAAGTAAGAAAATCATGGAGCATCTTCTCTTTTAAAGGAGGAAAGCTGCATATAAAAACACAGTTATCTCAGGATTAATATCATGATATCTTTTTTTACCCTATTCTTTTTCTGTTTGACAGTGTTTTCTGTTTGTGGTATTGGATGTTACCCTTCCTGTATGCAGGCTGAGGCAGATTGTGTTTTTTTTTTTCTGTTATCTCAGTCACTGATTTATGTTTTTTTTTTTTCCTCTATTGATTTTCCAAATCCACTCCATCCTGGTCAGGATCACATGGAAAACCTGTAAACAAAAAGGATAATTCTGCTACTACGGTCAAATTTTCTTCTGTTTTCTGACTCACCTGCAGTGTTTTAACTGTATTATTACCTTTAATGCTTCCCAGTGAACTTTAGATCCAGAGACCTTTATAAACAACCTTGTGTCAGTTGATAACTGTAAAATCACTCCAACAAAGATGACATATGGAGTTCCTCAAGGCTCTATTTTGGGCCTCCTACTGTTCAGCATAAGGGGTGGCCAAGTCCAGTCCTCATGAGCCACAATCCTGCAACTTTTAGATCCACCCCTTCTCTGACACACCTGAATTACCTTACACACATGACACTCAGCTCTGAAATGGCCTGATAACTGAAAATAAACTGCTTTTTTAGTGGATTATGTTCACATCTGCACTCACAGAAATATTTAACCCTATTTTTTAAGATTTATGTAATTTTATTACATGACAAATTTCCATTTACTTTTTTTAGATAATTTTAACACAAACCTACCAAATAAACCTTACATGACACATATTCATAAGTGTAATGAAGCCTATTTATTTGAATTGCATAATCCTCAGGTTATCCATATATATTATGTAATTCAAACAATATACTTTATGTATTTAAAATAAATACTCTCATCATCATTCATTTGATTTAATTATTCTTTATTAATACTAAATGCATAAACCTAAGGATTATGTATTTTAAATAAATAGACTTTATTACACAAATGAATGCGTATTAAGTAAGGTTTATTTGGTAGATTTGTGCTAAAATCATCTAAAAAAAGTAAATGGAAATTTGTCATGTAATAAAATTACATAAATCTTAAAGATAGAGTTAAACATTTCTCCAGAACATTGAAAAATTTCAAAGGTCAGGCACCCGGATTAACAGTTTCATCAAATAAATGTATCAATGGAATCTTAACACCACAGGTGAGATTGATGCGGCAGATTTAAATGCAATTCAAAAAATGTTGTAAATTCTGTAGTTCAAGACAGGTCCTTATAAAAGGATGTCAGTGAATAAAAAGTTTAGGGAGTGGCTGCAAAAAGGAGCAAAGCCTCCTAAACAAGTGTCTGATGAGCTTTCCAAATAAATATCCCAATCCTGTATCACGTAAAGTAATACTCCTAATTGAAATCTATGGCGTTGAAAGTCATTATGACATTTAACATTTTCACATTCAGGAATTTCTTACATAATGACACCAAATAAGCCCTGATAACTACTTTTTTCCAACATGAATATACCCATTGAGCTATTGACATTGCAATGCTATTTTGATGACAACATCACAGAAATACATACAACAGGTTTTTTTAACAGAACATTTGGATTCAACCAGTCAGTTTGTGAAAGCAGCCGAGGCCATGCAGTCCTACAGCAGGGACCACGGCTGTCAGACGTCTCCGTCTGGGTTTTGTGCGTTTCTCCAGTCTTTGTGTTTTTTTGCTCGGCCACCAAAAGACCAAATCCATCAAGCAGAATGTGGTTCTCAAGAGTTCCTCCGCCTGAACAGTTTAGCGCTGTGACTTGTGAGCAAAGTGAAGCGTCTTGATCTTTGGGCGCAGCTCCTCAACATCCAAGATCATCAGCACTTTCTTGAGGAACTTAAATGTGACTCAAGTTTCTTTTCACAGTCCACAAACGGAGCGCAGATCAGTTCTAAAAGTCTGGCATGTGCAAAGGAAATATTTCTCAGGCTGTGCTGCAGGTCCTCTCCCTTCATCACCATTCTGACATCCATTGGCTCTTCTTCATCGACACCACTGCGTGAATCACATGAAGCCCCTTGGAGGTCTGTCTGGTCCTCAGCTTCCTGACTGTTCACATTCTGGAGTTGAGAAACAAACGTTCTGTTGCACCACAAAAACACGAGTCTGAGACTAAGTGTAGAGTAAAATGTGAATACTGACCATGTACTTGAAGAAGTGTTGTCGTTTCAGACTTGAGGACAGTCCCTCTTCACTTAGGTGTCTTCACTCTACAAACAAGAGCATATGAAATCAGTGGCTGTTATTCAGGACTTTATTTCTCATCCTCTTCAGTGGTGACCCTTGACGGCATGCTGTTCTGCAGTGTATCCTGCATTTGAATAGATGAGATTTCTAATGTACCAAACTCAACACAATTTGTCTGCTTGCAGGAAATCTCATGTAAGGGTTTTAGTTAAATGCTGTAAATAACAAAAATCAGTTTCTAAGAATGAAAATTGTGTTTAAAATAGTGAAGTACAACATCTATCTTGGCCAAACTATGCAACAGTGAAATGGACTTGCCTTAACTCTTGAAGCCATCAGAAATATAATCTTCCTTCAGCAGATCCTCCTCTCACACCAAGGACCTTTAAGTTAGCTGGGTCTCCACCAAGCTGTCCCAGGAACATTGTTTTTTAAGTAGCAAAGTTGGTACATGTACAAATTCTGCTTTCATCTACAAAAAAAAAAAAAAAAACAAGATACAGATGAGACTTCAATTATGAAAACATTCATGTTTTCAATGTAACTGTTTAAAGGTTGAATATGTAATACGGACAGAACAGCGACATCACGTGTGTCTAGGTTGTAGTTGCAACGGCAGAAAAACAACTCCAGCCGCTGGGATGCCAGGCTCGCTGCGATACGCAAGTGACCAACAGTCTGCAGCATGTCCAACAAGTAACGCAGAGGAGTTTTTAACCGACAGCTAACGTTAGCCACGTTAGCAAACAAGCTAGCTTACCGATCCAGGAGGAAAGTCGCCATTCCCGTGTTTTACTCCGTGGAAAACGTTTATGTGGGTCCATTTAGTGAAGTCTTCACCAAAATTTACTCCAGGTTTTGCTCTTCTCAGGTCACTCCTCAGAAACAGATAACAACATCTCCAGGGCTCTGAAGCAGCTGCTTCATTCGTTGTCTCTACGTTTTTCCCCTGTACAAGCCTGACTATGACCGAAATATTGTGTCCACACAGAGATCGTATTTGGCAACCTGCAACTGCGGCGTGTATTGGCTTATAGATGTAAATAAAATGCCATTATCGAACCCGTAAAAATTTATTTTATAATTATTTTTAGGATAAATATAATTTTTCTGGGAAATGTTGTACTTTCATTCTGTACACCCCCAAACAACCTGTGGAGGTATTTTTTTTAAAATATACCTTTTAATAAAAATGTTCCATATTCAACCTTTAAGTTCAGACTCGACAGCTGTGGCTTCATAACAAGAGGCAACAGAAGCACAAAGTCGTGTGATTCATAGCACAAATATCCATTTTAAAAGTTATCAAACATACAGTATGGAAATTAGATTGTTTTTATTAGTGTGAAATGTGTAGTAATCGTTGGTATCAAATGCACATTCTTTAAAATTTACATGTCACCGAATGCTCATTTACATTTGCATCACTCAAGTTATTGCAATAATTCAAAAACTTGTTACATGTCCAAAAGTGGTATTAAAAGGAGATAACTCTCATTCCTTTAAACATATGTGAGTTTTGGGAATGCAACATAAAGGACAGAATATTCCTTCAGACATATGTGCACAGGCAATACAGGCATTCATGTCTGAAATTGTCCAAAATGTGTGAACCATGTTAGTTTTTGTAAAAATGGTATGACTCTTACCTTCAACAGAACTGCAACACACTTCACACAACCCTGTCCGTCTGCATGCTGAACCAAAAGAATAAGAAAACAGAGATGTAATTTCACATATAACTGAAGACAGTTAATCAAGTCAAACTGTTAATGCCATCACACGTACTTACCTGAACTTTAGCAGCAGCTCCAACAAAGTGAAAACTATTGTGTTGATTAAACATCATGTTGCTGCACCTGGAAAATGGAGGAGAAAAATGAAAGTCAGTGTGTCAAAAACAAGATGATTCACATTTATGTGAATCAAGTCAGAAGTTGGTAGAAGACATTAAAAAACGAAAATGGTCATCTCTTTCTTAATGTTTCCCTGCACAATTCCAACAGTACAAATATACTGAGCAACCCACTGCCGGAATATAATTTTCTACTCTACATTGTTATTATACACACACACACATATATATATATATATATATATATATATATATATATAAGATGTGTGTGTGTGTTTATGCATATCAGCAAGCAAAGTTCAATAACTTTATCTTTGAGGGTTTATCCTTCACTGCTTCACTCTGCTTTTAAACAGAGAGGGAGGACGTTGTTGTTATGACTGTTAATGGGGTAGCAGTGCATATTTAGCAACTCTTTATATGGCGGAAGAAATGCTGCTAATTAAAACTGTTGTCAGAAAAGAGACAAACATAGCGAAGAAAGGAAAGAAATGCAGCAAAAGCTAGCTAGTAAGACGATTTTTTAATAAGTTTTTCAAATCGGATTTTGTTAACATATGAGACATTGATGTTGGTGAAATAACATTTTTCTCTAAAAAAACGACAGTTTGTAAAAACAAAATAAGTCAGACTTACCTTCAACGTTTTAAATTCCTCCCGCGCAGGCATCAAGCAGTCAGTTAGCTTTGCAGCAGTCAGCACATGCGCAGTCTCTTCTTCTTGTTTTGAGATCAGGCAGCCTTGGTGTTGTACTTGCGCATTACTGCCATCTAGCGGATAATTTTATGTTTCAGAAAACTATAATCTAATTAAATAAAGTCTACTAAAGTAGTTCACATTTGCTATAAACTTAAAATGTTTACTTTATAATTATGTAAAATAAGTAAGTAAACTTTACATTCTTGCATATTTCAGTTACTTTTAAATAAAAATAATGATTAATACTTAATACGAGCAAGAATCATTTCTGTGAGTGTGTGACAAAAAACCCATATGCCAAAAATGAGCATATCTCAAGATAATACCAAATTTGGATTTTTAAAATTGCACCTTTAATAACTTTGTTTCTCGACAGCTGATGATTAAAAAAAAAAAACTAAATGTAAGGCCTTAAAAATATTGGAAACTTCATCTATGAGGAGATTTTTTATTTATTTCATTTTTTTTTTTTTAATTTATTTAATGGATTTAGTTCACTGATAGCACTCATATGCCCAAAATCAGCTTCTGGCATCAAGGTGATAATAGTTTTGGATTTTTAATTAGTTTCAGTTTTTATTACGTTTTTACTTTTTGTTTTTCAATTCAGTTAGTTTTAATTCGTTTTTGAGCAGATTTGCTAATTTTTATTAGTTAGTGTTAGTTTTAGTTTTTGGGGGTTTTCTTTTCAGTAAATTATAGGTGTTTGTCTGGTGTGACATTCAAAATCATCAGAAAGTCACTTGGAGTAAAACCAGTAGAGCAAAGTAAAAGATTATATAGAAATAGATTTCAAATCAACCTAAAAGGATTATGTATTATATTAATTTACAAAGACTAAAACTAAGGATGTTTCCGCAATAATTTTAGTTAGTTTTGTAAAGACACAATACAGTTTTAGTTTTACACTGAAACTCCTAATTTCCTGTCTGGTCTGATCTGAACTACTGAAATTTACGCGATCTAGGTGCGTGCTCCATCAAAAATGGAGCTGGTGCGTATCTTTAGTGCAGTAGCGCGACATGCCAGAGTGACGTCGGACTGTTCACATGCTGCGGCATACTCATTATAAATCACACGACTGAGTAAAACAGGCGTGATTCAGTGCACATTACAGTCATGGACCCAGTGTAATGCCGAGATATGACTACATGACATTTGCTCAACCACTAGACTATCACAGCAGGATACACATCCAGACAGGTGAAACCAGCAAAATTGTGGTGAATGGGGTTTGAAATGTTTTTGGCTGTAAATTTTCAGCTTGGCCTGAAGGGGGTCAGAAGATGTCCAGCAAAATGTATATGAATTCACGAAATGCTGAATAACTCAAAAAGTATAAAAGCTAGAGACGTGAAAAGACACAGCACACATCTGCAGAACATGCCGAACATTTTGATACCAGATCGGCTGCAGCGGCACAAACGGCACGGGAGGAGTAGTGTGCCAAATGTTGCAGCAGGAGGATCACAATGCTGTGAATGCGTGTCATGTATTCACAGTAATTAAAGGAAGAAATGTTTACAAGAAGTGTGTGACCAAACTGTTTTGAGCAAGACAGCTTTTCAATTTTCTATTTCCTTTGTGAGCCAGCATTTACAGTACACTGTTTCTGAAAACCTACACACTGAGCCCTGGCGACCTGTAGATACTTACAGTACAACATCTTGGTAATATCTAAAGTATTAAGACATCAATTTAGCCCCACAGATAAACCAGAAAACATGGAAAACCAGGACATGGATCCTTTAACAGGGACCAGTTAACACTGGCTTTGGAGATTGAGGCTAAAAGTCCCGGCTGTTCCAACGTGAATTTATGGAAATAACAGTATAAATAAGTCAGTTTTATTAAGTTTTTGGGTTGTTTTCAGATTTTAAAAAAAGAGCATGAATTTTTTTTCCCTGCGACTCTGAACAGGAATAACAAGTTTTTATTGCATTTGTGTGGATACTGTTAACACAGCCCAAATTTGTTCATGTGTACCACCACAGGTTGCCTTGGTAACTGGCAAGTAGCGAGTAATACTGTTTGCATCCTTCACAGACCATCCACTAAAACAAGAACAAATGATATGATCAATAATGTGATTTGGATTTATTCTTCAACTGTTGCAGAAGATGCTTTGCTCTTACATTTACCAGTTTCAAGGTGTTTGTCAGAAATTGCTGAATACAACCAAGGATGAACGATTCCTGGCTGGCTGAATTTCAATCCTTTTTTTTCAGTTATGTTTTCATTAAAAGCTTATTTAGATTCAGTTTACAGCTGGATAAACTGAGAAAACATCAGTGTGTTTGAATCTGAGGATATTGTTTGTCATATTGGGTTTTCCTCCTGGAATGTCCTCAGATTCTTAAACATGGAAACTTCTCGCCCACTTCACCACGACCGGCCTCAGCCCCTTAAATCTGTTTTGAAAAACATGAGGATTATGACACCTGGGCTGGAGGTTTAAGAGGTTGGGACCTGCAGGTTAGCTGAAGAGGAGGTGAGTAACTGTGAATTTAGTTCCTCAAACCATCCTATCAACCCACAAAACCACTTTTCTTCATCTGGGTCAGTGACCTGAAGAATAAGCGAACCACATTCTATTTTCCATGTGGAGAACTTTCTTTATTTTCCCTTTTTTGTTTAAGGCGGCATTTTTATGTCTTTGACCTCCCCCTCAATGCACACGCACACATACACTTTCTGAAAACCACAGATGCCAGTTGTCTTAATCCACCTGGCTTTTACTCTCAACTTCCCAAATGCCGCCATGAGACCGGGTCATAACTCATCTCACACACACACACACACACACGCACAGCCGTTATTCCTGACCCCTTCTTTGGTGAGTTGTCGGTGCTGTATTACATTAAAGGTCAGTTACTGAGTTTCCATCTCAGCCCTGCCTTCTCCTGCTGCTCATTCTGACCAAAGTAAATTGGAGGATTGTGTGTCCCGTTGACTGTTTGATTTTCTTGGATGGCTGGGGGATTGGGGAGGGGTAAGCAACCCCCTCTCCAATCCCTCTGAAGTTACATTTAATACTTTGCAGTGGTGAAACATGACCAAATACTCTCACTGAGAAAAATACATATACAGTCAAACACGACTGAAATATTTCTCTTATATACATATATATATATATATATATATATATATATATATATATATATATATATATAACTTTGTACTTTTGATCCATCAGTTTACAACCCCATTTCCAAGTAAGTTGGGACACTGTGTAAAGTGTAAATAAAAACAGAATGCAGTGGTGATCAAATCTCACTAACTATTACACACCCAGGCTGTTGCTGGGTTTTTCCTTGTGGTGACATGGTTCTCAATCCCAGAAGGCTAATTTCCTTCTAGAATTGGCCCTGAATGGTCACTCAACGCCACTCATCCCTGACTGCATCATCCCAGCTGATTGGTTCCTGTTGGACACTCCCGTTTAAGAAACCATGGCCACCTCCCATTCAGCGGAGACATGAGCAGACTGTGTTACAGGTGTCTCCCCAAGCTGTGTTTGACATCCCACGTTTGGTTTGTGTGCCTGACGTGCGTAAGGAGCTTTTGTCTAGAAGACCACTAGTCACACTTTGCCTTTGGTTGTTTTCTTTTGTTAACTTCCTTTTAAAGTTTTGGTCTTATAGAGGCCTCAAAATGTTCACTGTTTTTTTTTTTTTTTTTTCTGTTTGTTTATCTCACGGGACAGTCTCATTGTTATTGTTGTGGTTCAGGGAGGTTTAAGTTACCTGCCCTTGCTCTTTTTTTTGTTTTGCCGATTTTAATTCTGTAAATAAACCATTTATCACTCGATGTTACGTACCTTTCCACCCTAGACAACCTGTGGGTCGTAACATAAATGGGGGCTCATCCAGGATTTTACACCCTATCCCGTGACAGTGACAGTGTGAAAGATAATTGTGGTCGTATAAGTAATTTTGCGTTGTGTTGTCCGGTGTCTGATGTCACAGTCGTTTGACGTTGAGAGGTTCCTGCGGGAGCTGTCACTCAAACCGCTGAGCGCTTGCCGGAAGGCGAAACTTGTATTGTTAGCGTCTCGTCTTGAGATCTCCTACCCAAAGCAGTTAAAAAGAAAAAAGCAGGAACGGAGGGATTTGATCATGCAGAGGATGGAGGAGCTAAATTTACTTGTTTCCCTCTGCATCTGCTGATGCCGCCGATGGTTCTGAAGCGGCAGCACGTCCTGAAGCAGCAGGAGCGCTGTTGAGCAGCATGTAGGAATCCGAAGCATCTGATGGCCCAGGTGAGTCTGATGAGACTCCTGGAGCTGCTACGGGGGACAGAGCTGGGATAAAGGTCAAGAGACACCTTTTACTCTTCCCCTTTTCGATCTGCTTTCTGATTCTGCATGTTCACGGGTAGAAGTTTGTGTCAAGGTACACCTTGCCAGGCTGCAGCATGAGGCTCAGGACAGGGAGCAGCAGAAAAAGCTTGACATGGAACTCGAGATCCGGAAACTAAAAATTGAAGCTGATAAAGCATATGCGAATACGGCAGCTTGAACTGGCCACACAGAGTGGGGCTAAGCCCGTACAGATGCCATATTTTATTCCCAATAAAGCATAAAGAAACATGTCAGATGTTAAACCTGAGACATTTTACCAATACATAGAAAATATTAGCACAGTTCAAATTTGATGGCAGCAACACAAGCAACAAAAGGCTGAAAAAGTAATGAAATCATTATTTTAAAAGAAAACTTGAGAAAAATGAAGTGATTTTAACTGGCAGCAAGTCTGGAGTATGACTGGTTATAAAAGGAGCGTCTCAGAGAGGCAGAGCCTCTCACATGTAAAGATGGGAAGAGGTTCATCAATCTGACACAAATGCTATCCCAAAATTTTCAAACAGAAAAAATGTTCCTTAATGTAAAGTCGTGAAGGCTTTGAAGATCCCACCATCTACAGTGCGTGATCAACAGTATCAAGAGAAATCGTTGTGCACGGGTAAAGGATGAGGGTCAAAACTGGATGCTGGTGATCTTGGGATCCACAGGCAGCTCTGCATTAAATACAGACATGATTCTCTACTGGAAATCACTTCATGGACTCATGAAGACTTCCAGAAATCACTGTCTATGACCACATATCCTCCTGAAATCCACAAGCAGGTTAAAGATTTATCATACAAAGAAGAAGCCAGATGTGAACAGGATCCAGAAACATAGCCATCTTCTGCTATGACAAAGTGGGAAACTGTTCTGTGGTCAGGTGCATCAAAATCTGAAATTCTTTCTGGAAACTGGTGTCCCACAAAATAGGACAAAATAGACAAATAGACAAAATAGGAGAGGGAGCATCCAGTTTGTTAGCAATGGACAGTTGAAAAGTCTGCATCTTTGATGGTATGGGGTTGCTAGTGTCTATGGTTTGGGCAGCTTCCACATCTGTGAAGCTCCATCAATGCTAAAGAGTACATGGAGGTTTTAGAGCAACATCTGCTCTCATCCAGACAACATCTGTTTCAGGGAAGGCCTTGCAGATGTCAGCAAGACATTGCTGAACCACATACTGCATCCATCCCAACAGCATGGCTGAAAACAGGAGAGGAGACTGGGTGCTGAGTTGGCATGCCTGCAGTCCAGACCTTTCACAAGTAGAAAACATTTGGAGCATCATGAAAGCAAAAATCTAGTAACAAAAATCCAGGACTGTTGAGCATCTAGAATCCTGCATTAGTATTGCTAATGAAACAACATTCCTCTCCTGAATCTCCAGCTACTGGTCTCCACTTCCCAGATCTTTACAGGCAGTTGTTAAAAGAAGAGGAGATTCTACGGTACACAATAATAAACATTTCCTGGAACTACTTTTTAAAGACATGTTGCTGCCATTTAAAGTTTCACCATTCAATATGTTGTTTGTGTTCTGTTGGGAATAAAATAGGGGTTGATGAGATTTGGAAACTGGATTCTGATTTTATTTATGTTTTACGCAACGTCCCAACTTTTTTGTTGTTCCTCATGTTCCAGCTGCAGTAGAATATAAAGATGTCGGTTTGACCTACGAAATGTTCTTTTTCAAACAACATAAGTAAAAATATTATTCTACAAATAATTGTAGAAAAAACATTGATGGTTTCGTTGTTAAATCATAGAACAAGTTCTAAAATATTCAACTTTTTGTTATCACATAAACTTGGAAAAAATTCCAGAAGTCATGAACTCCAGATATTAAGCCCGCTCTCTCTTTTCCTGTCCTTACTCCCTGTTCTTCCCAGTAGATTTGTTTGTCTCTTTCTCTGGGAATGATACCCAGCATACACTTTACTATGACTAAGGTCATTTTTTTTATTCTGTCACACACATGATTGTTGTCAGTTTGGGAAATATCATGGAATTAAATCATAAAAAAGGCCTGAAATTAATCTCCAGAATGGATGTACAGTGTGTGTTCCTGTTGGAGTTATTTCAATGAAAGCTTATCTGATTTAGTTGAGTGTGTGTCCACCGCGGGTTCAGAAAAATGTTGGAGGCTGTAGAGTCACAAGCTGTTCATGACCTGCAGAGGAAGCAGGAAATCCTTCAAATGAAGGGAAAACCTTAAAGTAAACAGAACCTCAGTTATTGGTTTTTCAGTTTGGTCTCTCACCTCCCAGACTGGGAAACTTAAGCCATCTTTATCTAACTGTGGTATGGTCAATTTTGAACACAGACTGGGACTGGTGAAGCAGGACCATGGACTAGGATGGTGAAGCGGGACCATGGAGTGGAACTGGTAAAGTGGGACCAGGGACTGGAACTAGTGAAGCTGGACTATGGGGTGGAACTAATGAAGCAAGACCAGGGTTTGGAACCAGTGATGCAGAACAAGGGATTGGAACTGGTGAAGCTGGACCAGGGACTGGAACCAATGATGCAGGACCAGGGACTGGAACTGGTGAAGCAGGACCAGGGACTGGAACCAGTGAAGCGGGACCAGGGACTGGAACCTATGAAGTGGGACCAGGGACTGGAACCAATGATGCAGGACCAGGGACCAGAACTGGTGAAGCAGGACCAGGGACTAGAACTGGTGAAGCAGGACCAGGGACTAGAACCGGTGAGGTGCCTGCCGACTCAAAGGAAGGTGCATGAACAGAAGCATCTGCAGGCTGAGAAGCAGCAATAATCACAACGGACCGGTGGGATTATAGCCATCTGGTGGTCATGGAGGTGAGGTGTGTCCTCCTGGACCGCCTCACATCCAAAAGGGGCCATATAAACATGTCATGAGAAGTGAGCTTGTCTGCAGAAACATGCTTGGTAACAGAAGCAGGAGAGCTTAGCAGCAGATTGTCATGTTTTGTTCAGAAGGAAGATGTCTGCTGGTTCTGGTCCTGGCTGGGCTGAGACTGACATAAAGACAGGAGAACCAGACCTGAAGCCTTGGCTGTTTCTGGAGTTTGTTCAGTGGTGGCTGCAGCATGCGACCGGGCTGGCCTGGGTATGTGTGTGAAAGTAGCCTGAGCCTCCTTCTGTTAAACAGAAGAGAAGAAAGCTCATAACATAGGCAGGAGGTAGGACTTCATACATCGGGCATCTGCATCTGTTATCCCTCTTTAACTTGTAGCAAAATGATAACCAGCAGTCAGAAAGTAGCCAAACAGAACAAAGTCCAGAACCTCAGTGAGGTGGATGGCGAGTTTCAAAGTGAACCTGTGCTTCTCCTGAGTGGGACATACGTGACATAACCAACATCAGCTGCTGATATGAAACATGTTTCCCGTAAAAAGTTGACTTTCTCTGATTTGTTGCTATGTTGTCTTTACTTCTACTTTCTGCAGCTCAACTGCAGATTTAACTGTCATGTCATTATCGAGACTAGTTTTCTGCTACGCTGCATGAACAATCACTTCATATCACAGGCTGCATGAATACCTGCCATCAGTCTAAATCTGTGATGGTTTAGTTTGTTGTGGAAGAGAGTACCAAAGATCTGACACTCGTTGCTCTGAACTAAGACAACAGATAGTTAACTGAGGGGAAGGTTGGGCTGGTGCATGATATCAAGCTCTCCACCTCAACTTGATGGATCACTTGTTTGACTTCCATCCTTCACAAGCTTTTCCTCAGTCCATTTGCTTCTGTATGTCTGTCATTACTCAGTTTTCTACTTCCACCTGCTAAAGATTCCAGTAAGCAGTTTAAAATGCAAGAAAAATATAAACTTACCACAAAAAAGTCAGGAAATCCGTGTTTGCTGAGGGCGGATGAGTTCAATGTTAAGTGCTTTGAATGCTGTCTGCAGAAAAGCACGATACACATCTAATCTATTGTTGTAACATTGTTTCTTATATTGTATTTATTTCTCATATCTGCATGTAAATTGCATTTGTGGCATGAGCAGCAGAGTTGAGTATGAGGTTTGCACCAAAGAAAAACTTGCCAAAATTCTCTGCCAATGCCAAACAGCTGATTCTGCTGTTTATTCTTGTTTAGTGTTGTTAATGGTATGTTTATGGATTGAATGGTTCAGGTCTGAAGAAATAAAACAAAGTTGTAATTTAGCAATTTTTTCATTTAACGAACAAGGGCCTCGGTAGCATGTGGACTTTCTGTTACATGAAGCATCATGTGGAGCTATCTGTTACAAAACAACTGCTATGCATTATACATTTCTGGTGAGACATCCAACAGATGGAAGGAATGCAGGATATGAAGTGAGTACACTCTGGATGAACCAGTGAATAGATAATAATTTGGTCAATGGCAGATAACCAGTCATCAGCTGGTGTTCTACCATCTGCTAATAAGCTGATCGCAATAGTGTACCTAAAATAAACTTAAATTAAATCAAAACTAAAGGTTCTTTATACGTAGATAGGCTTCATGAAAACAGTTTGAAGAGCAGAATCTGGAAGATTTGGCATTTAGAAGTCGAACATAAAGGTCTAACATCTATTTTCCTGCACTTTATATTAAGTTCGCGCCGATCCTCAAAATGCAAACTTCACCTTTCCCTGCAGATCAGCTCCTGAGCTCCTTTTTTATGGTAATACAGCGAATTCTCACGAGACCGGGTTTTGCTGTTGGACGAGAAGGACATTTAAGCTAGTGGACCTCTGTGATTTGTTAAGAAAGGTTTCTTGACCCAGTTTAATTGCCAATTAATAAGAGGAAAGGCTGGTTTCCATGGAAATAGTCTAGCAATAAGTTCCCCAGATGAGTTCATTGACCTGCAGTAATGATAGTAAAGATATAGTAATTATAGTTATTAATAGGTGGAGGATATGGAGCTGAGCTGAAAATAAAGGTTACTGACCTGATCTAAAATTCTAATCTTCAGTAAATGGTGCATTTTAGTTGGGCCTCTTAATTCTGTCATTTGGAATGATGTGTGTCCTTATTCTTCCAGGTAAAAGTCTTTTCTGCTGATTTCTTGTTTACAGTTGGTCTTATATAGCTACTAAATGGACTCTATGATTGGTGTCATGGGTTCAAAAAGAGCTAGCAAGCTAATGTTTGAACCAAAGCACCCAAACCTCTTCATTCAGTTAGCCTGGCCGTAATCACATTATGACGAAGTCCCGTCTCCATCAGTGTGCAGAGCAGTCTCAAAGAATCGAAGTCAACTCGGCAAATTAACCAAGGAGCTCATGTAAGATCTGCTGTTAGCAAACACAAAAGGGAAAAAAATAACACTGTCCACAAACATATGCTCAGCAAACACACACACTCCATGAGTACACACTTAAACTACTGAAAAGGTTTGCTATTTTAAACTTTTATAGCCACAAGCACATTTTCTAACAAACACAGAGCTCCTCATTCCTGCACATATATTTATACTGAGTCTCCAGGGCTGATAACACACACACCCCCACCCACAGACCCACCCCCCCCCACACACACACTCACCCACACACATGCTGCAACTGTCTGGCCAGCCTTCGTGGTTTTTGGACTCTGGAGTCTAGTTAGCACAGACCAGTATCAATCATGCAGCCAGTGGAGAGCTGCTCAGTCAATGGGGTCGTGCGAGGGTGAAGAACCCGGCCACGTCCCAGGGTCCCTCACTTTGAGGGAGGGGGGTTCAGGAGCCGGGACTGAGAGGTTGAACTTCAGAGAGTGAATGATGTCTCAAAAATGATGCAAGCTGAGACCAAGCAGGAAAAATGGCTGTAAATAACACCAGCTTAAACCCAGTCCTGCCTATTACCGAGGGGAACGTAGGGTAAACTGAGCCGGCGGGGAAGTTGACCCACTCCCTATATCTATGCAATGTTACTGTCATTTGTCGAAAGATTTTGGAAACAGCCTTTGTCTGTCTCTGGTTGTGACAAAGGAAAACTCATGGTGATGTAGCTTTTTTTTTTTCAAAATAAAATTTTTTTCACATACCAAAGTATATTTTCTCAATGTCAGTTTTAATGACTTTCCCATCAAAGCAAATTTATCCTGGTCTAAATACTTACAACATAGATGTTGATCATTTCGTTTAATAAACCACGCAAACTGGATAGCTAAAGGTTAGCCTAATTTGCTAACTCAGATTGTTTTTTTATCAAAATGCTGGCTCAGGGGGTAAAGTCAGCTGCATGGCTGCAGGTAAATTACACCAGAATTAAACACGAATCTATCTCAGCCCAAAATGTCTAAGGGTGCATTCACAAAGCTTTTTGGATTCGAATCAGAGTCTGTTTCCTCGGTAAAGTCTGCTTCGTTTGGGGAGCTGTGAATGCGCGAACGAACTCTGATCCAGAACAAATGTGGACTCGGTCCGCCTACAAACGTGGGTCTCAGTCCGCTTTAAGAAGAGCAAATACAAGAAGTGGACTACAAACTACTGCTTCCTGCATTTGATTTAGCACGGCATTGTAGGTAAAATGTTGGGCATTGTGGATAAACGTTAGTGCTCGCCATCTCCTGCGTTGCCGTCTCATTTGCCTTATATACAAAGCAATTCTTTTGATGGTCTGCTGCCTTGTCTGTTGTTCATACTGGGCCCATTGTTGCAACGTATAAATGCAGCATGCTTGCATAAGATAGAATAAAAAACAGAAAACCGTGACGGTTTCATGATCCGTGTTTACGTGCATGTGGAGGAAACTGAAGTTGTGAGTAGGGCTGGGTCATATCGATCATGGTAATAGTGGTGTAACGTTAGGGAATGATAAGAAAATAAAATATCATGATATAATATGGATGAAACATGCATGCGCACCGCCATTGTGTTGATACTGTCAAACGCGCATGCAGCCAGTCTAGTAGTGAATGAGGAGTAAAGTCAAAGCAGCGCATTGACTTTAAGCTTGTTCCATCCTCCATGAGAAGCGAGAACTTTCTTCTTGTTCTCAAGGCCACAAGGACGAGCAAAATGTTAGTTTTGGTCATTTCATCCACATGAAGCTTCTTCCGCGGCGGGGTGGTTATTTATGCGGGGGTATGACTGTGATAAACTTTATTTGTCGCAGGCGGGGGAAGTTACGCACGCGGCGGTGTCCGTGTATCTAAATGCCACTAGCTGTATATATTTCGTACTTAACTTATTTAGCCCTTCGATCAGCTGTTTATTAAAGCTACCCGTTTAACTTCGCATCAGCGCATCGTTTTCCACGTCCAGCTTGTCTTAGTTAACCCCACCTGCCTCGAATGTCAGAGTGATCACTCAGTACTTCTCATAGCCGCGTGAGATGAATGCTCTGCTCATAAATATGATCACGTTCTGCTCAGAAGACTCATTATTTTGAATAAGGTGTGCTAGAACAAGGAAACATTGAATAAATGCGGGACGAGGGTTACTGTAGGTTCTCCAGCTTTGCTATACATGGTTCTGTTCAGGACATGCAGCTCATTTCCACTGGAAACGTTTTGCTTAAATTAACAGACAGTAAGGGATTTGCAACATCTGCACAGCTAATTCAATAAAAAGTTATAACTTTAATGCACATCAGAAACAGCTGCTTGTTAAAGTGAAAAGAAATTGTAAATTTTCATTTGCACAAATAAAGTTGTGCATTTTTCAAGTATTTTGCCTCATGTCAATCACATCGCCAGCTATATCGTTATCGCGAATCCTATAATTTATATTGTGATAAATATTTTGATCCATATCGCCCTGCCCTAGTTGTGAGAACCTTCTTGTTCGTTTTATGTCTTGTCCTCGCCTACGGTGAATCCGAATGCAGCGCCACCTCTGGGGAGATTGGGAACATTATTGAAAAGGTTTGGCTCATTTGGCTATGGTGCAACATGAACACGATCTCGGTCCGGACGACCACCCGGCCCCCAGCCGAGCCAAGTGCCCAATCGGACCAAAGCTGCGCATACTTCCATACTCAATACTCAAAATTTTGAGTATACTGCATCTAAATGAAAAACAGTATGCATAGTATGTGAAAATTGAGTATGCCAAAGAACCCGGATGACATACTCAAACCTGTCAAGATTTTGAGTACGCAACACTCACCAGTGGAAAGATGGCAGTGGAAAGCGATTCTTTGTACGAGTCCATAGTGAACACGGCGGCTCTTTACAAATGTAAGTTTGTGTTGTTTTTCTCAAAATACCTTTTATCATGAAGAACCACCAGCTGTGGTCATTTTCACCGATGTTTATTTTAAATGCGAACGGTGTTGCAAATGCTAATGCTACTTAGCTATTAGCTGCCAGGGTACGAAGCATTACCCACAATAACCAGGCGAATAAAAATAACCGGTGTCGGTACACGAACGCCATGGGCCAGAGAGTGTACGGCCAATAGTACACTGTTATAATAGTATTGTTCCGTCCAAATTATTGAAGTATTTTAACTTTCGTGGCGCACCGTGGTGCTTTCGCTGTCGGCTCGGTCAGCTGCGCTCATATCAACAAAAGATTGAATTTCCCCATTAAATGTTGATATTGCAGTAAATGGGATGAGTTTTCGCCTTCACTGCTGGGGAGGCTAGTATCAGAGCCAGCCTCAGATGGGTAGATGGTTTGTCAATACTACCAGCATTAGTAATGGAGGTTTATCTGTAGCATTAATTGATCACTTATTATATGATTTCTGTAACATATGTTTTGCTCTTTCTAGGGTCAGACGAGGATACCCGGGGACTCTGCCTGGAGGGGCACTGTGGCATTTATCTGGCAGTACATCCTGGGGTTTGGAGGCTGAGGGGAAAAAGGGAAAAATGTCTGAAATAAAAATCAGTTTAATTTATATTAATAGTGGTGTGGTTTTTTTGTCATTTTTTTTTGCTGTCTTTTTTGCATTTATTTATTTTTTTAAAGTAGTGTCCTCAGTAACATGCTGTCTAACACTGATGCTTCAATAACAATGATGTAATATAATTACCTTTTAGTCACATTACGTATTACACTCATACTTGTGTGTTTTTTTCATATGAAGTATTTCTAGCATACTTGTAATTATCTTACATCTGTGTGGACACAAGTTTGAAAGTTAAAATTACGTCAGATGTTTTACTAGTAGGTTCACCCAAATTACTATAGGCTGCAGACCTGCGCAGCTTCAGCCAGTAGCAGGAGGAGATCAATTTGCCGGTGCCGATTTCGGCGTAAGGCTTCCCTAAGGATGTTCATGTTTTCGTGATGAGAAAAAACCAGAAAAAACACAACGTTAAAAAGCGCCGGCAGAAGATGGCAGCGGTGCGCTGTGGCTGCACGCCGGTCAAAAATTTCCGTAGAAGTCGACACCGGCCTTTCATCTGTGAGTACTCCACACGGGAGTATGCGATTTGGGACAGCACTGCATACTTGAAAGTCACGTACTAAGCCACTGAGTACATAGTACGGTTAGTGTACTCAATTTGGGATTTTGAGTATAGAGTATAGAGTATAGAGTATGCAAGTATGCGATTTGGGACGCAGTGCGAGTCTTGCGGACTATGCTTTGTGAATGCGCCCTAAAATAGTTTTTTACATTGATAGTCCACAACAGATTTTTTTTTCTTTTCATATTTTACTGTATCATAATAGAAAAGATATGTCTGGAAAATAAACAAGCTGGTCCTCAAGATCCTTGAAGAGATGGAGAATGTAGTTGCTGAAGTCAAGGGTGGCAAATCCATAACAGCAATTTCAAAGGAGAGACAGATACAAGTCAAACCTTCCCAGATTCACAAGGAAGAAAGAGGAAAACACAAGTGAAGCCGACAGGTACAGTCGGACGGTGCGGGAAAAAACTATTTTCACAGAGGAGATGGAGAAGAATCAAGCAGTTCAACCAGTTATCAGACCAGTTACAAGGTCTGACTCAAAGGAAATACTGTGAGGAAATATTTGAAGTTGCAGGCAGTAACAAATCCAAGTTCCTGACAACTGGAAATTTCCAGTTGTCAGGAACTTTCTCCTACAAGAAAAGTCTTGCAGGTAGAGCATCTGTTAAGATCACCTGATTCAGGACAAGCAATGTTGTTGTGTAGCTAAATACAGTCTGTTTTAAAAATAAAATCTATTGTTTCAGGATGAAATGATGAGTTTATCCCAAAGGTGGGGAAAGTTCAGCCACAGGACCTTTTCTTTTTTTCTACAGGTCATATTATATTTGATCACTCTTTATAATAGACGTTGTCATTTCCTTTGATCGGACATACTGAAATGGTGGCAACAGCATTTATTAAAAAATGGCTCAATTCACCCCCACTCTCCCCTACCTGCTTCTGCCCAAAAACACCTGCTGAGCTGTTTCAGCCTCTCCTTGACATCACTTGTGTTTGATGTGAGCAGCCTTTATGGACTTATTTCCCAACTAAGTTATTTCCAATATTTTCTAAAGCTTATTTATGGTCCCTGAGGGACTGGAGTCAATCCCAGTATGCACCGGGCAGCTTTGACGGGTCAGACAGGCCTTTAGTTTGAGGTTGCAGTTAATTCTAACCTGCTTGTTTCAGAATGGTTCAGGTTAGGGTTAGCCAACCCAAACAGCAGGAGCATGAAGAGGTGGGAACACCAGAGCAGGAGCCAGAGGATCCGAATCAGGATTCTTTATTTCAAAATAAAGGGCCCACCAAATGATTTTCACCGTCGCAGACTTAAGACTGAAGGTCTTTAATCAAATCAAATTCACAAAGCACTTTTCATACAAGAAGTAACAAAGTCATCAGTCATTTTCTGTACCGCTTATCCAGTTCAGGGCCGCGGGGGTTGCTGGATCCTATCCCAGCTATTATCAGGCGAGAGGCGGGTTTGCCAGTCTGTCGCAGGGCCAACACAGAGAGACAGACAACCATTCACGCTCACATTCATTCCTAGGGGCAATTTAGTGTGATCAATTAACCTAACATGCATGTCTTTGGATGGTGGGAGGAAGCTGGAGTACCTGGAGAGAACCCACGCATACACAGGGAGAACATGCAAACTCCACTCAGGAAGGCCACAGTTGGAATCGTTTGAACCCCCTCCCCAGCCGGGAATTGAACCAATGATCCTTCTTACTGTGAGGCTGCCGTGCTAACCACCACGCCACCGTGCAGCCCGTAACACAAAGTACTTTACAAAAAAAACAAATGTTGAAAACGTAGGTCATTGTAAAGATAAAGAATATCTTGGGGATCCATCTCACTGGGAGCCAGCCTATGACCAGAGACATCGCCACCACTGAAGATCACCGAGATCAAAGCAAGCCAGGGTCCACCCCCACAGCCATATGGCTGCAGTGTGAGTCCCTCAGCCACCCGAAAAAGGACAATCACTGCGGAAACGCCCCTGCTAGCCAAGCAGGCAAGGGCTCCAGCATGAAGGATCCACGAGGAAAACACTGGAGCTAAAAATGTTAAACAGTAAAAAACAAATAAAAGTGAAAGCAAATAAATATGAATGAGGAGGGTCCTTAAGAATAATTAAACCAAACAACCACAATAAAAGAATGAATAGAAAAGGAATGAATAGATGAATAAATAGTTAAAAGCTAAGTTAAAAAGGTAGGTGTTGAGCTGTGTTTTATGTAGTTACATTACCTCTGCAGTTTGTTCAGTACCGGTTCACCCAATACGCACACTACGCACGTTGCGTAGGGCCCCTCAAACTCATAAAGGCCCCGTGAAGGGATTTAAAAAAAAAAAAAAAAAACGTGACGACGTCACTGCCCGGTCGCGCACGTGTCCCGCATTTCCAGCACATCAGGCTGGAGAGAAGTGAGAGATGAAGCGGAGTTAAAGGATATGAGAAAAGGAGAAGGAAAGAACATGAGAATGAACCGCAGGAACAGCAGTCAGGTAACTGTCTGCTCTCGGTGGGAGAATGGGAGGGACTCGTACAAGTTTGACCTAAATTAGCGGGGGGGGGGTGTCTCCGGTCTCCCTGTGCATCTTGCTGGCTGCTAACAGTTGAAGTTACAACTGAACTGGCAAAACAATAGAAAAGTAAAGGATAAATACTGACTAAGATTTAACTTCGTTAGCTTGGATAACCAGCAGGCAAATATACAGTCGTCCTCAAAATTATTTATACCCTCTAATTAAAGAAAAAGGCTATATTCACAATAGTAATTCAAATATCAACAAACTAAGTAAACTAATAATGAATTTTTAAAATATCATAACATTATCATTAAGTGAAGGAAAATATTGATTTTGAATTATGGTTGAAAATATCATTTAAAATAAACAAAAAAAACTGTTCCAGACACATCAGAGCACTTTTCTCATGAACAGTGGACCAAAATACCTGTCAGCAGGTGTAGAAGTCTTTTTGAACATTACAGAAAACACCTGATGACAGTGATTGTCTCAAAGTGTTGCTCAACAACATTTTAGCTTCGGAGCCCCATCATGCTTGTTTATTTGTTTTATTTCTTGTGTGTGTTTTTAATATTTCTGTCAAACCACAATTAAAAATCAACATAATTTTCATAGAATTTTTATTTATCATTACTTTTGTCAATTTCAACTTATTTCACTTAATTTTTTCCCTTCTTTAATTGGAGGGTATGAATATTTTGAGGACAACTGTAGATGCAGATATTTTCTAAGAATATAAGAACTGAAATTCACAAAATATTCTGACAATGGTGCTGAATTGATAATTTGTATGATAAATGATAATATAAATAATTGCCTACATTTGAAGTACATGAAAGTAAAACAAGCACAGCCAATTTGATGGAGATGAATTAATATTAGCAGTATCCATATAACAGGTGCTGTGTTTAAGTTTTCTCCGACAAGCAGCAGCACAGACAGAGCAGGTTCATTTAGGACAGGCACAGATGTGCCAGCTTTATCATCCAATGCAGGCACATCCACAGATGTGCAATATATATATTTTTATGTTTAAAGCACTGGGTGTCATGTGCAACTATTGTAAGTTTTTGCTGTTCCGTTAGGAGGGCCCCTTACCAGAATTTTGCCTAGGGCCCCTTGAAGGTCCAAACCGGCTCTGATGTTTGGCATTGTTAGTCTTTTCGCTTACTGATTTGAATATTTTATCTGTTTTTATAGTGTCTTTGTGCGCTTTGATAAGGTGATTTCAAGTAAAATGTACTATGATGATGATAATGATGATGATGGGAACAAATTTCATGATGGGGGGAAAAAATGCTGAACGAAACTAGTTGTAATCTTGACCCTGCAAGATACACAGTCCTTGTAAAATCTCAGTCTGAGACTAAAAACTGTCTTTAGATGTGAGCTAATGTGAGATGGTGATCTTCCAGGAGTATTTTCCAAATCTTTAAAAAGTCCCCTAATATAAGGCTGGCATAAAAAAACAAGTTTTCTTATTCAGTAAGTAGCAGGAATCATTAGGTAAAGGTATTTAGGGTTATCTCAGGCAGGTCTTTGGCGGCTGCTGAAGATGAGTCTCCATGTTGTGGACTGAGATTCTGGTCATGAGTTCATGTTTACGTTGTTGAATGACCTTATAAAACCCATCAGACCCCTCTGCTGTTGGTATTTATGTCGGAGTTGTAATCCATTTGTAATGTGAAACTAAAACCGCACAGCCTGTCATCACATGCACACTCACATTAAGCAAAGAAGTCCTCTGCAGAAATGAGCTCTTACATGCTGTTACGTTCCTGTTGGAGATCTTATCTCTGAATTTTAATCCCATTCTGAAACCTGCTGAAAACTGAGGATTAAGACTGTAAGGATCCAGTGTGTATCGGAGTGTATGCATGTGTGCAAATACTGGACGGTGTGTGTTGTGGCCCACATATGGGCACTGATAGGAATCTTATTGCTGTCAACGGTCCACAGGCCAGATGGACTCCCAGCCGCAGCGTTACGCAGCTCTGTTTTAATCTCCGTTTTCTCACCACGGGGATCAAACCGGCAGATGATGGACGGCCGTTATGTTACACGCTGATATTTCTTTCTTGCTGTCAGTCTTTCACCCGAATCATTTTTTCATTTCACTTTTTTTCTTTCAGCTTTTTTAAATGAAACAAGTTTGAAGAAAGGAGCTTTAACTTGAACTGAATCCCCTGACTGTCTCCAAGTTCTCCTCATTTGCTTTTCCAATTTTCTCCCTTTTTGTCTTTCTGTACATCTGTAGCAGTCGGTGGTATCAGACTGTTATCAGGCAGAGTCTGAACATTGCTTTCACTGTGATAACCAGGTTCCTGCTGGAGTTGAGAGCCAGCTGGACCTAAAATCCAGACCTAGAAGGGTTGAGGGGCCGACTTGATTAATCTTCTTTTTGCTGGCAGGGACGGAAACAGAATCCTCATCACCCCGTATGCTACTCAACCTTCCAGTTTACACTGGGAATTCCAAGATAAGAGGAAAGGTGGGAAGAGAAATCATCCTGATTTTGAGTTTGTGTGTCCTGCGACCCTGATTGGATTAAGCTTGAACAGAAATTGGATGTTTGCGTGCAAATTTGGCCTTGCTGAGCATGTGTGTGCGTTCAGAGGTCAAAGGTGATCCTATCAGGTGGGACCAGCAGAGTGGCCAGTTGGTCTGGATAAGAAGAGATGTGTGGTCACACAGATGACCTCCATCATCTGAGAAGAAGCCACCCGCCTGCACCCTGTGGCCCAGAGGTGAGATTAGTCTGGTGGGGCTGATAAAGCACATTCTCCCAGCAGACCAGCTATCAGACTGGATACCAGTTTCCCACACAGAGCAGGAGGAAGAGGCTGCAGCTTTCCTCTGCTGTGGTGTCAGGGCCTAAAGCAGAGACCGCCAGCCTTTCAGTTTCCCTCCATTAAGTCCAGATAGATGTTTGGAGATATCACATTTTTCATAGCCGCCATGCTTTATAAGTGCTGAAGAGTAAACTCAAAGAGCAGGCTGTTCTTCATCTGCACTCAGATCCTGTTACCATATCAAACCTCCATGTCCTGCAGCATTTCAACTCCCAGCTGTTGAGCACTGTATAAACAGTCTAAGCAGCCAGTCCAGGATGTCTGGGGCCACACTTGCCAAAATACTGAGTTTTTTCTCTATTTCTTTCTCTTTGTCTATTTTTTGTATTCAATGATTTTATCAGACTGTGAAGAGAGGAAGGAAATAAGAAGTTAAATGACAGTAAAGGTGAAGCTAACCAGGGCTGTCCCTAGCCTCTGTATGTGGCCTGAAGCCTGATCATTTCATACGCTGTAAATATAACACAGCCATTCATTTGCATTATTTGTAACTGGCTTTCATCATACCAGTGTCAGTCTGACTGAAGCTTTTAATCTTCTGGGGTAGCAAATTCAGAAAAATGGTCATTTATTACAGTAATTTGCACTTTTTAATTTTCAGAATGTGGCCTACTGAACATGTATTTGTGCAGATATGTAGGCAGCAGCCCACAGCAGGAACTGATTAAACCAGCAGCATCTGCCAAGTACAAAATTGGCTGCAAATTAAAACTCTGAACTGTGATGGCAAAACAAAGGAGGGCTGATCCATCAAATATTTGTGGTGAATGCGATAATTCTGTTTACAGAAGAAGACGAAGGAGAGTAGAGTAAGAGCAGGAGTCATCCTATGGTATCATGTTTTCCTGAAACCAAAAATGTCAGGGGACCAATGAAATCTCAAAACCTCATCAAACCAGAGATGGTGTCCCTTGAGGTCCCATTTGTAATGGATCAAAACTGATGCAACTCTGAACAGCTTTAAAGGGGAAGTTCAGGATTTTTGACATATTGCCTCATTTACAAGTGAGCCAGGGTCAAACTTATCACTGGAGACAGTTTCAACATATTTCATCCCATTATTCTAGTTCCAGGAGGTTGTCGGTGCTAATGCTAGTGTGAGTCAATAGGAATCTGCTAGCCTGCCATTAAATCCAATCTTATTCACTCCACAGAACATCCGAGGCAAATCAGCAAGCCTATCTGTGTAAATGCCGTGTTAAACTAGTAAACTAGTGTGTTAATCAAGTAAAGCTAGCCTTGTATGACAAATTTTGCATTACATATTGAGGAACTAGTTTCTTACGATGACAAGTTTGAAATTGTCTTCAAAATCTGACATATCCTCATGCCTTTCAGAAGTTTTGACTGTATATTTGTGTAATCAGATTCCTTTATGCACGTAGTAGCAGGTGACATTGCTCCGCTGCCAAAGTGTCTCAGCAGCAACAATCAAAATGCAACGAAATGCAGGTTAGTTTTATTTGTGACATTATTCTATTAACACAGCAGTCACACAGATAGTCTTAAGTTATAAATGATTTGCCTTGGATGTCTGTGGAGTGGTTAAGATTGGTTTTAATGACAGGCTAGCAGATTCCTATTGACTCACACTAGCATTAGCATCGGAGACCTCCTGGAACTAGAATAATGGGATGAAATATGTTGAAACTGTCTCCAGTGATAAGTAGTATTCTGGCTCACTTGAAAATGAGGCCCTATGTCAAAAATCCTGAACTCCCCCTTTAATGCGTTTTTAGCAAAACCAGAGAGAGATGAAGGAAAGAGATGGTCCATCTCAGTGTGTACCATCAATCAGAGCCCAAAAGATTCAGCTGATGTAAATGCTAAAAAACAAACAAACGTCAAAAACAGTTAAAAATTCAACTCAAATAGCTGAAAAAGTGCTCACAGCAAAAAACAAAAACGGAAAGTTGAATTTTCAGGGTTAAACATTTCAGAGTTGATTTTAACTCAAAAAGATTGATTCTAAAGGCATTATAGAAGATGTTCCTTTCAACAATTTGCTATATTCAATCAAATTGGTTTCACTACCCCATATGCTATGATTAATTAAAAGCTTTAAATACATATTTTACATGAGCTGTGAAAGTAATGGGACTGAAAAAACATCTCTCCATTTCTTTACTTTTTCAGTTGTCTACTGGCTCGTCAATCACCTTGACAACATCTACAGTTTAGGAAAAAAACTACAGTGAGTCCAACTGCTTACACGTTCTTGTCACAATTTGCTCATGCAGGTGGTGAGCGTGAAAACATGCGAACACTGTGTGAAAGCAGCGGTTGATCCACATCTGGGGACGAAGCAGAGGTCGTCCAGAATGATTTAACATTTGTGTTTAAAGAACAGCCCCATTTTAACCACCAGCTGATGCTGGAAATGTGGAGACAGCTCCGTGCTGCCTCTCTTCAGTCAGATTGGCTGATGCTTTTTTGTTGGGTGTGAATTCTGTATGAAAAGGTTTGGTAATTAGGCTTGGGAACCCGAAGGGAGGAATAAGTTATGAGCCAGAGCAAGAATGCTCATCTGGAGATACTTCTCCAGATAAGAGAGAATGTAAATCTGATTGTATCTTTGAATAAAACATGAAAAGTTCAGCGTTAAAGCTACAATGTCGAACTTTGGCAGATTTTCACACTTTGGTGTCCCCTTACGACTACTTCAGCCACCAGTTTGCATCTTGAAGCTTCTCTGAGACCTCTGTAACCAGTAAAAGTCAGTCCGATGATTTTCTTGTCTTGCTATCCGTCACTTTTTCTCTTACTTTCCCCCTCCTTCTGTAATGTCCTGTTGTGTTTCTGCACTGAATCACACATGGTGCGCGTTTAAAATGGCCAGTGTGCTGAAATCCTTGCTGGTATGAAGTTCTGTAAAGCAAAACTCAGCTCAGGGCTGGATAAAAGAGACGTGAAGTGCGGTTTCTCAGCTTCTGGACGCTCCGGGGCAACAAAAGCTCCAGGAATGTATGTAATGAATGTCAATGTTTCATCAAAATGAGTCAGAAACACAGAGTTTTAAGGCTGGAAACTTATTATCCTATCTTGCTTTAAGCTCCATCACTGTTCACAGTTCCCAGTCCAGCAGAGATGCTTGGATATGATCGACCTTCCTTCACCAGCTCTCAGCTGGTATCAGGAGAACCGTGCGCCTAGTAGAAAAAAAAAGTAAGAATAAAAGTAAACTATAGTAGTTAAAGCATCAAAATAACTTTGTTTTTTGTTTGTTTGTTTTTTTTGTTAAAGTTGGGAATCAGAAGTATCCAGTGAAGACTCAGACATCTGTTATGCATTCTGTATATTTGAGCTGTTTTCAGGCATCCTTGAACAAATGTTTTCAGATCTGTCTCCAATTACTTCATACACTCTCAGCTCAGTCTTCTCAGGTTTGCACTGACGTTTCTCCATCCATCTTCTCTCCCCTTTCCTTTTCCTTTCCAGCCTTGGCCTGTTTTCGCCTTGCAGTTGCTCTCAGCAGACTCAGGCCGAAGCTGTGTTCAGCAGAGGGAGTTTCTGCTCTAAGTGCTTTTTCATGTTTTCGGGCGTTTGTCTGCAGGAGTCTGCTGAACCAAAGCTGCATTTGACTGTGAACTGAGTGATTTCAAATGCAGCTAAATTAAGACTCGGCCAGCCCTGCCAGAGTTTTCTCCTGTTGTGTTTTTCTACAGACATTTCTTCAGGCCTTCGTCTGTGGTTCTGCTGTCCATCAGCCGCTCTCAGAGGTAATACTCAGACCAGACACAAGGTCGACTCTGTGCTGGAAGCCTCTCGATCGATACGCTCAGACGCTTCAGAGGTTCAGCTCAGATATTTTCTCACTGAAGACTTCAGCTTTTATTATTTTCTTTCTCCATTTTTACTCTTCGATATTTCCCCCAGCAGCAGTCACCTTCCTTCTTGAACTTCCCCTCACAAAAGCAGAAATGACTCAGGAGTCTGAGCTGCTGGAGCATCGGGGGATTAACACTGAAGTGTTTGGATGACGGATTCTAATACAAGATGGACTTAATGCTGACAACACAAAGGACAAAGAACAAGTGTAAGGAGCTGAACCCCACTGTGAGTATGTTAGAGGACAGACCAAGGGGGGTTTGTCTGAGATCAGGAAATTGAATTATGAAGCAAAGTGACCCAAAGAAAAGAACTGCAGAGACTGATGCTGTTGAAGGGCCAACACTTCACCTGAAGGTTTCTTAATTAAATTGTGTGTGTGTTTGGTGTGTGTGTGTATGAGAGAGAGTGGTTCTGAAGTGGCTGGATTGTTATCTCTTCACTGGGCTGCCATTTAAACCCTTTCAGATGCTTCTAGACCCACATATGAGAGTATTTGCTGAATTCAGATCTGAAATAAAAACAGCCGCATCTGTTTCCAGAAATAAATATTTTTAAAAAGTCACCCTGAATCTTTGCATTTCATTAAAATGTGACCAGCCTGGATGTAAATCATGGAATAACTGCCACATTTTTGGGAGTTGAATTTGTTCATTGGATGTTTTCTAAGTAAACTCAACACTGATCCATATTTTGGATCCGTTTTCTACCATCTGTGTTGTATTTCTGCACATAAAAAAGGCGATGCGTCAGAGTTCCTGAGTGAGAAGAAAAGCTTCTGACGAAGGTGTTGGATTGCATTGATTTCGTGTGGAAGATGGCAGCATTCCAGCTGAATCACAGCCACCACCAGAACTTTCTGTGCGTTACTTGGTTTTGCAAAGTCCAGCAGACAGCCAGCTTGTCCTCTCTGGTTCTGGGTTTCTTCATCTCGCTCTTTGTCCTCCTTTTTCCTTGCACTTTGGAATGCTGTCATCACATTTCTTTGTCCCGCTTGCTTCCATCTGTTTCTCTTAACATCACGCCTCCGTCTTATTTGAGCTCGGTCCACTTTGGTCCTGACTGAAATATCTCCCCCACATTGGATGGATATAGTTCAGAACACAACTCTGACTGATTATTGGATGGATTTTGGGGAAATTTAACCTTTGATATCTCACATATTTAAAATAAACTGTGTACAAATGCATCATTGGTATATATATATTTATTATTACAGCTTTTTTTGTTGAGTATTACACCACCTTTTCAAAATCAGAAAGAAAAGAGGTTTCTTGCCTTGGTTAAATTTATCAGTCGCGGCCTCACTAATCTTTAGTTTTTCCCGTTAAGCTTGCCAACAATCTGCAGCGGAGGTTTACTTTCCCTGCGAGGACGATAACCATCTCCCACTGCAAACTTCAGGGCTTTCATGAGAGCGTGCTCCTCGCTGCCGACGTCTCTGGAAATGTGTAAAACACCGTTTGGCTCATGAGCTCCATTTCTAAAACCGTCCTGTTCACGCCCCCGCCCCCGCTCCCCTCCCTCCCCCCTTCCCCTTATCAAAGAGCCGGGACAATCAGAGGTTTATCGCTGCTGGAGATGGGAGCAGGAAGCAGATGTTGCTCTGATTACACACACAGAGTTGATCAGCGAGTGGCGTTAGCTGCTGCCTCAAGGCCTGAGAGGAGCTGGGTGGGGGGGCCAAGTCTTTGGATCCAGTCGTGTTATCTGCTGAACATGTGCAGAGCAGGTTCAAAACGCCAACAGAAACCTTGTTATCAGTGTGTGTGTGTGAATGAAAGACACACCGATCATCATGTAGTTTCTACTTTAATAAGAATGCACCTCGGCACTCCTTTATTTTCTTCACTTTAAGCTATTATTTTACAAACTAGATATAAAAGGACATAAATAAATGACATAAGTTACATGTACCTAGGGCTCCTCAACCAAAACAAAAAGAAAAAAAAAAAAATCATGATCATGTCCAAAAAGTACAAAAAAGATCAGAGAATGTTAGATCTAGATCGTATGGCATCGGAAGGCGTACAATGACTTTTACTCTTGTTATTTTTTTTTCTGTTTTCAACTCATTTGACATTTAAGTAAAGGGGGAAAAAAAAGTATTTTACAGTACATTCTGGTTTCCTTCTCCTTCCTAACATATCTTGCATATTTCCAAACAGGTCCTTTTACTCGATAGATTAATCCCCCTTCCCCTTTCCAAAAATAAAAATAAACAACACATTTTCAAGAATCATAGAGTTGTATTAAGGACGGAGGTGTTGTTGTTTTACATGAAGTGTTCAGAAACATTCACATACGTGTAGTTTAAAGAGATAAACAGAAGGAATGCGGTCCACTGGGTTGAACCTGCAGCGGTGGGATGTGCTCTGGAAAAAAATGAAAATCACCAACAGTTTTCCCTTCTTAATGCCTTTTCCCTTCACTCTCCTGATCCTTTATCGGGCACAGGTGTGTCCGAATCACCTGGCGCTGTCCGCACATTGAAGAAGACGTTTGCTCCTCGGCTTCTGATGAGCTCAGAGACTCTGACCTGCAGCTTTCTCAGCCGAGCGTCCTTCTGCAGCAGGACTGGGTTCATGTCAGAAAGCTGCTGAGAAAAGCTGCTGCTGGGAGTTCGCATGACGTGAGCGCCGTGCCTCGGGGCGTTCGCACCAAAAGCAAAGAAAAGTCCAGGTTTGTCTTTTTTTTTTATCAAAAACTATACAACTCTGTTACGTCCTCCTCCATCATGACATGGAAACAGACACAATAACCCATAAACACACCTACACACACACGCACGCACGCGCTCCGATCAAACTCTTGTTACTCAACATGCAAACATATCAATAATAGAACAAAAAGTCACAAATGAAGCTTTGAAGAAACGTCTGCTGGAGCAGGTTTTTCAGTTATGTTACATTCTTCCTCTGTCTCTGTTTATGCTGTTGGATTAATCCCAGGAATTCCAGCTTTTCCATCTGGATGGCCGTAAGCTCAGGGAAGCTGGTCCTTCAGGGAGACCTGTTGTGACGCTGGGCATTGGAGACCCCAAACAAGAAGAGGTAAGGGGGGAAGGAGAGGAATGATAAAGAGGAGAGGGAGGAATTCTGGTGGCAGTGAGTGAAGCCGAGATCCGGTTTGTGATGGACGGCAGCAGCTGGGGAGAAGGAAAGAGAAGGGCAGGAATGAGAGCCTGCATCAGTCACGCTGGTTTTCAGTGTAAACATTTTCTGCTCCAACCAACAATCCTGCTCTGCAGCACCATGGAACATTCAACTCATCTGCTAAATAAAGCCAGAACCAGAACAGATGCTGCAGACTGATGGTCTGCAGGGACAGTCTGGACTTTGTAGCTACAACATGTTCACATTTGTGCTGCACAAGTTGCTGTTCTTGCTTTATATGCAAAAGTTGATTTATTGGCCCACCTCAAAGCTCAGAAACAGACACCTCCAGGGTCTGTTGTTCACATAAATTCTTCTGTTTTGGGTTTACCCTAAAAAATCATTTGTAAATTTTCCACAGATAGTGACAGAAGTTATGGTTTTGGATTTACTAGATCTAAGCTCCATTACTGACCCAGTCAACCATAACATCCTATTAGACAGACTGGAAAATAAGGTGGGTTTCAGGTTCAGCTCTGAATTGGTTTGAATCCTACTTCAAAGACAGGGACTACTTTGTGTCATTTGGTAAACTATATCAAAACAACACTTGGAGTTCCCCAATGCTCCATTTTGGGCCCCATATTGTTCAGCATCTGCACGCTCCCACTAGTTCTATACATGGACAAAGAATAAAATATCTGACCATAATTTTGCTGATGACTCTCAGGGCCTGATTTACAAAGAATCCAAATTGCGAGTCTAATGTGTTTGCCTCGCAAAAAAAAAAGCGTGCGCTGTCATTTTAGCGTTTGCGGGTGATCTACAAAGATTACACGCGCAATCTGTAACAGGCGCAAACAGCAGGATTTAAATGAGGATTTAGCGTGCGCTCTCCCTGCGCCACGGAAAGTTCAGAAGAACATGTGGTAAACGCAAAAAGAAATTCATCCTGATATAGAGATGTTAGTTTCAGAGATATAATGAGGCAAATAAAAAACAGAATGTAAGATAAATATGAAGAGTTCATTTGCAAAAATAGACAAACGCCATTTAGAAAAAATGGAGTTAACTGCTTTTGCACATAAACTCTTCATTTACTTTTTTAATATTTTCAGCAAATCAAGCTCACATGAAGTAGAGGGTTTTAATGATGTAAAATGGAGATAGGATGTTTGTACCCGACAACAACAAAAGCAGTTAACTCCGTTTTTCCACAGTGATGTTTGTCTGTTTCTGCAAATGAACTCTTCATATCAGTCAGTCATTTTCTGTACCGCTTATCCAATTCAGGGTCGCGGGGGTTGCTGGAGCCTATCCCAGCTATTATCAGGCGAGCCAGCTATTATCTCTTCATATAATAACTATAAATAAAAACGATGCAGCAGGTTTCCCTGTGGATCGTAAGAAGAGGCCAGTTTAAGGACGTGGATAAGGACACGCTGTTGAAGATGATCTGATGTTACGCACAGACTGCGCGCTCTTTGGCACAATGCCAGCCGCGGGACCTGTGTAATTGCCCCCCACCCCATGCAAAACTAAAGTAGTATCAATAGTTTGTGCGTTACTGGTTATTTTCACTGAGTTTTCTGTGGGGTGGGGGCCAACTTCACACAGGACAGCAACCTCAGAACAGCAGCAGCAGTTGCTGCAATGAGGAGGAGCAGGAGATGATTTTAATTTAAAAATATGCCATTGGCAAAAAGTAAAAGAAAATAAAAAGACATAATTAATATCAGCTTTAACTACCATGATGCTGCAGCTGCAGATGTTCTGGTTCATGTCTAGAATTAACTCGTGTTAAACAGTGATGATTGTTATTTAATTAAATAATGAAAACTTGACGTGTCGCCTGAACACATGATGAGAAATGATTCTGACCCGATGTCTGCAGTCCTGTGTGCAGCATTCTTTCAGCCATCAGTGCGTAAAGCTGCCAGTTATACCTACTTTTCAGACGTGCTAAATTACACGCAAATTTTTGCCCCCGCTTTCCGTTGAACGGTTGATAGATCACATTGCGCGTATTAAACTGAGGTTTTGCATAGTCTCCTCCCAATATTTTGCGCCTTCTGGCAGAAACGCCCAGTTTGCATATTCATCTGCAGCAGATGCGCAAAATGGACAGCGGCGCTATTTTGCCCCTTAATAGGCGCAAACCTCCTTTTGCCCTGCTTTGTAAATCAGCTCTGGCGGATTATTGCGTGCGCAATGAAGATAGCGCCTGTTTTAACAAGTGCAAACCTTTCGTAAATCGGGCCCTCAGTTCTCTATTACTGTCTCATCAGGAGACTCTGGTCCCAGACAACGGGGACGCTTCAGTAGCTGCGTTTACATGGACTCAAATATACCGATTGCTTTTGGTTTATAGGCTCTTTCGGAATGAAAATGATCCATGTAAACAGCTCTTTTTGAATGGGAAGTGCCGAACCGAATTAATTTTCTTTCGGTTTCACGGGGGTAGAATATTCCTTTCCCCAAACCGAAATAGGGTATCATTTAAACGCTGAATTGAAAAGTTGTGAGGTTGGGCTCTTACAGCGCATGCTTCGACAAGACGCCAACATGCAACAAGTGACGTTTCCTCACGTTGACAGGTGGCTGTCATGGGTGACTGTGACAGGGCTGTGAACAACGTAATTCCCTGGACAGCGACAGAAAGTTTGTTTTTAACTCAAACTTTGTCTCTACAGCTTTTCCTTTTGGTTGTTTCCAGTAGGAGCGCATGAGTATCAGCTGCTGCTTGATTAGGCAAGGCAAGTTTATTTGTATAGCACATTTCATGTACAGAACAATTCAAAGTGCTTTACATAAAACATTATAAGCAAAAGGGAGAGAAAAAAAAAACAATTAGAAGCATGATTCAAAATTAAAAGCAATTAAGATTAAAAAGAGAGAATACAGAGACGTGCGGATTTTAACTTTTGAATAAAATCTACGTAAATGCAGCTGAGAACAGGTGGGTCTTCAGCCTGGATTGAAATAAACTAAGTGTTTCAGCTGATCTGAGACTTTCTGGGAGTTTGTTCCAGACATGTGGAGCATAGAAGCTGAACGCAGCTTCTCCATGTCTGGTTCTGACTCTGGGAACTGATAAAAGACCGGATCCAGATGACCTGAGGGGTCTAGTAGGTTCATACTGGGTCAAGAGGTCACTGATGTATTTTGGGCCTAAACCATTCAGAGCTTTATAGACCAGCAGCAGAACTTTAAAGTCTATTCTCTGATGGACCGGCAGAAACCACAACAACTGCAACGATCAGCTGTTTGTAGACCTCCGTCTTTAATAAATAACGTGATTTACATCATTCTGTGCATGTCAGACAGGATTATTTTGAATAAATATTGGCGCCTGTACACACCAGATCGGAATGTATTAGTTCCCATGTAAACAGCTGCCCTAAAATCCTCAATCAGAATGATTTCAATCAGAATGATTTCATTCCGAAAGGGAAAAAAGTCTCCATGTAAACATACCCAGTCAATTCAATATGCAAATGTGTCAGAATTTTCCTCTTAGGAACAAAGATGAATCTGAAATGATTGTCTTTGGAACCAAAGATTACCATTCAAATATTAGTGCTCAGTCAATAATGTTAAAAACAGCAGATCAATCCAGAAATCTTTGTGTCATTCAGGATTCTGAGAAAAAAATGCACAGCCTTATTAAAGGCAGGAATTGTGAAAGAATAAACAAGCAAGTCCAGTTTTTTAATAGGAATGGGTGAAGAAGCGTTTAAAACCAAAAAGAATGAGCCCACCCACGTTTCTCTCCGTTGCCTTGAACAGGCTGTGTGCTGCATAAAGCGCTGCAATTCGGTGGCCACATTTCCCGTGCTGTCCTACGGATGTGACGTCAAATGACGCTGCATCTGCATCCCTGACAGTTTTGATACAGGAAGAAGACGGTCGCGGTAAATTTAAACACTGTAAGTGATAGTTATGGATTCTTCTGCTGTCAGCAAACGATCCAGATCAACTGAGAGACACTAAAAAGTGTAACTAGGAAGAAAAAGACTTCATCAGCGTAGTAAACAGCGTTATAGCTTCAGTTTGTGCGCACTCCCATGATGGCTCATGGCTGCAGTATCCCGCAGCGCCAGTCGCGAGTCTAATTTCTTAATCTTGCCTCTAGTCCCTACAAAGCAGCAACCAAATCAGCCTTTTATCACCAGAAGAATATAACTGGAATAAGAAGACTGATGCATCAACGCGATTGCTTGAAATGGGCTTCTGGGGTGTTTTAACTTAAAGGGACTTGAGGCGGGAATTTAAAAAAACCAAACATGCATGTCCATTTTTCTTATACTAATGGGTGATGAAGCGCTAAATACCAAAAACAACGTTTCCATCCACGTTTCTCTCCGTTGCCTTGAACAGGCTGTGCTGCAAAATGCGCTGCAATTTGGTGTCCAAATTTCCAGCGCTGCCCGGCGGACGTGACGTCAAATGACGCTACATCCGCTGTTTTGATGCAGGAAAAAGCCGGTCGCGTTAAATTCAAACACTGTAAGCGATAGTTATGGATTCTTCTGCCGTCAGAAAACGATCCAGATCAACTGAAAGACACTAAAAAGTGTAACTACGAAGAAAAAGCTTAGTAAACAACATTATAGTTTTCCAGCTCTGCCATGCGGACGTGACGTCAATTGATGCTACATCTGCAGTTTTAATATAGGAAGAAGCCGGTCGCGGTAAATTCAAACACTGTAAGCGATTGTTATGGATTATTCTGCCGTAAACAAACTCTGCATTGGAATAAGCAGGTACAGAAAATGGATGGAGATGGAACATGAGGTCATGTTAAAGTTATAAGGTTAAAGCTAAGGTATGTTATCAGTCTTTTGTTGTAATCGCCTTCTTGCTTGCTCTGCCAAAGTAGCTACTTGTAATTGAGCCAACAGAGATAGGTGTTAACTAGCTGAGATCTTTAACCAAGTGATCTCTGCAAGCTGACATGTTTTCAGCTCCTTTTGATTCCAAATAAAAGATGACAGGACATTTTCCTCTTTGCTCTTGGATGTTTCATAAAATCCTTTGTTTGTTCTGCCTTTTTTGTGGACATCATTAGAAACTCTGAAGTAACTTCGTCTAATGATTTGAGCTATTGATAAAACCAAAAGCAACACGAGCAGAGGAGTCACACACTGGTCTAAAATGAGCTCAGTCGGCCACCACTTCATGAGGATGATGTGCGCCATGTGAATACAAATGAGCGGTTATTAAACAGGTAAAGACAAGGTATTTAAACGTTTTAGTGCAAAAAAATAGTCCAGTTTGTTAGTCCAGAGAAAAGTTGTCATCAGGATACAAATCTCATATTGTGGTTCCAGCTTCTTTCCTGGGAATTTTATCAGATTTCTTTGAATATTTGAAATTTGGTAACAAGACACACTGCCGCCCATAAAACTGGAATAACTTTGTATTCCAACTTTATGAGCAACAGTGTAAACTCAATAATTCACCACTGCTGACTTTTGGAGTTTATAACATTTGTCATAAACTTGGACATGAATGAAATAAATGGCAGATGAAAACAATAATAAACTGCAGCCCCATTAAAAAGCACCACACACACTAAACCAGTTTCATTATATTCTGGTCTCTGACTAACTGGACTCTAAGGGCCCGATTTACGAAAGGTTTGCGCTTGTTAAAACAGGCGCTATCTTCATTACGCACGCAATAATCCGCCAGAGCTGATTTACAAAGCAGGGCAAAAGGAGGTTTGCGCCTGTCAAGGGGCAAAATAGCGCCGCTGTCCATTTTGCACATCTGCTCCAGATGAATATGCAAATTGGGCGTTTCTGCCAGAAAGCGCAAAATATTGGGAGGAGACTATGCAAAACCTCAGTTTAACACGCGCAATGTGATCTATTAACCGTTCAACGGAAAGCGGGGGCAAAAGATTGCGTGTAATTTAGCACGTCTGAAAAGCAGGTATAACTGGCAGCTTTACGCACTGATGGCTGAAAGAATGCTGCACACAGGACTGCAGACATCGGGTCAGAATCATTTCTCATGATGTTTTCAGGCGACATGTCAAGTTTTCATTATTTAATTAAATAACAATCAACATCACTGTTAAACACGAGTTAATTCTAGACATGAACCAGAACATCTGCAGCTGCAGCATCATGGTAGTTAAAGCTGACATTATTTATGTCTTTTTATTTTCTTTTACTTTTTGCCAATGGCATATTTTTAAATTAAAATCATCTCCTGCTCCTCCACACCCCAGCGACTGCTGCTGCTGTTCTGAGGTGTCCTGTGTGAAGTTGGCCCCCACCCCACAGAAAACTCAGTGAAAATAACCAGTAACGCACAAACTATTGATACTACTTTAGTTTTGCGTGGGGTGGGGGGCAATTACACAGGTCCCGCGGCTGGCATTGTGCCAAAGAGCGCGCAGTCTGTGCGTAATATCAGATCATCTTTACCAGCGTGTCCTTATCCACGTCCTTAAACTGGCCTCTTCTTACGACCCACAGGGAAACCTGCTGCATCGTTTTTATTTATAGTTATTATATGAAGAGTACATTTGCAGAAACAGGCAAATGCCACTGTGGACAAACGGAGTTAACTGCTTTTGTTGCTGTCCGGTACAAACGTCCTATCTCTATTTACATCATTAAAACCCTCTACTTCATGTGAGCTTGATTTGCTGAAAATATTAAAAAAGTAAATGAAGAGTTTATGTGCAAAAGCAGTTAACTCCGTTTTTTCTAAATGGCGTTTGTCTATTTTTGCAAATGAACTCTTCATATTTATCTTATATTCTGTTTTTTATTTGCCTCATTATGTCTCTGAAACTAACATCTCTCTATCAGGATGAATTTCATTTTGCGTTTACCACATGCTCTTCTGAACTTTCCGTGGCGCAGGGAGAGCGCACGCTAAATCCTCATTTAAATCCTGCTGTTTACGCCTGTTACAGATTGCGCGTGTAATCTTTGTAGATCACCCGCAAACGCTAAAATGACAGCGCACGCTATTTTTTTTGCGAGGCAAAGACATTAGACTCGCAATTTGGATTCTTTGTAAATCAGGCCCTAAGACTGTCTAATAAATGGATGTAATTAGATTAATTAGAGAACTTAAATAAGTGGAGAGTAAAGCTGATGCATGAGCTGAATGCAGGTTTTATGATCTCCCACTCAGAAAATACAGAAAACAGAGATGCTGATGATTGAGGACCAGCCGGTCTTGGTTCTTGCTAACAGGCTGTGAGCTCTGCTTGGTCCGTTTGGCTGACCTGGTGTCGGCTCTGATTAATTCTTGTCATTAATAAGCCAGAAGTAACGGGCCACTGACTGATCAGTGGTTATTGATCTGCCTGAGGTGGTGCGATCCTGCTTGTTAATTAACACAGGCTGAGGGGGGTGGGGGTCCTAATGGTGTACTCAGAAGCATGCTGTGATAATAAATGCAGGTTTGATCCCGTTTATCAGTTCGGTTTGAGCCTGGGTGACATAGAATATTGATCCTCACCTTGATGACAGGTTGATTAATCCTCCTCTTTTTTCTGGTTTGTTGTCTTGGTGATGACGAAGCTGATGATGATGGTTTACTGTGCATTCATGCTCTTTGGAGCCAGTTCACCTGGTCCAAACGGAAAGTGGTGCGGAAAAGTTGGCTGGAGGGGGTTGGGAGGTCCGATTCAGATGGGAGATGCATGGAAGAATCCAAACAGTGTGTTTGGTTATCCAAGGTGTTGCAGGGCGGTTTTGGGAAGACGGGGAGTGGGAAGGCTCCTCTGGAAGATCAAAGACATTCTCAGTAACGTCCTGAGGGCATTGTGGAGAACAACAAGGCCAGAACTGAGCCAAAAAACACGAAAAGCTCCTTTAAAAAAACAGCTTTCCCTGCACCAGCATCCCCCTCCAGAATCCAACCCTCAGCCTCTCACAGACCTCCTGTTCACATCTGATGGGTTGGAGAGAAAATCAAGCAGATCCAGCAGAGAGAGAACAACGGTGGCCGCGCAGAAACAACTCATGTACAATAAACACAGTCACAGGAAAAGAAAAAAAACTGCTCCTCCCGTTATTCCAGAAAGGACGTTCCAGAAAAAAACACTTATCCCAGAAAAGGGGGGAGAAAACGTGATCCCTCCCCCCTCCCTCACTTTTCCTTCCACTCCATAAAGGCACTCCAGACTTGGAAGCACTTTTTCAGCCGTCCCTCCATCCATCCATAAATGCTTTAAAGTCCGGTTCTCCAGAACAACAAAAAGGGCAAAGGTCAGATTTTTCAACAAAAGTGCCGTTTTAGCCACTTTTTTCTTCATCGTCTTCTTTTCTTTTACATCCAAATTTAAAGTGCATGGATGAGGTAAACTATTTCTTCATAGTTTGTCTCTTTTTTAATATGTCATCTTTTTTGTTATTTATTCATTTTTCTCATAAGAAATAAAGTCGTTTTGATCCTTCATGTCAGCGTCGCTCTTTCAAACAGGAACCATTCTGCCTTGCATCTGTTGCATTTGGGACAGCATTCCCTGGACGCTGGTCAGGATCTTGTTCTGGTGTGCTGCTGAGGAGATGCCGATGCGTGCCATGTCCCTGGAAAAAGGAGGGTAAAAGGGTCAAAACAATGATTTGATGGAATTATACAGCTCGAAGCAGAAACAGCTGCCTGATCAACAGAGAAAAATTAAAATATTACAAACAACTGACACATTAAACACAAGTATCACTCACAAAAAGATGCAGGGGATTAGCTTAATTGAATTTAAAAAAAACGAACATCTTTATCTGCTTTGATTAAGCAGGAAATCTTCTCAGCCATCAAAAGAAGCAGAAGTGCGCTTCATGAGAAATAATGCACATCAGTCGATTATTGAGACTGCAGTGGGAAACCCTCAGGGCCTTCAGATTGGATGTTATCCAATCAAAATCCTCCATCTCTATTAAGACCCAGTCAGTACTTCATGAATCCTGGTGCAGGGAAATGTATTTATTCTGGTTTGGAGAGTGATGGGCAAACTGACCAATCACAGTTTGATTTTATGTGGGTGGGGCAAAAACCCCAGCCCGGGGCCTTCCTGAAGTCCGATCAACGTCACTGTCATCTGAGCAGAGCGGTAAGAACTAGCGTGAGAGTTGAATGGCGGCGAACGAGAGTGACGTTCTGGCTAGCTGCTAAAAACACCTGTTTTCAAGGCGGACTTTTTCTGAAAAGCATCAAATAATCTAAAACGGACAACCAACTCCAGAATTAGAGTTGAAAGAAAAAAATCAATCTTTGTGTCCACCTCCTCTATTGAGCGCTCTTTCTCGGCCTGGGTGCTTGGACATTGATGTCCACAGAGAGAGGACTTCTTATGGAACATGTCAAAGGATAAACTGTAATTAAGACGCTGACATCGCCCACTTCACAAAGAAAGACCTGCAGATGGATTTGTTTTTCATCTAGTAGGGTAGACCTGTGTTATAAACCAGCTGTTATTCTCATGGGAATAATATTACGGCCCAAGGAAATTTGGGGTTATTTCCTTTATTGTTAAATGTGCGAGCCGATCTCTGCAAGGTTTTGGATTTTTCATAGAGGTTTTTCTTTTCCCTCTTGCCCCCCTGTCTGCCCCTGTAGAGAATTTAGGAGTTGTTTTGAAACGTAAAAACGTTGATCAAGACTTTAGGGTAGGGTCACATGGACGCTTTTGTTACGATTAAAAAGTTCTCAAGTCCAGAAAAGGGACTAGATCCGTATTTCTTGTGCCATGCAACTGCGGCAAAAGTCCGGAAAGGTTGTCAGAATGGAACGGTTGGAAGAGGCCGTCTGCACGATTTTTAAAGTCTGGAACGTTTGACCCGGGGGGGGGGGGGGGTGTTGGATCTCTGGCAGCGGTTGTGTGTCTCTCACCGGAGCTCCCTGCCGACGCTCCTCCCGAAGTAGACGTCCCTCATGCACACCGGGTAATAAGACACATTTACACAAACGCCACCCACGACACATGTACGTGCATAGATTATTTATTAGAGACAGACATCGCACTCTAACAGGTGTGAGACCAGCTGGACTGGAGTTTTGCCATCTCTATTTGCATCACGGCGTGATAACAACGGTTTCGTGCTCAAAACGGTTCAGAAAACAACCATGAGACCGCGCAGAGTTGTCGGATCCCTGCTGCAAGAATCCAGATTGTTTAAGTCTAGTTCGCTTGAGGAAACCCATGAGACCGCGCCCCAAATTTGCTGTTAAACGTGTATTTAGTAAAACTACAGTATGCGTCATGGTTTGAAAGCGCTGTCCATGGTGATGACTGTCGTCCTTGTCAGCAGCATCAGCTGATAATATTTTCAGATAAGTTTTTCTGTTTTCTGTTTCATATTTACAGATTTTGGCTTGCCAAGTACGTTTATCAGATCATCTATGTAACCTAAATGATTTTCAGTTTCCTGGTGACAACGTTGAGTCGGTGTCTTGTTGCTGGGAGTTTTATCTATGGGGTTTTTTGGTGCTGATGGCTGAGATGAAGGCCCAGCTGTGGAGCTCACGGTTCGCCAGTGTGAGACTGTTTCTAAAGTAAATGTTATCCCAGGACTTCCTCTCCTCCCCATCCCCACTCACTCTTGTGTCATGTGGACCACAGCTTCCGGTGTGGTGTATCCAGCTGCGGTAAAGTTGTCGCTGTATCGCTCCATGCCGATGGCCTGCAGCCAGTCCTCCACTGAGCCCAGCGTTGAAGACGGCTCCGGGCTCCCCGGCTCCAGCAGGGTGGTGTTGGACCTGCGGTGGACGGAGGAGAGAAAGAGTTACGCTTTCCGAACTGTTCCAACATGGTCTCAGCTTTGGCTTTAAGTTTTACAGCTGCTGTTTGAAGCTGCAGCTCATAAAGCAGAACCGTGAGGTTTTGCAGCAGTCTGCAGACACACGATTAAAGTTCTGCTCCACTTTTTCCTTCAGACGGGATGATGATGTGCAGCACAGCCACCTTTACAGGAAACCTGCAGGACTCTGCTGATTACAGCTGCCGTGACGACAGACTGCCCTGCAGCCGTACAGAGCACCACGTCCACCACCGCATCGCTCTGCAGCTTCGTTTGATGGAATCAAAGAGGAATCTGTCAGTTCTGTTTTGTGGCTGGAACCGGAGACGGAGCCAAGTCCAACACAATTCCTGCTCGGTGTGACCGACACACTTACTTACTCCTTATTTTACAGAAAACACACAGCCCCTGTTTCAACTTCAGTGACTTTTACACACATCCGTCAGTACATTCCCCTCTCCTCTTTTCTTCTCTCCTTTCTGCAACGAGCCGTTAGAACCCAGAAAACTTTTATTTGGGCCCGTTGTCGTCCTGCTCTGCTTCCTTTCTTCATCATTTCAAAAAGAACGCCGAGTCATCTCCAATGTCAGGTGGAAAAGATTACACACAAGAATCATTTTCCACACACACTCCCTCCCGTTACTGTAAAAGCTGCATTTCTAATTACTCCACCAGGACTGTTCTCCGGCTCTCACGAAGTCCTGTTAGGTATGCGTGTGTGCATGTGTGTGTGTGCAACCATGCAACACACACTTGTTAAAGTCAAACAGACTCCCGTCGCCCTGCGTCGAGTCTGTAAACACACACTCGGGTCATTCCTAACACATTTAGCTGCCAGAGTAACGGTGTTGGGGATGTTTGCTTTTACCCCCCTCACATTTCTGAGTGTACGGCACCATTAAAGCTGCTCTGAGGAGACGTCCATCAGGGAGGCTGGCTGTGCAGAACACACACACATACTTTGTGTGCTTTGGATAATGGTGCTCAGCAGGTTGGTGGTTCAACTTCTACATGTTTAAGAAAAAGCTGCTGAATGTATATTGAGAACAATAATAAGATGAGACTGTGCGATATAGAAATAAATCACATCTAAGCACTTTCTCAGGTCCTCCTGTTCACTTACTTAATTTTATCCTCTCTTCATTGGCTGCCCGTGCGGTTTAGGATCCATTTTAAACTACCTTTATTTGCTTTTAAGTGCCTGAACAGTCTTGCCCTGCAGTACCTCTCTGAGCTCCTCTGCCCCAACACTCCTTCTTGGTCTCTTAGGTCAGCTGACCAGCTCCTCCTAGGGTTGCCCAGGGCCAGTAGGAAGCTCAGAGGGGACCGGGCTTTTGCCGTGGCTGCACCTAAACTTTGGAATAAGTTGCCACTGCACATCTGACAGGCCTCTTCTTTAACAGTTTTTAAGTCTCTTCTAAAATCTTATTTGTTCACTTTGGCATTTGGCCCAACATGACATGTAGACATTTTGATTTGGATTGTTTTCTGATTTGTTTTTAACTGCTTTCTAGTTCTGTATTTTATGTTAGTTAACTCCACTGATTTTATTATGACTATGTTGTTTTATCTTATGTTTGTACAGTTTTGTACTTTGGTCAACTTTGTTGTTTTAAAAGTGCATTATAAATAAAGTTTCTATTGCTATTGCTACTTATTAACACAAATATCTAATCAGCCAATCACTTGGCAGCAATTCAGTACATCTAGTCATGTAGACATGGTGAAGACGACTTGCTGAAGTTCATTCTGAGCATCAAATGGTCTGAAGAAGAGGAAATATCTAGTGAGCAGCAGTTGTCTGGACCTAGATAATTTTGTTGATGTCAGAGGGGAATGGGCAGACTGGTTGGAGATGATAGAACGGCAACAGGAAGTCAGATAAGCACTAGTTCCAACCAAGATATGCAGGATAGCATCTCTGAACACACAACACGTCCAACCTTGAAGCGGATGGACTACAACAGCAGAAGACCTCACCAGGAGCCACTCCTGTCAGCTAAGAACAGGAAACTGAGGCTACAATTCAGACACACTCACCAGAACTGGACAATAGAAGAAGGAGAAACATGATGAGTCTCCATTTCAGCTCCACATTCAGATGCTAGGCCCAGAATTTGGTGGAAACGTCATAAAAGCATGAATCCATCCTGCCTTAGATGAAGAGTTTAGTCTAGTCTTGACTATTTTCTTGGCCCATTTTGGGCCCCTTAGTACCAACATGGCATGGTTTAACCACCACAGCCTACCTGAGTATCATTGCTGACCATGTCCATCCCTTTATGACCATAGCGTAGCATCTTCTAATGGCTACTTCCAGCAGGATAATGCACCATGTTACGAAGCTCAGATCATCTCCAACTGCTTTCTTGAACATGACCATGAGTTTACTGAACTGCAACGGCCTCCACTATCACCAGATCTCAATCCATCAGAGCAGCTTTAGGATGTGGTGGAACGGGAGATTCTCATCATGGATGTGCAGGCAACAAATCTGCAGCAACTGTGTGATGTTATCGTGTCAATAGGGGGCAAAACCTCAGGAATGTTTCCAACACCTTGTTGAATCTATGACACCAAGAAAAGGGAGTCTAACCCGGCAAGATGGACCTGAGAAAGTAGGTCAAAGTGAAGGTGGACTAAAAGACCTACAGTACGATAGTAAAATTAAAACTATATTAGCATGTAAATTTATAATCCCGCATTAATAATTTGAACATCATCTTAATTTTCATTGATAAATGTCAGTCCCGTCCCCTCACCTGACTGCAGTTTCACCCCCGGTCCTCTTCAAGGTGCTGGGGTTCCGGATCAGCTTGTCCAGCATGTTGACGATCTGTCCGAACTTTGGTCGGTCGGCCCTCTCTCGCTGCCAGCAGTCCAGCATGAGCTGGTGGAGCGCTACAGGGCAGTCCATGGGTGGGGGCAGCCGATAGCCTTCATCAATTGCTTTGATCACCTTGATATGGATTATTGCCGTTAGTCACCGCATGTGTGGATGTAGATGCAATAAAACCTGCAGCTGCTTTGTTTTTATGTGTAAAATAGAGATTCTTAATCATGATGGGCACAACCACAAAGTGATTGCTGTTAAAGCCACATTCTCTGGACTTACATCTTGGTTACTCATGTCCCAGTATGGCCTCTCGCCATATGACATCACCTCCCACATGACGATGCCGTAGCTCCACACGTCGCTGGCTGAGGTGAACTTTCTGTAAGCGATGGCCTCAGGGGCCGTCCAGCGGATGGGGATCTTCCCTCCCTGTAATTTAAAGTCGGCTTGATTAATGAAAGCTGACAAATAAGGTGACACACATTCATTCACACACACTGGTGCACTCACCCTGGTGGTGTAGGCAGCCTCAGGGTCGTCCTCCAGAACTCGAGACATGCCGAAGTCGGACACCTTGCACACCAGGTTGCTGTTGACCAGGATGTTGCGGGCAGCCAGGTCGCGGTGGACGTAGCTCATGTCTGACAGGTACTTCATGCCCGATGCGATGCCGCGCAGGATGCCGACGAGCTGGATGACCGTGAAGCGACCGTCATTCTTCTGCAGAAAAAAAGGAAAACCTTCCACCGTTATTATTCCTCCAAAATCCCATTTACAGACATAAACTGGACTTCCTCATCCAAACAAAGCCTTCGGGATTGAGTCAACATCTACTTCAACTGATGCTGCATTTCACAAACGGCGAGTTGATGAAAGCGGATGGAGATATGGATCCAGTGTTTGCCAAGCAGCACTTGTAATTTCAGTGGACGGCATTACACAGATAAGATGGCATCAACACAAGATGGTGCACGTGTGTGTGTGCAGACAGACACGCATGACTGACCCTCAGGAATGCATCCAGCGATCCGTTTTCCATGTACTCCGTGATAATCATCACCGGCTTACCTGGAAGAAACAAGAAGGAAGAGCGAGGCAGGTGATTATAGAGGTAAACGATGCACATCACAGCTCTTACACAGCAGGAGGGTGTGTGTGTGTGTGTGTGAGAGAGTGTGTGTGTGTGTGGGAGAGTGTGTGTGTGTGAGGCAATCCATCTCTGTCCCGCAGTGATTTAATTAGCTCAGTGCTGTCCTGACGTCTCCTTTCTTTCTCTGCACATTTAAAGGCAGAGCCACTAAAACAAAACATCACACACACACACACACACACACACTTCCACCATCTTGTGTTTATGCAGATACTGTATGAAGTGTTTCATCACACCCAGAATCCAACTGGCTGTTTTTCAGTGTCTTCTCTGCAGACTTAAACACATCTGTCACTCTCCGCTCTCCTCCCTCTATGACACTCCTCCCCAGTACCATGTTTCCTCCCCCCCTGGCCTCTCTCACCCCTTCCTTTATCTGAAGCAGGCCAGGCGGTGCTGAGGCTGGACGTTCCCTGGTGAGTCCGTCTGTCTTTGTCTCTAAGGATGAGGGAGGACGTCAGCAGAAGAAGGGGAACAAATAAAAACACAGGACAGTCGGTTTGTTTGTGCCGGTGTCTAACCAGCCGTGGAAGCCACACATGCTGCCGCAGAGTCCTCATCCTGCAGCTCTTTTCTTTGTTCCACGTGAAGCGGAACAGTTCAGGTGGATCTTTGAGAAGTGCTGCAGAGAGCAGAGTGGTGGAGGTCTAGAAGGTGAAGTTCCTTCACTCCACAGCAGGTCTCTCACCGTGCCAAGAGGCCGTCAGTCACCGCCTCACCCACCGCGTGATTGGCAGTCCATTAATTACAGGGAACTCCAGCCATGCCCCAAAAAGAGGAAGTTGGTCTAAAGTTGGGGGAGAGCGTGGGGCCCTCTTTGTCAGCCATCTTTGTTCCCTTTGTTGTGTGCCTCTGCCCTGGGGCAGCCACTGATTGACAGCTTCGCAATCAAGTGTGAGGATCGTCTGACCTGCGACCTTAAACTCTCGCCTTCCCAGCCCCGCCCTCTTCCCTCCAGCCCATTTGCATGCTAATTCCTTGTTTACTGAATACGTCCCGCCGCCTTTGGCAATGAACTCTGGGCAGGGGCTGCGTCAGAGGGCCGATTATCACCTGCCAACAGGCCAGGGGAGTTTGGGGAAAACGCAGCAGGGGGACAATGCTGAAGGAACGTTGGGAACATGCTAGTGAATCTGGCTTTAAAGATCCATAACACAACTTTTAGCAGTTTTCTCAGTGACGCGCCCCCTCAACAACTAAACTAGCATCCATCTTGCATCGTACCTGTACTGTGATTCACTCCAGCCAGTAAAAGACAGTCTTATCTTGACTCTTGTTTTGTCCCTTCCACTCTTTCTTTTCCTCTCTTCCTTCGGTAATGTTTGTGTTTCTTCACCAAAGCGGCCATGGTGCGCGTTCAAAACACCCACTGTGTTCACGTCTGGTTCATATGCGTTTGCTAGTACATGACGTGGTGAACAGCCAACAGTCGGCTTCAATGTCACGGCCGCGTCCCAGATGGAAAAGTTACATCGTGCGGTTTCTGAGCCTCGGGACGCTGCTGGGCAGTAATGGCTCGAAAATTTGCATAATGAACGTTGGTGTGCCATCAAAGCGAGTCAGAAACGCATATTTTTAAGGTGGAAACATTATGTTATGGAGCATCTTATTTTATATAAGAGCCCTTAAATGTATCACATCTAATTTCCAGCTCTGATGGAGAGTTGATCTTAATTACACACTAAGATGATGGAAACACTGAGAAGAAGGTGGACGGCAGCCAGCAGAAGAGATCTTTGTGCATTTATGTAGTTTAGCGCCTATCTGGAGTTTCTCCATTATTAATAAGCCTTAATTGGCTCTGTTGGACATGCCAGCAAACTGAGGCAAAATTGAGAATTCCTTTTAACTTGATTGTAATGGAGAGCAGAATGCAATTCAAATAATGGATTTTTAATAGATTCCACTGACACTCTCAAGTGTGAAGGACTCATTTGCCCAAACCTCCTATCAGGCTCTCAGAAGTACAAGCAGAGGGAGTGGGAGTTATCTGATGCCCTTCCCGCTGTGGCTCGCCAGCCTTTCATGTCGGCTAATGTCGCTGCAGTGAAGCTCATCTTCTTCCCCTTCGTGCGTCGCTCGCAGTCTCCGTCTCTTTCTCAGCTGTTTCAGTAGTCCCACCTCCCCCTCTTCCTCTGTTGTTCCTTCAGCTCCTAAATGCCTCCCTGTCTCTTCCTCTCTGCATCTCTGTTTGCACCTTCCTCGGCTTGTCTCTGGTTTCTCTTCCTTCCTCCCTCCTGTCCATCTGCCCGTCTCTGTGAGGTCACAGAGGTCATTCCTCGCAGTGAGAGGTGCGATTGGTGATAAGCTCCTGTTCACTTCCAGTTCAGGCTGGGCTTTGTGTGTGTGTGTGTGTGTGTGTGTGTGTGTGTGAGCAGCAGGGACACAGACAGTGTTATCTAACAAAGATAGTTCAAGGCTGCTGTGACACATTTAGGCACTTCATCCATCTAACCTGAAATGACCATCAGCTATGCTAACACACACACACACACACACACACAGAGCTGAAGACACATTGTTACATGTACACACACGCTCACACTCACAGCTTAATGAATAACATCGGGGGAAGGTGTGAAGGGGGGGTATGGAGAGAGTGGCAAGGGCAGAGGGAGTTGGGGGGGGGGCTGGTTGGTGTTCTGTGACCAGGCAGCAGCAGATAGTGGAGGGATAGGGTATCACTCCCTAACCCCAAACACATTTACAGCTGACACCATGATTAATGAGTGTGAGGCTGTGCTACAGGGCCCGTTCCTGGACCCATTAGACCCCCTCCCTCGAACTCCACCTCCCCCACCTCACCTAAACTGGACCCTTTCCATCTGGACAACAGCCACCTGGGGATACTCTGGAAGGGACATCAGGACATCTACACACATGTGCACACATGCTCACTTTTCTCCAAACATCTCATTTGTAATGCTTTACTTTTATATTATGTCGAGATGTGTGTGAAGTAGGGATGTCCGATATTATTGGCTGATATTGGCATTATGTGATATTGGAAAATATCAGTGTTGTTTTTGACCGATATTTTTACTAATAAAATGTTGGTAGATCTCATTGTTCCGTTATGAAATCTCGAGAGATTCCTTCTCATTAGCACTCATTAGTATGTAGAAAAGTCCCTGTTATTCTGGAAGAACTTCATATCCCAGCATTCCTTTTAGAATCATGTGACCGTGGTGCAGCTGCTGCTGCTACAGACTGACTTGCTTTAAAGCTGCTTATAATATGTCTGGTTTTAAGGTGTTGGTAAAGTTACCAAGTTGTCAGAAACATTAGAATTAGACACATGTTGTCTAACACGTGCTAGTATCTGATATACGGCAGCCAGATGTCCAAAATGAACTCCTCTGACAGAGTTAAGGCTATTTTGGGATCTTTGTTCGTGGAGCCCCTACAACAGACTGGCGACCTGTCCAGAGTTTACCCTGGCTGCCTCTTGATAATAGCGGAGATAGGCTCCAGCGACCCCCTGAACTGGATAAGCGGTATTGAAAATGAATAAAAGAATGAATGCTCTTGAAGCAGAATGTAGTTGTGTTCATCAAAATAAGAGAGATACAACCTCACAGCTGTCTGCACATATCCATATCGGTTGATATCAAATATCAGAAATCAAGAGTTGGACAATATCAAATATCGGTAAAAAAGCCAATATCGAACATCCCTCGTGTGAAGGTTTTAGCATGTGGACGTACATTTGGTGACCACACCCTCCAGGTGAATGATGTTGGGGTGGTCAAACTGGCCCATGATGCTGGCCTCAGACAGGAAGTCCCTCCTCTGCTTGTCGGTGTATCCGGCCTTCAGCGTCTTTATGGCCACGCAGATCTCCCTTTTTCCCGGCATCTTCAGACGGCCGCTGCAGACCTCGCCAAACTCTCCTGAGAACACACGCGCTGCATTGAAAACGTGAAGCAATGAAGCATCCGATCTACGGACGATGAATCAAACCGAAATGTGTGTATTTGTGTGTGTGTGCAGGTTAGAAGATTCCACTTTAAACATTGATCAGGGTCTTAATCCCCTGCTGCCTCCTCCTTCTCTTATCCACTGGAGCAGAGAAAGCAGAGGAAATGGATATTGATTCTTTCGCTTTATTATTTTGTCATTGGATGACTTTTCTCCCACAACATACAGTATTTAGCTAATCCTGACATGTTTGTCCCTTATTTGAAAATTTTTTCTAGAGGTAGAACAAATAAATGTTGGGGTTTATGATCAGTGTTGAATTATGAGCATTATTATGAACTCAAATATCTGCTCGGACTTAAAAAGAAAAATCTTTCCTCCTCACCGATGCCGATGACTTTCTCAATCTTGATACACGAGGCGTCGATCTCTTTGGCAAACTCTCGGACGGCTTGATTTGGGTCCTCGTATGTAAAGGGGTCAACGTAGATCCTCACTCCTGAGGAAAGAAGAATGTAAAACAAAAAGGATGGAAGGAGGCAAAGGAAAAGAAGGAGAAGGTTAATTCATTCTGGCAACTGTTCTCCATCTGTTCCTTATTTCCACCATGCTGCAGGCGACACCGCCTTCCTCCCTGGATCCTCCTCCTCCTCTCTTCTCTTCATACCTCACTTCACGCTGACTTTTCGTGTCACTGTGGCCAACTCCAATGTAGATGGAGCTCATTAACTTGAAATTCTTGTGGCATGCAAATTACAATACTGATGACTTGATAATGAGGTGTTTGAAACATGTTAGGAGGCAAGTACATTAACTTCAAAATAGTTTGTTTTTCTCCTCGTTTTATGGACCTCATTTGCAGTTTAGAGTGCACGCACACGAACACAGCTGACAGCGCTAATGTTTTTCAATCATACAGCATGTAGGTGGAGCATTAAGTATGAGTTACCTTGATGTAAGTGCTTCTCTTCATCAGAGTCCTGCTTGGCCTTGCTGTACTTACTCCTTCTGGGGGCAAAAAAGCACTTTGGTCAGTCACAGTTCATTTTTAAAGTCTAAAGACTCAGAGCACAAGGCAAGTGTCTACATGTCATTTAGAAACAAAAATTTAGCACAATTTGGAGCACAAGTCTTCCAGGAGTAATCCCCAATCTAAACCAGGGCTCCAAAACCAACAAATAAATCCGTGAAACCAAGTGAGGAGGTTTCCTAACATTTTCATTACCATCAAGACATCAGAGTGAGAGGTCAGTGCTAAATCCTTCTAGCATATTTTGTGGTACTTTTTAATGTCTATTTCCTGTTTATACTTGGTTAAAGATAAAAAGCCTCCCAACATTAGTTTCTATTCCGTTATTTGCTCTCATGCGGAGTTAAACAACACCACATGCTTACGAGACCAGGCTGAAGGAAGGGATGGTTAGCTCAGCCTAGCATACAGTAAATGCAGGAGGGGGGGTTAATATGGATAACAGCACTTTTAAAGATCACTGAGTAAATAGTAAGAGCTCTTGTTGACCTTAGTCTAACTGACTGTTTCTTCTTTGTGACACACACACACACATTCACACACAGATGAGTGCAGCAGAAACAATGTGGCCTTTAGTGTTTTGCCTCTAGAGACTTTGGCAGGCAGACTGGGGAAGCACTGGACCTTCCAACTGGCAGAGGAATGCTCTTCCTCCTCAATTACAAAGTTTTACTCAATTAATGCTTTTTCAAAATCAAAAACCATCTTTGAGCAAAAATTTCAAGTCGCAAGACTCAACTAAATATCAGGACCAGAAATAGTCAACTTCTTTTGTTTGCATACATTAAACATAACAGGAAAGTCTTTCACTTCTTTCATACCCTCTAATTAAAGAAAAGGCTAAATTCACAATAGTAATTCAAATAACAAGAAACTAAAGAATGTAATAATAAATGAAAAGAATTACAAAATGTTTTACTGGAATTTACTGAAATAAAACATTGATTTTTAATTGTGTTTGGAAATAATAATGATAATTTAAAAAAAGAAAACACATGACACATTTGAGCACCTTTCACATGAACAGTGAACCAAAATACCAGTACACAGTTGCAGAAATCGTATTGAACATCACAGAAAACACCTGATTGCAGTGATTGGCTCAAAGTGTTGCTCAAAAAAAAATTAGCTTTGGGGCCCCATCATGCTTGTTTACTTGTTTTATTTTGTGTGTGTTTGTTTTTAATATTTTGTGTTGAACCACAATTTAAAATTAATGTCATGATTTTCATAGAATTTTTATTTATTACTTTTGTCAATTTTAACTTATTTCACTTCCACCTGATTTTTGTCTTCCTTCTTTAATTGGAGGGTATGAATAATTTTGAGGACGACTGTATAATCTCATCAACCCATATTTTATTCCCAACAGAACATGGGTGGCTGAGTCCAGTCCTCAAGAGTCACAATCCTTCGCGTTTCTCCAACACACCTGAATTACCTCATGTGCATGCCGTTCAGCTCTGCAGAGGCCTGATAACGAGCCATTCATTTGATTCAGGTGTGTTGGAAAAGGGACGCATCTAAATGTTGCCGGACTGAGACGTTCTACAATTTTATGGAAAACATGAGCTCACTGTGAATCTGTTGGCAGCAACACATCTCTAAAAAGTAGTTCCAGGGTGATGTTTACTATGTAGCATCTCTACTCTTCTAACAACTGTCTGTAAATGTTTGGGAAGTGAGGAGACCAGTTGCTGGAGTTTTAGGAGAGGAATGATGACCCATTCTAGCTCATCAGAAATCCTGGACCTTCATAGCCAGATTTTTTTTATTTCATAATGCGCCAAATGCTTTCCATTGGTGAAAGGTCATGTCCTGTTTTTAAACAAGTACCACCTGAGAACCTGAGGAAGCATCCAATTTTGACCTTTGACATTGTTCCTGATGCAAAGATTTATCCTAAATCTATGAATTTTAAGATGATATTTTACACTAAATCGGGGATCTTTAACCTGGTCTTTAAGGGTTGGGATCCTGCAAGCTTTAGCAGTTTCCCTGCTGCAACACACCTGACTCAAATCAATGGGTATTTACAGCCTAAGCAGTAAATGCACAGCTGTGAGTCTGACTCAGGGGTGTTGACATTGACATTGTTTCAGCAGGCACACTTCTAAAACCTGGAGGACATTATCCTCGAGGACCAGGATTTAGGATCCTTTCTGTAAATAGTGACATCTTCACAGTGTGTGCAAATTTATATTAAAAAACATTATTATTTTGAACCTTTCCAGCCAGAAAGGATCTGTCCAGCTTTACATCGTCATGTTATTGACCTGTTGGTAATTAATCTAATTAGCTGTCACATGCCCCTCCAGTTGTTTTTCATCTGTGCCAAATACTTTGCCAGCTTTTTGTTGCTCCTATCCAACCTTTTAAAGATGTGTTGCTACCATCAAATTAAAAATGAGCAAATATTTTCCATTAAATGGTAGTGTCTCAGTTTCAACGTCTGATATGTTTTATGTTTTACTGGGAATGAAAGATAAACATTTGCAAATCATGTCATTCTGATGGCATTTAAATTTTAGTGTCCCGTTTTTTATTGTTGTAATATCTATGCAGCAACATACGTAAAATGGCAATTTAGCGCTGAGCTTCCTGAGAAATTTGACATTTTGCTTAACAAGTACTCGATTTTAAATCAGAACTTCTATTAAAACAGTAGCTTGGGAAAATTTCTTTCAAAGTCAAGTAGGATATGTTCCAGCATGATGGCTTTCTGAAGGGTGCTGAGGAAATAACACAGAGATGGAGCAGAAGAGGCAGCAGGAGAAAAAAAAAAAAAAAAAAGCTATGAATCAATCCTGGTGAAGATGCTCTTAAATCCCTCTGAATCCTCAGGCAGCCTGACACCTGTGCTCATATCAGTGTGTAGGGCAGTGGTGGAAATGACCAGATGTGTGAGACATGGTCCTCCCCTGTGGCTGTGCAGTGATGGTAAACGGCAGCGTGATTGCTGTTCCTGCCCACAATCACAGCGGCACAATGACAGCGGCCATCACATGCATATAAAACAGACCGAGACAACCACCCACTTGGCTGGAGAGAGAGTCAGTCACATGGAAAACACACACACACACACACACACACACACACACACACTAAACATCCTGTAATTCACCAGTACACATATTCAAACAGTAATGTAGTTTCCATATGAAGAGACACTCAAAAAGCAATCAACACACACTTTAACCCTCTTCCCCACTGCAAACACACACATGAAACTTTTTTTCTGTTACATGAGCTCTCTCTCCCACACACACAGAGGGGGGGGGGGGGGGGGGAAAGCGTGGTTAACACCCCGAGGTGAGGCAGCTCCATCTGCATGTAATCCCATCTGTGTGACGGAGCTTTGTCCTGCTCGCTGGTTAACACCCTGAGATTGGGTCACTGCAAATCCACCTGATGCCTCCCGCTCCCTCCTTACTCCACATCACGCTCTTCATTGCTGGCTTATCTCGTTTTCCCTCCTGTTGCTCTTTCTTTTCTCTTTTTGGTCCTCTGTCTCTCATTTTCATCAAGCTGGTCAACATGGCGCAGTGAGGGAAAATAACTCACAGGTGGGATTACTGAGGGAGGATGAGGAAGACGAAGAGCAGGATGAAGAGGACAGGGAGCGAGAGTCTCTGATTGCATCGCTTCTGCTGTTGGAGCTGTCAATCATGTCTCCGGTGTGGCGAGTCATCACTCATGGGATGTGGACGAGCCGTGCGAGCTGTCTGACTGTGTGTTTGTGTGTGTTGTGTATTTTTGAGTGACAGCTTCTTTTCCCGACACTGAGGAAGACATCTCTCATGTGGAAGGGAAGCGGGTGAGACAGAAAGCAGAAGGGTCAAAAAAGGAGAAAGATGACACTCACCTTCGACTAATGACGAAAGCACTGATGAGGATGATGAGGAGGACCACGCTGCCCACCACCGACACCAGCAACACAGTGGAGTTGGCACCATCACCGATGATGGGAGCTGGGACTGAGGTGGAAGGAAGGGGAGTAGAGAGGGAAGGAAAAGGGACAGAGTCAAGTCCAGTGTCCATACACGCTTCTGTTCATGAGATAGCTGGGCCCAAGAGGCAACCTCTGATAGCTAACGGTGAGGCCAATGCGGAAATCCAGAAAAGTGTTAGAAAACTGTAATTGAGAATTCCCCATAGACTTTAATGTTAAAAAAAGCAAACTTCACAGCAGAAATAACATGTTTACAGCCTGGTTCCAAAAATCATTTTAGGTTTAATAGGTCAGGTTTACCTTCCGGATTAAAGATCCCTGTCAACTGGGAGAGGGGTGAATTTTTTACAACTCATCCATTTAGATATTATTTAACTTTGAAATGACACATAATTAGGGGAGTGTCCTTTTGATTGACAGGCAGCAGACTGAATGCTGGCCTGCCGGCCGGTGGCTGCCGATTGCCTCCTTTTTTGCTCTCGGTAAGATCTCAGCCTGTAGCAGAGTAGCAAAATGGTGGCTTTTAGCCAGCTAATAGCAAGTTCAACCATGTCTTACCCTCAGCCTTAGGGGCTAATCTTCATCAGCTCCTGTTAGTTTCGAGTTAGCTTGGTTAGCATTTAGCCCAGAGTACGTTGGCTGTCAATCATTTGCCCCAAGGCTGCTCTTTGCAAATTTTGTATTTTACGGGAATGACAACACACGCAATGCAGCAAAGATGGTGACAATGGAAACCCCCGCCTGGCTTCACTTTTAGCTCTTCAAAAACCCACGGTGATGTAGCAAAAGGTTCGTCCCCTTTTTTTACGGTCTCTGCCTGGGCCTCAACAACATCCCTGCCAGAATTCGTTAACTCATAGTCTCTCAAACTTAACTCATTCACTACCATTGACTTCTATAGCTGTATACAGCGGGGGGGGGAAAGTATTGGAATTTTCACCAGATGTCGCCAGATTGTCACCAGATTGTGTTCATGTCAATAGCTCTACAAGAAATATATTTTCGGAGAATAATGTTGACATGTTCAATACTTTTCCCCCGCTGTATACGGCTATAGACATCAATGGCAGTGAAGGAGTAAACAGACATGAGATCGTTGTGAAAATTCATAGTTTAAATGAGATTGGTGGTATGTTTAAATAAGTTCACCTCAATTTTCATAGAGCTGAACCCATTTTATCAGTAATCATACAGCACGCTACATCTCTGATTCAGCTCAGGAAAACTTAACTTGGGCTGGAAAATGAAGAAACTGAATAGCAGAAAAAATAACGTCAAATAATGTAAGGAATGACCAGATGGTTTACACTCTTCTCTTAAATCTCAGATTCCTCGTCTTTATGTATTTCTGTTATCTGACAGATTATCACTGGGGTTATAACCCCTAAAGCCCCACATCCACCAAGCCTGGAACGAGATGGATTGGTACGCATTTTTATTTATTTATTTATTTTTTGCATTTCCTCTGGCAAACACTTGGAAGGGAATCAGAATATCTGATCGGATCCATCCTACTTTTTTAAAGCCCCTTTTAGACTTGCTCTGGAAAGCAGTAGAGCGGACTTTGTCCTTTATACCGTTTGCATTCAGATGTACTTTCAGATCTTTTACTTCGGAGCTGCAGCGAATATTCACAGGCTAGCTCCCATGTGACGAGCGGAAATGCTGCGGCATGTTGTTTCGGCTGAATGCACGTGAAAATGTTGCGGACACGGAAGAGCGTCATAGCATGATGTGTTATTAGCTATAATACTGGTCTTTATATGGTACAAACTACAAAAGTACAAATAAGTATACACTGTTGAGTATACAACATCAGGACATTTGAGAGCACCACCCCAATAACAATCCTTTTGTACTGCTAAAGGTACAATTAAGTGCTTTATTTTCTGAGAGTGTATGAGTTGTAAGACTTTGTGTCTTCCTTGATATTCCCATTCTCCAGTTGGGAGTCTTTGTTTGGAAATTTGTTGGATCGTTCTCTAGAATTCTGTTGTTGTCGCTGGGAATGTTGCTGGAAACTGAGCTGGAACGTGAACTGGGAACACAGTGGGATTTATTTCCCAGTGGAAGCAGCTAATTTCGGCTCTGCGTGAAGCTTGAGGAACAGAGTGGGTCAGACTCACCAGAGTTGGTCATGAACTCAAACGGGCCGCTGAATTCACCATAGCCGGCGGCAGTGCGGGCGCGCACGTGGAACACGTAGGATGTGAGGGGGGTGAGGCCTTTTATCTCCGTGTTTCTGGATGATGTTTTAATGATGCGGTAGCTCCGTTCATTCTGGTCCTGAGGAAACAGAAACAGAGAAATGATTCAGAGATTGGTTTGAAGATTTTGCTTCCCTACATATACTTTATCTTTGGAAAGTGCGTTCCCTCCTACCCTCACCTTCTCGTAGTACTTGACCTCATACTCCAGGATGACCCCGTTGGCTCTGTCAGGAGGCTGCCAGGCCAGTGAGATGGTGTGTCTTGTGATGTCCTTGGCCTGGATGGAAGTCACTGGAGAGGGAGCTGATCAAACACAGACAAAACACAGAGAAGAAAAGGGTTTAACTGCTGCTTTGTCACGATGCATGTTGTTTTCAGTCTGGGAGACACACAGTTTTCTGTTTCTGCTCCTGCTGAAAAAGTCAAACAGCAGCCCAGACCAGCAGACCATCACTTCCATTGTCTCTAACTTGGCTTCAGTTCAAAATCAGATGTGTTACAGAGCTCCAGGGCCACACAGCGGACGACAGTTATCCATTTCTGATCTAATGGCCGACATCAATAAACCCGACCTGCGCTGACACCAGCACCGATGCCACTTTCTCTAACTTCATTTATTCTCAGGTCACCCTGAGGAAACGCACATCGCTGCAAAGTGAACAAACAAATGAAATAAACTTCACACCTTCATGGTTTTTTTTTGTGTCTTTTGGGGGGGGGGGGGGCGTTCTACTCTGCAAATCAATTGGTTTTGATTAAATATTGAGTGTGTGTGATCTTATCTGCTACTTGTTCTGCTGCAGCTGATAATGAGGCCATATTTCAAGCAACAGCGATGTTTGCGTTCACACGCCTTTAACACAAGGTTATAACACTGATAGCAGCACAAATCAAACCTCTGTCTTTGGGGAAGATGACACTAAAACTGGGTCTTACACACTCTTGAGGTTAGACAGAAGAAAGCGGTGGGGTGAGATGAAGCTCATTTCGAGCAGCATCCAGGTAACTTTCTGTCAGTTTCTCTAGGGGTCCTGAAACTCTGACCTCTGCCCCTCTGTGATTACTGTAACCCTATTCGTTTCAGACCATCTGCCTTTTAAAAAATTACAGTGGGATGATTAATGAGGGTCTCTCGGTCCTCCGATTATGATTGGATTATGTATGACATTATATACATTCTCATCACTTTGACTGGGGACTCCAGGGAGCCTAACCTTCAAGCTAACGCTAACAAACCCTTGCTTTTAGTCAGGGATTGAGTTCAAACAGGCCTGGAATTCAAGCACCAGCCGGGGATTGAATTTCAGTGGGCTGAAGAGACGGCAGGAGGGACTGGGGGCTGGCGGAGGGCTGGAGGGTTTGTGTCTGCTGGGAGTCAAGATGGAGATGGAGAGGGATGGGATTGCAGACATCTCGTGGTAAATAGATTAACCCGAGGTTGTGTCATCCTGCTGGCCTAATGTGTTGCGTCTCTGTTAAACAATTAGACGGCAGCCATTTGTAACCCCCCCCAATCAATCTCAGCTAGCAGAGAGAGCCAATTTAAAGGCCCTCTTGGGGCCGACTGAGCGCGCTCCAATTCCGAAAGGAAACATCTGAGGGGTCATTCCCCAAAGGTAATCCGCACATCCATCTTTCCTCCAAAGATGACAGATACAGCAATGTAATCATGCTCTGCAGATCGTGCTGCGCTTTTATTTTCCTCTCCACTAATATGAAGATGAAGATGAGTGATTTTCAGGGTGGTTTCCCTCACAGGATCATTACAAGACAGAGAAGCTCAGACTCAAAGTAGTCATCGATTAGGATTCACTTTTACTACATATGGGGGGAAATTAGTCAGAGAAATGGATGAAAAAAAATGAAGAACAAACTCATGCTAAAACAATTAAAGTGGGCAGGGGGAAATGAAAGGGGGTGGGGCTAAAATTGGATGTACATGTACATATACATATATATATATATATATATATATATATATACACACATATATATATATATATATATATATATATATATATATATATATATATATGTATGTAACAATCTTTTTACAATTGTTGACAAAAGTAATGATAAAGATTCTATGAAATTAATGACATTCATTTTAAATTTTTGATAGCAATGATTTATTTTACTAAATTATAATTTAGTGAATTTTTATTTATTATTAGTTTCCTTAGCTTCTTGTTATTTGAATTACTAATTTAGCCTTTTAGCCTTAAATATAAAAATGAGAAAACACATCAATGTCATCCAAATATATAAAAGATAAATGGGAAAGGGAAATAAAAAACGATATGTTGACTAAATAACAGGCAGATGTGTGACATTCAGCCTGAGCTGAAGCTAATCTCCAAAGCTGGAGGATATGTTGTGAAGCACATCATACACGTGCTTTGGGAGTTCTGAATTCTGGCACTTGGGGCAATCAGGTACCAAACACTTCTAAACCTCTGTACCTTTGCTAAAAAAAAAATAAAAATAAAATATAAATAAATAAAGTACTGTGAAAAATGATCTGAACTTAAGATTTTATTGATTGCTGGGAAGGTAGCTATAACAACAAACTGGTTGAGGTGGGATACCGTCTATAAAAGAATAGTTGAACATTGTTGCTGAAATACACACAATGGAAAAAATTACTGATCATTTCAGACCAAAAAGAGGACATTTTTATTTACAAGTGGAGAAAGGAGATGTTGTCTGACACCAAGGAAAGATTTAAATACATATAAACACAACTTACATACTGGACTGTCATCACCAGTGGTGTTCTGTTGATTTTGTTTAATTTTTCTCTCTCTTTTACTTTTGTTCCTGTTTGCTTCACTCTCTTTGTTCATATCACCTTGAGTTAACATTCATGTGAACATGTAGATGGAGTTTAAAGGTGAAAATGTTAGTATACGAAAATCTGAATGAAAATTAGAGTAAAAATGAAAAAAAAAAGCTGGAAAGTCTTTCTATGGGAACGGCAAAGTTGCTTTGCCTGCTGTGGGCTTTAGCCAAGCAGAGAATAAAATCAAAACAACTCAGCTCTGCAAGCATCAAACATTAAGGGGGGAAATCTGAGGGGGGAACCACAAAGTTCTTGTGCTCTCAGTCACACAAACACACACATCGAAACATTACACTTTCAGAATCTAAAAACCCACCCTGTCCCACTATCTGACACCCCACCATCCCATCAGACTTGGTGAATCCCAGCACGGAGTCCAGGTTTGGGTTGAGGAGAAGCACTGCGGGGTGTTCAGCTGTTTGTTTGCAGACAGCTGCGACGTTTCGTCTGTTCCCCGAGTGAACGAGTTTGTCTTTGCGAGCTTGTTCATCCCAAAGTGTTTGTGCTGTTTCGGAGTCTGTGGTTGGCGTGAGCGCGAGTACCAATATGTGCTCGATTACAGTTCCACATTAAAGGAGACGGGGGCCCGGGTGCACATGTGGCTGCCAGATTGGATACGATTCAGCCGAGGAAAAATGGTCGAGGAGGGAGCCGTTTTTCCAGAGTCCAGAAACAAGCTTCAGCAAGGTCCCCCCTAAAAAAACTCCACCCTGCTTCCACCTCCCAGAAACACATTCCCACATGCATGCTGTGGTGCCAGAGATGGAAACACACACACATCTCTGTACTTCTATCTTAATGAGGACAGTCACTGACATAATGCAGTCCCCATCCCCTAACCCTTACCATGACAACTGATGGCCTAAACTTAACCCTAACCAAAACCTAATTCCAACCTAAACTCTAAAACCAAATCTTGCTTAGTGAGGACTGACCAAAATGGTCGTGTTTGCATCAGAGTTTTAGTTCCTCTCTAATGCCGAATAAAAGTTAATTCTGCTTTAAAAAGACCGTAAACCCCTAATTCCAAGTGAAAATGATCATTCCGAATACACTAAATTCCTAAATAAGTGGTTGGTTTTTATTTTAATTTCGAATAAAATATTTGCCTGTAATGTAACCGTTAAGTTAATTCTTGTCATTCTGCACACGCTCCTTCTCTTGTTCTGCTGTAATAGGTTTTATCGAGGTGCACGTGAAACAAGCATTCATGTTGTAGCTGAATCAAAAAGGAGCAGAAACCGGGGTCTGTGTGATTCCAGATAGACGTAGACGGACGTAAATACCTCATGTTTACCCCATCCAATCAGAACCCTTCCCAACCCCCAAGTCTAAAGCAGAATTAGCTAAACATGTTTTTCATGTAAACCTTCATGTGGAATTATCATTTCCATGTAAACACGAAGGAGAATAATTTAATTCAGAATTATTTAATTCAGAATAATTATAAAAACATTATGTAACCGGGGCCAAAGTCCTCACTTTCCAAAATTGACCTTTCTTTGTTGGTTAAAAAAAAAAAGTGAAACGGTCCTCACAATATAGCAAGTACAGGAACACACACACACACACACACACCCTCCCTTATGCACTAATTCACTTTTAGTCACCCATGTCTGCCAAGTATTTTGTATGAAGACATAAACATGTCTGTTTTCCCACATGCACACACACACACACACACACACACTCACAAGGGGGAGAAAACATCCATTTACAGCCAGGGGTCAGTTCAAAGCCTGGACACATCCCCCTCCCCGGGTGAAAGGGTCACACCGAGGCTGATTTACGACTCTTGAGCTGTTCATGGTGACACATGCATCCTGACCTCACACACACATACACCCACACACACATTCACACACAATCATCATCCTCATTTCAGTCCACCTGTATCCTTTCTTCTTCACCGCATCTTCTCCATTCCCCTCTCTGACCCGCCCACCTCACTTCTTCTGAACTTTCATGCAAGGCGGAGTTCTGGTTTCTTTTGCACGGTCCCAATAAATCCTGATAAATCTCTCATAATAAAAGTGTAATCCGTGGAGTCTGGATGAGTCGAGAGAGGGACGGCCACAGATGACTGGCTGGATTAACAGCGGCTGAAACCGATCTTCCAAAGCTCCAATGGAGCATTAGCAGGAAGAAATCCAATCAGTCTGCAGCCATTCACTTTAACACACACACACACGGGAGTCCATGCACCAATAAGAACAGCCCGCACACGTGGAGGCAGTGTGCAAAACTTTAACTGTAACCCATGTGCAGATACACACATGCACACGCTTCCAGCTGCAGCTTCAAATAAAAGATCCTGGTGGGTAGTTGTGAAACATGCACCAGTGACGAGCCAAAGGCAACATCATCCATATCTCACAGCTTCAGGCCAGCACATCAGCCTGTGTGTGTGTGTGTGTGTGTGTGTATGAGCGTGCTGACATGCTGTAATGCCGATCAGCCTGGACTCCAGAACATGCTCCGTTCCAGCTCCCACACAGGCAGCTCATCCATCCATCTCCATCTTCTACGACCCGGCCGATAAATCAAACCGCTGCGTCTCCACACCGTCAGCATTCAAGATATTCCCTTTTCCCAGGGATGGGAGTGATAAAGACTTCCCACCCAGGAGCAGAGCCGTAAAGAGGACGGAGGTAATGACCGGGTGAGAGAGAGAAGAGGGCCAGGGTCATAAAATCCATTTACACAACAACAGGTTACAAAGCGGCTAAATGACAAGACAACGGGAGGCTTTGAACGCACCGTGAGCTGCTCTTCAGCTGCGTTCACTGGTGTTTTCTGCAAGCATAATTACTCACGAACACACATACACAAATACACACCATTCAGCAGCATCTGTAATGAAGCCTCCACAGATCAATATAACTCATCTCATTCATTAACTTCACAGCTAAATATATCTCTGTGCCTCTTATTTCAGCCTTCATGCCTAATTATGTAAAACTGCAGTAAAGTATTACAGAAATTAATTTCTAAGTGCTGAGACTCCATCATTCTCCACAGTCTTCATCCAGACTGTTCATTTTCACGTTCTAACCCAAGAAGATCAACAACAAACAGAAATCAGAAGCCAACACACACACACACACACACACACGCACACACACCTGCTGTGCAGCGACACACACTCTCACACACAGATGATCCACGGAAGTCTGGATTTATCTGCAGAGGGAAACCACCATGAGGACGTCTGCTGCTTCGAATACTTCGAATTCACGACTACGTGGAGTGAAAACACCATCAGTACAATGAGCTGTGACATCATCACCTGACTGCGATATCATCATCTGATGCAATCTCTGCTCCAAAATGATGATGATGGCACGATGGAAACTGGTCCCACTGGACACCTACATACCAATGCAAGAGATTGTATCTATCTATCTATCTATCTATCTATCTATCTATCTATCTATCTATCTATCTATCTATCTATCTATCTATCTATCTATCTATCTATCTATCTATCTATCTATCTATCTATCTATCTATCTATCTATCTATCTATCTATCTATCTATCTATCTATCTATCATTAATTTCGATAGATAACCTCAATAAATCAATGAGTGGACAAATCACTCAGTTCTGTTTCTGGTGATGCTTTTAGTGCAGTCGGGTCACAATGAATCCGGTTCTGTGTGCTTACCGGCCTGGTTGGTGGTGACGGTCACAGACACAGCCTGGTCCGGTCCCGGACTCTGAGGTGACACCCCGTTCACCGCCCACACCTCGAAGGTGTAGTTGGTGTGGGCCTGCAGCTCGTTGATGGACACCCTGGTTCCCTTCAGGCTCAGCTGCTGGGGGCTGAAGTGGATGCTGTTACCGCAGGGCTGACAGCGCCGGCCGTCGGGCCCGCAGCGCTTACACACCACGTTGTACGTCAGGTCCTGGCGGCCCCCTGAGCTCCGAGGTGGGCTCCACTCCAGGTTAACGGAGGTCTCATTAACGTTGGAAATGAGGTGCACAGGTGCAGATGGAGGACCTGTGGATGAGGAGAAAGAAAAAATGCCACCTCATTTCTCATCTCTCAGGATTCTCCTACAACTGAAAACAGTTTTTCTTCACAACAGGCAGGTTTTGGTGGAAACTTGGTGACAGAGCTCCTGGCTCCCTGCTGGTTCTGGCAATTCTGGCCATATATGAACATAACAAACATGGAAACATGGAATTTTGTGGGTTATTACTTTAATGGGAGCTGTGGTTTCTCAGATTCTCCCTGTGCATTACACCCGAGGAGGATCCAGTTTCACCTCAGTTTATTAGCTGAATATTGGCTGAAATCCAATCGGCTCGTTTACGTCTATCAGCTGAAAAGAGGCAGAGTGTCAGAACCTTCTGCGAGCAGCACAGCTTTATAGTTCAAGACATGGAGACTATTGGGCCTTTTCCACTGCCCATTTTCGTAACCCTTCCACACGGCACGGCACGCTTTATCTGTGTTTCCTCTGGGAAAACCCGTTACGAGCCGTTACCATTTTCCGCACTCTCCGTTTCAGAGCTAGCTCTAACCGTGCTGAACCTACACAAAATGTGACGTACCTGATTGCTCTCCACTGATTGGTCAAAGGAAATTGTCTGGCTCTGTTTTCGGTGACTACAAGCCACAGAGGAAACAACAGCAGCAGCAGTAACACCTCCATATCACCCAATGCTCCCATTGTTGTGTTTACTTTACTGACCACTGCGTGTCACATAGTGGTAGACTACTGCTTCTCCTGTGTGGAAACAAAAACCGTCCTGGTCGTCTTTAGCGTGTGGTGCTGTACTGTGCTGTACCGTGCCCTCCGCAGCTGCAATGGAAAAGGCCCATTAGGGGGCAGTCACACTTGGCACAGTTGGTGTATATCCCGGGTACAAACAGCAGGGGGGGGCGCGGACATGCTTCACGTTTAAACGTCAGTGTGACGGATGGCCGTGGCACGGTGCCCGGGCCCACCTCCGGAGGTGGTCTGCAAAGGTTGCTGGCACGGAACGATCGCGTTATTCACCATGACGAAGATGCAATGACGCCGCCTGCATAGAAGCCCTGTCCCCGTTTGAAAACATGAAGAAGAGAAAAAATAACATCTTCAAAAGCATGATAAGCAGCTCTTGTTGTGGTCTTTAGCTCAGCAGCTTACACAAGCTCGCCATCAGGCAGCTGTTGGAAAACTGTGAAGGTACAAAGCTTTATCAGCTTTGGGTGGATATCAAACACAAATGACACTTAGTGCCACCTGCTGGACTGGAGTGAAGCAGGAGCTGTCACCGACGCAAATGCCGTCACATGACGTGGAGGCACACTGGCACGTTTCCAACTTTGCAAGTGTGACCGGAGGCCGTTTGTACCAGACTTTTGACACCCGGTGGGTTCAAAACGGAATTAAACCAATTGTGCCAAGTGTGACCCTGCCCTAAAGTGTGATTTGGATCATCTGGTTTGAAACCTGCATGCACTCCGCTTTCTGTGTGAGCAGCATGGCTGGTGACAAACTCCTGCGCATGTTCATGTGTCATCTCTGCAGTAAATAATGTGTTTCTGCAGCTGTAATTAACTCTGCCTTCCTCCAGCTCCTCATCTTCAGTTTGTACCGTCTCTCTCTGACTAATGAAGCGGGCCAGAGGATCGATGCAGGGTGAAATATGAAAGCTGGACGAATCATTTCACAACGGAAATTAATTATCAGTGTTATTTTTGGAGGAGCAGAGTGGCAATGAGTGATTTCACAGGGAGTCTGGAGGAAGAGGAGGGGACAGTCTGCAGGAGGAGGAAGAAGAGTACAGTTTCACCCTGTCGCATTCGTCGTTATGAGACGAATGTGTGTGGCCTGAAGTGGTGTGATGTGCAGATTGTGGTGAATGAGCAAAAGAATAAGAACATTGCAACATCTGGAAGGAGCAGTTGAGGACGGATGGATGGACGAATGCTGCAGACGGAGTTCATATCTGCATAAGTTTCTCCTTCAATGACCTCAAAGAAAATCTCTGAATGAATCTAGATTATGATTCTGACTGAAGGAACCAACACGTGTCAACTAACACACACACACACACACACACACACACAATGCAGCTGTACAAGCTCAAAGATCAGACCAATGCTCCAAATGAAGGAATTTATTATTCTGAAACTCTGATTGTCAGACCTGTGTGCGTGTGTGTGTGTGTGTGTGTGTGTGTGTGTGTGAAATTGCCTCAGAAAGACTGTTTTGTTTGTTGCTATGACAAACAGAGCGAAAGCAGTATCTAACCTGAAGGCTGTATAGAGCCTTAAACACATTCCAGCATTCAGCACACACACACACACACACCCTCCGCTGTACCTGTCGCTCTCCCAGAATGCACCACTGGGAGCAAAGGAGCGTGGGAGAGCTGCTGGCTGTGACTGACAGCTGGTAATTAATCCTGGGAGGAAGTCGCAGCCTCGAACTGAGGAATCTAGAGGAAACTTCCAGAAAGTTTCTCCTGCTGATTATTATTCCTTCTTCTCCTTTTTCACTCGTTTATAGCTTTGAAATATGCTCCAAGCCTCATTTCTTTCTTTTCTTCCATACACCCCTCCTCTAAACTGCCTCTCATTTCTCCTCCTCCTCCTCCTCTCCTTCTTCCTCTGCCTCCCTTCATCAGTAATTGTTTGCCAAGTGTTGCACAGGTCCGAGTTACAGAGCTGGCTAAATTGGCCCAAGAGCCGACCCGGCTATTAGAATCCGGCTCGGGTCGGTTTAATTTTCCCCTCGAGTCCTCGGAGCTTTGTGTTCACTCTTCACTCCGTCCCTCCTCTTCCTCCTCTTCCTACACAAAACCACCGCTAAGAAAACTGAGGAAAAATCTGAGAAACACATCAAGGTTCAGCAGAAACCCAAAGCAGAGGGGAACACAGCACACAGCATAGCAACCATGTGTGTATGCTCACACACACTAATTCATGGCCATAACAACTTTAACCCTTTAACACCTAAATTTCTTTACAATTATGTAAAAAAAAGAAAAAAAAAACTGAAGAATAAAGATCGTTGACATAGTTCATTATTAAATAAATATAAAATTAATAATAAAATAAGTGAACATAATTTACATAAAAACATATTTGATAGTCAATAAAATTAATCAGAAATTATTGAGAAAAAAGGAAGGCATTTTTTTTAAAAAGTGGTTTCTTAGGAAATTTGTGACCATAGGTGTCAATGGGGCAACAGTGTTTATATACAGTCGTCCTTAAAATTATACATACCCTCCAATTAAAGAAGGGAAAAAATCAGTGAAATTAGTTGAAATTGACAAAAGTTATAATAAATAAAAATTCTATGAAAATCATGACATTGATTTTGAATTGTGGTTCAACAGAAATTTTAAAAATAAACACACAAAAAATGAAACAAGTAAACAAGCATGATGGGGCTCCGAAGCTAATATTTTGTTGAGCAACACTTTGAGGCAATCACTGCAATCAGGTGTTTTCTGTAACGTCCAATCAGACTTCTACATCTGTTGACAGGTATTTTGGTCCACTGTTCATGGGAAAGGTGCTCTAATGTGTCCAGGATAGTTTTGTTTGTTTGATTTTTAATTATTTCTGACCACAATTAAAAATGAATATTTTACTTCAGTACATTATAATTTTGTAATTCTTTTATCTATTATTAGTTCCTTTATTTTCTTGTGATCTGAATTGTGATTTTAGCTTTTTCTTTTATTGGAGGGTATGAATAATTTTGAGGACGGCTGTAGCTCTAATTTGATTAGGCCTATAGCCTAAATAATTCATAAAAATATCTTAGCTGAAGGGGGGGGGGGGGGGGGACATGAGTAAAATGAAAACAAAATCTGATTAGTTCATATTATTTCTGAAGCAAAGAAAATTCCCTTGGATTTTTTCAGTCATGTGACCTCTTTATCATGTTTAGCCTCGGGCAGGATGATCAAAATATCTGCAGCAAAACAGCTGGACTGATTTTTGCTTTTATTCTGGAACACGTCATCACCATCGTATCAAATCTAACAGCAGAGGTAAAGAAAAGGTGTAAGCAGGTCTGATCCAGCAGGAGATGCTGGAAATACACAACATCCAGTTTTAATCTTTATCCTGCATCACTCAAATGCCAGCTAAGACCAGGAAAAAGCATTTTCAATTACTCTCTCTCACACACACACACACACACACACACACAAACACTCTCCAATTACCAGGGATGCTGGCCCATTCCCATCCTGTCTGACCTTCAAGGATGCAAACTGGGAGATGAATTTCAGTTTTTTTTTTTTCCTTCATCTGTTCTGTTCGTGACTCTGAGTCGGTTTGGAGAGGAAAGGATGGAAAACAAAATGCCGATGGACTCTGAGTGACTGACAGCTGTAATTACAGAGCTCTAACAAAGAGGAAAAAAAAAAGTTCAGGCAAGGAAAACAGCAGTCGACAGACGAGGTGAGAGTTCAAAGATCAAATGTTGAGCGGCTGACGAGTTTGGTCAAAGGTCGTCGTGATGCTCAGGTCCGAACTGCAGCGGAGGAGCTGAAGCCGCCTCTTGTAAAATCAGAGTGGTAATGAGCTCCGACAGCTGCTGCTGCCGCAGACATCGTGAAATTCTGCTCCGACTAACAAGACGAAGAGGACAACCTCCTAGCGAGGAAGCGATGCTGTAAGAGGACTTATCTTTAATTCAGTGGTCCACCTCATGAGGAAATCAGGCATAAACAATGAGTCAGATTTAAAGCACAGCACACACATGATCTGCATGTGATTCATGATGTTTTTCTGCAGAGTTTCACAACCGGCTGCTGAACGACTTTATTTTTCTCTTGGTGTCTCTCAGTGTCAGGAAGTCCAGGAGGAGCCCCGCTGCTGAAAACACAACAACATGTTGTAACATGGCCTCCTCCAGCAGGAGACATGACTGGACATAAAACCCATATAAATCATGTTTGACTGCTCTGATGAAAGAAGAGGGCGTTTGCACGGAAAATGTTGATAATAAAAAGAGAATGCGATGAGGTTGTGAATGCACGCATTTCAGTCAAATCGGATTATTTTAAAGTCAAAGCTAGCTGGAACTTTATATGTTTAATTGTTGCAGGATCACCTTAACGAGAAACCATTATGGAGAAAATCCAGGAACCACAAACAAGCATTCCTGCTGCATTTCCTGCTCCAAAATACTGAAAATCTACAAAGACAGATTATTTTTTTGTGATGTTGAGATGCGTGTCCTACAGGGAGATGTTAGTCATTTGGTGGTGATGGAGGGTGGAGGGGTAGATTGAGTGACGAATCCACAGAAAACTGACAGAATAACAAGCCAAATACAAGTGAAGAAACGTAACAGATGTTCTGGTTGTCAAACTTTCCGCTGAATCACTCACACCTGAAGTTCTGTCATAAGATTAGAATCCAAAAGAGTAGTTTTTCTTGGAATTGCAAAATTTGAATATCCCTGTTCCAAAGCTTGGAGAGGGAAGTGTCTAAAATCTGGAAGAAAAGTGGGTCAGAGGTTGGAAGTGGAGGAATAAGATCCATCAGGCTGACTCAGGGTCAAAACAGCTTCCCTCACTTAAATTAATCACTGTGTTTATCCCTTAGAGGATCATGCCAGCGCAATCAGATCGAGCTGTAACATAAAAGCCAGGTCATCTAGAGCGGTGGTTTTCAAACGTTTTGTGCCATGACCCCCTAGATAATATACGCTGGTGTTCGCAACCCCCACCCCCATCCCCCCACCCCGTGAAGACTGAGTGGTTAATTGTGTGATGTATCTACACTAATGGCTCATCCTGTGGCCATCCTCATTGCATAAAGCTGGAAACGGTCAGAATCTTAATAAATAAGGAGGATAAAGTGGATTTTAGTGGATGATGTTAACAACTGTGAAAAAGCACCCATTTGCCAAAACTCAGCTTTTCTCAGTGAGATTTGGGATTTTTAATACAGCACCTGTAATAACTTTGTTTCTGGACACCCAATGTTAAAAGTTCCACAAGGCTTGAAAACTATTGGAAACTTCATAAATAAGAGGGATCGATGGTTTTTGGTGGATTTAGTTCACTGCTGTGAAAAGGCATCTATATGCCCAAAACCAGTTTCTTTTGTTGAGATAATGTCAAATTCAGATTTTTTAATGTATTAGTAATGACTTGGTTATTTATGCATTTTCTAAAAAATCAGTGTGTTAATTTGTCAGATTAATCTTTTTGGAGTAGTGTGTTTGTTTTGAAAGCCCTAAACCTCCACTTTCCAATGATCTGGCCACCCCCTGACAATATCCTGCGATCCACAGGGGGGTCCTGGTCCCACGTTTGGGAGCCACTGATCTAGAGTACTGTTGTCAATAAAAAAAGGGCAGATTTTAAACTCTCCCTCCAATTTTGTTTATTGTCAGTCGACCACATAAAACCTGAGATATGATTGTTTGAATCTGAGTTTACAAAAGTATCCAGGTGTTAAAGTGGGATCTGATGATAGGTCGTTGCATTTTCTGCCAATAGTTTCGTCACCTTGGGTTATTTTAAAAAGCAGATAAAAGTAATGGAATAAGTGGATTCTTATCAACCGGATGAATAGACCAGAGGGCTCTGAAAGGATCCTTTTCGGGGGGCAAAAATCACAAAACTCGAAGTCAACAGTGGGAATCATTTATGATGAAGATTAAATGTGCCTGTTGTAAAGATATTTGTCAGTTTTTCTTGTACAAACTGTTGTAAAAAGCCAGAGAATAGGAATTTTAGTTTACATTTTCTTCATTGTCCATTTTGTACATATGGACATGATGAATAACAAATTGATCAAAGAGATTTTAAATAACAAAGAACAATCTTTTTTTTTTTTGTATATTACTGTTAAGCACATATGTAGTGATTAGGATAATAAAATTTTTCCACAGAGAATGAACCAGAAAGGAGATGGGAGGAGGAGTCAGAAAAGGTCTAGATCTTCATCAGCTCAGCCACGTCATCACAAATATACTGTAAAGTATTTGTAAAAAAGTGAAATTATATCTCAACTTTAGCTGTTAGGCTACATTTGTCCATATTTGGAACTCAAGGAAAAAAAATATCCCCTGCAGTTTCTCTGGAATTTTGCAATTTGCTTTGAAGAGTTCCAGCAGACAAAGTTTTTAAAAAAAAAAAAAAAAAAAAAAGACAGAAATATACATGTTTTTTTAATAGAAAATATTTGCATGTAGAGATTCTCTATATTTCAATCAGTTCATTGAGAATATTTGTGTGTTTTGTTATAGTAGATATCACTTTTTTTCTCTCAGCTGGCGTGGGAACTTCAGGATCCCTGAACGAGCAGATGTAGCCAAGGAGAGGGAAGTCTGGGCTTCCCTGTTTAGCCAGCTGCCCCACAACTATGACCTTGGATAAGCAGCAAGAAAAAGGATGGATGGATAGATACAATATTTTTTTTCAATTCAGATTTTATGATTTTTGTAAAGTTTTTTTTTCTTTCTTTCTTTTTGGGTCCGATATGTAATGAAGTTGGTTCAGTGAAAAAAAAAATCCTTATTAGACCATATAGGTGAGGCTGTGCTGAAATAAATGGATACCAAACATGAGCATGGAAAGGAACATTTAAAAATAGCAAAAAAACAGGCTCAGACCTCAATGGGTTAATATCTTTCTTTATGCTTGGCACCTCAACACTGGTCCTCCTGTTTATTATTCCACACTTCATCACCAGATATATAATCCCTGTTATCGTCCCATCTGCTCTGTGTGGATGACTGAACATGGGATTAACAGTATATACCTTCATTAGTTCCATCGTGACACTGGGACTGATCATAAGGAACCACTTGGAGTTAAAGCACACCTGTTAAAGCATCATCTGTCTGATCTGTGTTTGCAGAATCATGGTTTGGTGGAAATTTAACCACATGTGCTGCTAAGTTGGGGTACTTACGGGTGCAGGGCATGGAAGCCGGGTCTGTTTCAGAGCGGAAGTATCCTTTATCGCAGGCACAGGAGGTGGAGCCCTCCCTGATGGAGTAACTGTTGAGTGGACATTTGGCGCAGGAGCCGTCAGTGGCCAGAGCGCGGTAGTATCCGATTTTACAGGCTGAAAGGTAATAAAGACAAAGAGGAAATGGGTTTGGGTTAGATCTTTGCATCAGCATCAAGATCAGCTGGTTATTTATTTAACAAGAATAAACATGATGTTTACAGTTTAATTAGCTTCAGAACCAACAGGAAATTGGTCCACGGCCAAGACGGTGGATCTGGAAGCACAGTGCTGATTTTTACTGAGACTGACCAGTTACTGAACAAAGTTACCAGTTGCTCAACAGTTATTCAGCAAAGTGAGTGACCAAAACAACAAAAGTTGCAAACTACAGCCTCCAACCAAAACCAATGATCAAAGACCAAAGTTACAGACCAAGGGTCCATCCCAATACACCCCCCTAGCCCTACTTTTTAGCCCTATCCCTACATTTTTAATACTCTTACGAGGGTAGTGGTGTCCCAGTTGCTCTTTGCATGTAGGGGTAGTGGACATAATGAGGGGGTAGAGGGTATGAATCTTGCCTTTCAGAGCGAGGGATTTCAGATGCTGACTTGCCAAAGAAGGGCAAGAGAAAATTCCCCAGAACGCTTTACATCATGATTTGCATACTGAATCAAACATCAATAGCAACACCGGGAGAATGAGAGGACTCAGACAAAAAAACTCACAAATGTATACATGTGCATATTTCACATCATTTCGTAACGTTAGCCAGGCTAGTCACGCTAGCCATGCTAGCTAGGCTAAATACTGACAAAAAGCTTGCAAAGGCTTTTCATCAGTTTTCGTCACACTTTTTGTGTGATTGTTTTGTTTATCAATCAACTGAAGCATGATGAATGATGAAAAACAAGGAAAAAGATTGCAACCATTAACTTGATATTGGTGCTGGGTGTGCTGTAATGGTGAGATGTATGTGCAAACGTCACTACGCAGTCGCTTACGTGCTCAAACATAAATGCAGAAAGTGGTGTCCCAATCAGGGAAGTATACAAAGCTCTACCCATAGTGGTTTCAATTCGAGGCTATAGTGGTCGCGGGTAAGGACTAGTGGTTGGAAGTAGGGGGAACATTGGAATTGGGCCCAAGACTGAATGCTTCAGCTGAAGTCGAGCATAAGAAACCAGCACATCCATCCTGAAACATTTCACCAGAGAAAAACTAGAATCAACAGAATGTTTGAGACATTGCATCAGATTAACACCACAAATGTCAGATATGACTGCATATCCTGAAATATCCTAAATATTCTGGATATTTTTCATTTAATTTCATTCATATTCCAGGTTAAATTAACTTTGTCTGAATCACTGCTAGAACCCTGCAAGAAGTGGCAGAAGTCATTAAATGTGCCCCAGAAAGACAATTGTGCCAATAAACCTTCCAACTGGTCCTACCAATATGTTTCTGCTATTTCAGTTGCATCTTTACTGTAGCGAAGCACAAATCAAATTCATTCGGTGGGTTAGGTTATAAGAATTCTTGTCAGAGCGTGAAGGAGCTGAAGCTCTGATCTAATAACAGAAAAACAAGTCAGGCTTCCACATCTCCTTATCTGTCCTCTCTATTCATCTCCCATCTTTACTGTAAAACTGTGTAATAATATCATAAACAAACACAGAATGGGACATGGTGATATTTCCTCTGGCAAAAACTAAATAGAGGCTCAAATAACTTCCGGCTGCTTTTCACACAAACTGGAACTCAGCTTTGGCGAGACTTGGAGCTGCATTGAAACCAAAGTCGGTGGCATTTCAGAGCATTTAACGAACAAATGCCACCACACATGGCACACCAGGATCTCTGCTCACACACACATAAACAACACACACACCTAAGTCTGAAACCTAAGTAACACTTCTTGCTTTTGGAGACAGTCCTCTCTTTTCTGTTGAGTGACAGTTTGATTGGAGGGCTCGTCTTTCAAGGAGTTTCTCCTCCTTGTAAAAAGGCTGGGGAAGCCGAGCTGGGTTGGATTTCACCTCTGAGCGCTGAACCAGAGGAGGAAGACAAAAGACTGATTCTCTGAGAGGTGCGCCGCACACAGTCGCAACACCGATTGGACCAAATAAGCCGTCAGTCAGTGAGGCGGCCATGTGTTCAGCAGTGGGCAGCGAATAGGATGTAGGCAGGATGGCTGATAGGTGTTTTATCAGACAGAAAATGTGTGTATGTCAGCAAGGCCCAATGAAGATAGATGGGTACTTACAATACAGGTTATATGATTACTTACAGTATGACAGGGTTTCACACACACACACACACACACACACACACTGATCTAGTCTTTAAAGTTCATTTGAAAGGTTTCACAGTTGTAAATCCATCAGAGGATTCTGGATAGAGTCCCACATGTTCACCACGGAAAAACACACCAACATGCTCACACATACAAACAGCAGAGGAAACCCACACAAACCCTCTGAAACTCTGGAAAATCCCTCGATTGCACATGTAATAAAGTCAGTCTCGTTACTCGCAGCTGGATTATCGTAGCATGGCGCTAACTGAGCGGGGCTAGCTGCTACCTGCTGAGTCATTCTTTGCCCAACCTGGCTCAATCAATCAGGGCTAAATCCTGCCGCTTCAGTCGCTAACGCTAAGCTAAGGAGCTCATTGACTGTAGCCTGCAGGGGTTCGTGAAGCCTCCGTTTCTTTTCTTCACGGTGACAAAAAAAAGAAGAGATTAGTCAGGCGGTGCTTTGTGTTATCACTCTATCTTTAAATCAATCTCTCCACACTCAGCCTCATCACTGGCGACAGAAAAACCTTTGGGATTTGTTGGTATTGTTGAAGAGGTTGTGACCGCCTCAGGTGACCAAGCATAAAGTTTCTGTGAGGGTTTGTACATGTGCGCTGACCAGGAAAAGGACTGGACAGGACAGAGGGGTCAACCAGCTGTTTGAGATGCTAAAAGCTGGAGGGAGAGTTAATTGAGTCCCACGCTTCACATCCTTTAAGCCAAGCCTCTTTAAAGTCTACAGATTCAGAGTAGGACACCTCAAACTGTGCACGCTTGATGAGTTTTTCTGCTCATCAGTTATTAAGCTGTTCCAGGCTGACCCCAGGCCTTAGTGATTTTCATATACAACCGTTCTTGGCTGTCTAAGGCTCTGGATCTTTACGCATCTGTTTGAAAATGTGATGTCAGAATAGGGTTTGCTTACAGCAGCGACTGAGGGGAAGAAAGATGTCCACGTTCAAGTAAAGCTGGGAATTTGCTTCCTATTAGGAGTGTGAACGAGTGTGTGAGGGAATAGACCACAGCGGTGGGTGGTCCAGCAGACGTTGGTTTCAGTGAGGAATCTCCCTTAAGACTCTGTGGATTTATCACTGTTCGGGCAAACCTTCTCACAGCCACAAACACAGACACACTCCAACATGTGTGTGGAGTTTTTACGGGATGTGAGCAGAGAAGACCTCATCATATCCTCTTATACAGCTCTCCAAAGTCTAACCTAGTTTTTCCACATCATCTTTTTTACACTGTTTCCCTTTTTGCCTCCGCGACTCCTGTTTTTTATTTTCCCTTACTCTCCCTCCGCCCTCCATCGCTCAGTCCCACTCTCCTTGGCTTTCTCTCTGCAGGCCTCCTTTCAGACAGAGACGGGTTTGTCAGGTGCCAAATCCTCAAGCCGAGAGATCAAAGCCAGACAAAGAGGCTGGTGACTTACTGTTCTATTCTGGAAAAGGAAAAAAGAGTGGAATCCCTCACAGGCTGGGACATCGCATTCTTCCCCTATTCTCTCCCTGCAGCTCTTCCCCTCATTCAATCCTCCTCTCTGGCCTCAGTCTTTCTTCCCTTTTGTCAGTCCTTCCCTGCCCATCCCCGGCTCTGTTGTCTCTGAGCTGAAGCACGTTCATGGGGGTGGGCAGTGTGGGTGGAGGGAGTTAATGAGTAGTTTTGTCAGTGTGATGGGGAATGAATTAGTTGCAGTATGTGAAGGGGGAAAACTCCTGTTCAGGACAGCCATTGAAAGATAATGAAATGATGATGGCAGCTGAAACCCGGTTACCTTTTCCTCTGAGTGGCAACAACCCACACACCAAATAAAACCACATCCACCCACACAACCACCTACTGAAGCCCACCTTGTGCGGCCCACATGCAGGAGGCGAGCAATCCTGCAGCCTACACAGTATCCAATACACCAGGGAGTGAAAGCATGAGAGCATACCTGCTCCACAATAGGCATCCAAAAAGCCGGGAATGTAACACCCAGCACACTGCACACAATAACCAGGCCTGCCCAGACAGAACAACCGCCTCTCTTGTGATCAAACTGCGTTCAAACTGCAGCATTTTTTCCCCTTTCAAGGCTGCACTTTATCTCCTTTAAGTGATGAAAACTCAGTCTCTTTTTTTTCAGTCAAAACAGACAGTTGAGCACTCTTCAGAAGAGCAGTCAGAGGCGTCCTCACAAAGCAGCTCTTTCAAAAAACCAACCGATCGGCTTTCAGGCCCCAAGGGCAAGAGCCTCTCCTTCTCCTGAACCTTGAGGAAGCAATGATCTCCATTCAGCCTGCCTTTGTGTGGTTTCCATCTCTTTCTCTCCTTAAGTAAGGCTTGATGCTCAGGTGAGACTCCAACAGACACAAAGTGCATGTATTTATATCTCATATCCATCTTTTAGATAGTAAAAGAACATCCATATCGATACACCTGAGCCCGCATATAAGCAGACCCGTAGCTGCTGAGCATCAGCATCTGCCACAGGAACAGCAGGAGAGTGGGGCAGGTTAACTCATTAATTCCATCACTCGGGGTTATTAATTACCTCCGGCCCTGACAGCGACGCAGAGCCACACGGCCAGCGAAACCCATCAGCGTGATGGATGAGGGACACACGGCCACCGAAACTGATCACCATGATTGATGACATACACTCGACACATCTTGACCTTGACCTGGCTGCGGGGAAAAAGGTTGTGCCATCCTTTAACATGCAAAACCAAAAGTCAGGTGGTCACATCTGGGCTGACATGTTCACTGGTGTTAATGAAGGATTTAAACAAAAGCCAACAAGGCTAACAACCTGAGTAACACAAAAGCTAACCTCGCTGACAATCACTGCAGCTTTGCCAGCAGTGTCCGCTGTCGGGGGAGGCGAGGGTTGGCAGCAGTTTATCTGTCAAACCTCAGATGATTTATAACAATATATTTAGCATCATAATCCATCAACAAGGAACCAACCCAATGCTGCCCTCATTAAAATGTCTGTACGTTACACAAGAGCCCCAGCCTAAGATCAACAAAACTCATCTGAAAATGGAAGCTACAACTAATTATGAGCGTAAGATCAGCAGTCAGACCCCATCTGAAAACATTTATACCACAAGCAGTTCCTTCATAATGATTTTCCAGCATTCAAGTCAAAGACCATTTCACACTTCTTGCAATCCTAACTCCAAAAAAGTTGGGATGCAATATAAAACATGAATGAAAATCTCATCAACCCATATCCTATTTCCAATAGAACATAAAAAAACATATCAGACGTTGAAAGCATTTCTTGGAAAATGGAAGCAATACGTCTCTAAAAGGTTGGAACGGGCAACAACATGCTGGCAAAGTATTTGGTACAAATCAAAAACAACTGGAGGAGCATCTGACAACTAATTGGGTTAAACAGGTCAGTAACGTGAGTCTCTCAGATGTAAAGATGGACAGAGGTTCACTAGTTTGCAAGTAGGTATGTCACAATACTTGATTTCACAATTATATGCAGTATTAAATGCTACAATTATCATAACAATCCCTCAATGTTGTTACTTTCCATAAAAGATTACTTTATTTCTAAACCGTAATTGCAGTCCACATGGAACAAAGACCAAATCACACCACATTATTGTTAGACTTACATCGTTATAGTAAAAGGAAATCACCAAGGTGTGAAGGAGGACGACTCACCAGCCTTTTAAAGATCCATAAAAAAGTTCCAGAGAATGGAGGAAATATAATGAATAAGCTTCACCACCTGAAGGAAAACCACCAGCTTTGTACAACAAAGTAATGGTAAGTGGTTAAATGCAGTTAATATTTAACATCATTGAGTCACTAATGTGTCAAACAGTAGCTGTTCTGCTGAAGGACACCTAAAGCTATGGTTGCTCTTGTGTTTTTAAATTCTCTACTTAGGTTAAAATGAAATGTTGAACCCGTTACAGAACAAATTTTCCCTTGTCCAGGAAGAGGTCCTGTCTTTTCAATCTATCTACCCTGAATGATATTACACAGTAATTATTGTTTACAGAACAAGGGGATTTAGTTGGAATGACTTTTTACTTTACTTTAGTTCTATATTATTTTGTTGTGTTGACTTCAAAAGATGAAAAAAAAAATAAAACTAAAGACCTAAGAGGGATTTTCATGTGATTTAAAATAATCCTGATAATCTTAAAATTGTGATTATTTCTTTAATAATAGTCCCAGGAACACAAATAATCCTGATATATCTGCTGTGTCTTAAAATTAAGGAGCAATTTCCAAAAACTGTTTCTTATCGTAAAATTGTGAACACTTTGAAAATCCATCCTCCTACAGAGTATAATAAATGATGAATTAGAGAACCTTGAGGATTCTCTGTACATAGGGACAAAGTCAAACACCAAACTGGATCCTTGTGGTCTTCGAGCATTCAGAGCATCTGATAGGTTCTAATGGGAATATAATATAGCTTTATGAGATTTGCAAATTCGTTTTTTATTCACATTTTACACAGCGTCCAAACTTCTTTGGAACTGGGCTGGACAACACTCAAGAAATGCATTCATGTACAGGATTAGCAAACCACTTCCTCCTTAAACATGGAGCCATTTTTGTTAGGAGTCCAGAGTGGTGCCACCTGTATTGTTAATGTTTGGGCTGCATTATAAAAAAAAAAACTTGAAATATTGTTCAGAAGACTTCCTGTGGACCAAGTTCTCTGCGTTCTTATTGACACGTAGGCCTCAACTTCCTCCCTAATTCCTTCAGCCTGGCCTTAAGAAGGAATATTAGCACAATGGTTATATCGCAGAAATCTAAAGTATTCCACCCAGCCACTTCAGAACGTACAGGACCACTCCTTAAAAAAAAATCAGACACGCTTCTGAAGGTGAATGAAAGGAAACCAACAGTGCACCAAAGAAAGGGGATAAATAGCTACTGAGTTCACAGAGAGGAGAAAAAGTTAGAACTGTGTCATGGACAAAATGCGGATGGAACAGAAATAAGATCCTTCTCCATCCACTGTTAAAATGTTCAACTTGGCCATGTTGAGTTTGCACCACTTAAATTCCACTTTTCCACCAAAGTCCAAAAAGTTGGCACTACTCAGAGCTGGGCCCCAATCCAGCTGACTGACAAAGAGTCCAAACAGCAGGTGGTTAGTGACCACGATTCCAGGCAAACAAGACAGAAATATTCTCTTCACACAAACCTCTGCACCTGTACACACTCAGGTACCAACACAAAGCCCTTCAAAAGCCCTCTGAGCTGCACACACGCAAACAAAACCACACGCACACACCAAACAGCCCTGAGAGCAGGGCATCATGGGACAGCAGGGACGATGGAGGTAAACACTCAGTCACGGTATTGTCTCAGCACAATTTCCCCTCTGTCCGCAGAGGCTGCAGTCTCATGTTGCATGAGTGCGTCTGCATGTGTGTGTGTATTTAACACACTTTCCTGACATTGTTTACAATGAAAAGAGCTTCATTTCAGCGCTATTATGAACATAAAAACAGGCAGATATATGGGAGGTAGGGAGTATGCTAATGTTGTTGTGTTCGGGGACGCTCAGACGGGCACACACACACATCGCTAAACAATTATTCTGCTGGTGGAGAGTGGAGGAGAATGGGGCAGGAAGAGGGAGGATGTGTGAGGAGAACACAAACACACACTAAGAATAGGTGAAGAGGAAGAGGAAGCGATAGGGAAGCAGGTTGAGCAGGGCCTCATATCAATCTGTAAACAAGTGCAAACCACATGTCGCTCTGCAGCGCAAATATATAACAAATCACTGCAACAATTACTGCAATGAGTTATTAGTGTGTGTGTGTGTATATATATATATATATATATATATATATATATATATATACCACTTACAAAGCTATTTTTCCATTTACCCTTTTCAACAACCTCTCAGGATGAAAAACTAAAGTCCTCTTTCCCCCTTTTTCCCCCCTATATATACATATATATAAACACATGTAGTAGGGGTGCAATGATACAAAAAAACCCACGGTTCAGTTCGGTTTGATACTTAAGTGTCACTGTTTGATCCTTTTTCATACAAACAAAAAATGTTCATGCCTTTTTTAGCCCAATTTGCTTTTGTCTAAAACAGCTTACCATCAGGATCATACTTAACAGATACACTGAGTTTTTCAACACAATGGTCATCGTTTGAAAACAAGTTGATAAAACAAATTAAAATTCTGTGTTGTTCGATATTCGATACATGGTGGTCACTGTTCGTTGCACAACTGTTTTAAACAGTGTGATACTAATACATGTATTATTCACCGCCTAATGTGTACTATATATATATATATATATATATATATATATATATATATATATAGTTTTCGTGTGTATATATAACTTTACTGATCTTTTTCCATCATGTTTTTTTTTTCCCCATTCATAGTTTACATAATTACAACTACTGTGATACAATATCATTTTATTATCCTACACCACAAATGAAAAGGAGCAGAAAGAAGATAAACTTGTAGCGCCTGCCCCTTTCTGTTTGAAATATTTCTGTTAGATGCACAAAATTACCGTACGTAGAGAAAAAAGGAAATTAACATGAAGTACAAGTCATCTATTCCATCTGTTTTCCAATGCATAAGAGCTAATTTTATCTTTTTAAAACATTTTCTTAAACAGAAAAATACTCTTTAAGGTATAATATTGAGAATTCCATAATTTAACACCTGCAACAGAAATACCCAATTGTTTTAACATTAACCAATGAAACCTGGGTTTAAAATTCAACCACCATCTGCAGTCCTCCTCTCCTCATTCCAATAAGTTCTATAACTGTTCTGGTTAATCATGTTCCTTTATGTTATTGCACAATACAGCTGTTTTCTTTTTTATTTGTCTGTTTTCTAATATATATTTGACAACATCACAGAAAAAATGCTTCTTTTAGAACTGAAACTAAACAGAAGCAGAAATGCTGCAGTCCCCGTCTACACACACAATGAAATTAAGATCTTTTTATTGTCATTTCAGACTCATTGAAAGAAGTTTGGTTCATTGTGCAGCACAATGACCACATTCATATTCTACATAACAATCAATGCTGGGCGGTACCAGTTCATGCTTAAACTGGTTTGGTTTGTTGTTGTCATACGTTTTTGTCTTAAAACAGCCCAGAAAACATTGTGAGAGTGGTGCAGCAGGAAACTGGGGGAGGGGTTCATCCAGCAGCAGAGCAGCTGTGTTAGTGGAGATGCTGAGTGGTGAAAATGGACCGAGAAAGTTCAGAAAGTGAAGCTGCAGCCGGCGTTGAACATAATGACAAAGAAGGAGAGTCTGTTGTATGGCAGTATTTTGGTAAAAAAAAAAAAAAAAAGAGTCTATTTACTGATGGTGCTGGGTTGCTTAAAGATGTCACCCGGAAATATCACTTTTTCATGTTAAAACGTGTGTTGGAATAGGAACTCAGAAACTTTGATGTGTGAACGTGGCTTCATTTTTGAATGTGGGTTCTTTCTTCGCACCAGAATCAGCCACAAAAGCGCGCACTCCATAGTTCGTGATTTGGCTTCTCCTCCAGGATGACGAGCTCCATAGAAGCTGCTAGCCGCTAACATAAGCTAGCCTCTTTTCCACCACCTGAAATCAGCTGATTAACTCACTGGCTGCCATTCACGTGTTTCCACATTAATTCAAATCCAAACGTTAACTGCCAATCATGTGTTTCCACGTTAATTAAGGGTTTTAATCGGCGGAGCTATTTTAATCTTTGGCGGAGCTTGTCAGAGAGAACCAAAGGCTGATCATGATTTTTTCTGTAGTTTTCATCTAATCCAGCAGATGGCGGTGTCAGACAAGCTTAAAAAAACTACCAGGAAGTGATGCGCTTCCATGATGCTCCCTGTGTTTTTCGCGATTGTTAGAGCTAACGGCTGTAAGCCCAAGAAGTGTGCTCAATTCTGCTTCGAGGGGCAGAGAACATGGCGACCGGTTGTAATGGAAGCAGTTTAGGAGGTGGATGACAGAAAAAAGTTTGTGGAAAAAGTGATCGGTGACAGACAGACACGAGCGATCGAAGACACGATGGAAATACAGCAGCGAAGTGCGGCAGCTGAAAGTGAAAGTAACCGCCCCCGGCCGGGGAGGCGGGCGCGGCGCTGTTCCCTCCCCCCGCGCGCGATTTCCCCTCCTCTCTGGCCGTGCACTGCACCCGCGAGGGCACCGTTGTTAGATTCTGACATCCGAATCACGAGAGGGCTTCCTCGCTCCCTTGTATCCTCCTATTATTTTTTTTTTTCTTTTTATCTTCCTCGTGTCTTTTTTTTTTTTCTTCTCGTGGACAAGAAATATTGTCGTGTTTTTGAGGTGTTTAAGATTTTTAAATTCTCTATTGTTTTTTTTTTTTAGGGATATTTTATATTTTTTTCTTTTGTGTTCTGTGTGCGTCGAGTATAGTATATAGTTGTGCCGGTTTCTTTTTGGGACGCGGCGTGCCTGGCCGGGGGGGAATTGGCCCGCCCCCCCCCCGGGATGAATATTTTTTTTAACCCCGTTTTTTTTAGGGGCGATCTCCCCCTGCGCTGCCTCACGTTACGGACCAGGTGTAAAGCCAAGGTAAGTCAACAGCACGCGGTTGTTTCCCGCGAGGGGGAGGGGGAGGGGGGGTGCACTGTATGCGCACCTAAGCTGCAATGGAAGGAGAAGGAGGGAGGGGGGAGGAGTAGAGAGACGTTTCTGCTCTATGTTTCTGTCAAATATTATGTTGTGAAACAAATTTGTGACTTATTTAGCTAGTAAATAATTATTTTGCCTCCAAAACTCTTAACTCAGTGTTGTATTTGTTGTTCCATAGAAGTAAACAGCTGTTCAGATGATGAAGGTGTTACTAAAGTAAAAAAATATTGGCATCAAAGACACTTTTCCACTTGAAGCGGACGATTGCATTCAAAGTTAGTTTTCTCTGCTTTTTGCTCAGAAACAGGCATTTTTGCTGCAACAAAGCCATGTTCTACTGCAGATTACTAAAGAATGGAAATAGCTAGAAACAAATGGCTTTTTTTCTGATAAAAGAAGAGAGTCTAAGCTTTCCTTTGGTACATTCAGTGTTTGTATTGGCATAGCACACAATATTCTGTGGATCTCCCAAAATCAGTGAAAATGCTTAAAAATCCTGGCAATATGGAGCGCTCTGCTCGGAAAAGGTCTGGCAGTCAATGAGTTAATGACTAGCTTTGTCAAAGAAGAGGACTTTTACGCATATTCTCTCTATCAACCGTACCGTTATGTTTTTAATCAGGTTTTTCTCTGTTGAGACATCATTTTCCTTCGCTTGGTCTATCCTGAGTAAAGTTTGTGATGCTTGTCTCGTGAACACGCTAACAAACCAGTTTAATTCTTGCGAGAAAAAACAGTGTCAGATAAAAATAAGGTCAAAATTCAGGCCGGCATTGTAAATAAGAATCTTGTTTTTAATGTGCCTGGTTAGTTAGAAGGTAAAAAAAAATTTGCTTATTAATTTTTCCTCCCACCCAAGTATGATTAAAAATTCATTTGAAGATAATTTCAGAAGGACTGTGTATTATTTAAAATACCAGGTTATGACACGTTTAAGAGGTGACAACACAATGAGGCCAGCTTTAGGCAGGGGCAAGAGGGGGCACTGACCCCTCAAACACTGTCCCCTAAAATCAAATCCGCCAAAAAAAGCACAAGAGACTAAACTCTTTCTCCCCTCTGCATCGCTCTGTGTGCCGCACACACGCCGTGTGACGGCTGTACAGGATCGACTGTGCAGAGCTCTGCCCACCCGCTAGTTCTGCATGCAGGTGCAGAGCTAGTCACCTCAGTCACACCGAATGTGGAAGCGTCGTGAAGCTGTACTTGAAGATGTATTTGCTAAAGGTACTGCCTACGACAAAATAAACAAGCGGTGGATGGAGATAACCAGCACCATCACAATCCATATGACCTGGTTCTGCTAAGCTCTGTGGAGTCAGATGGATTCAGGGCTGTGATCAACACTGTGGATATTGAAATGTCCTTTTTTTTTATAACAACGTACAACTCCCATAACAATGGCAGGCAACAAGAGTAGGCTATTCTTAGCCAACATACTGCAGTAACTCTTTTCTCAATCAGTGGAAAATATGGTAAACCCTCTCTCGTATGAAAAAATAAATACATCTAAATACTGTGAAACTGATATAATTTAGAGAAAAATCATGAGATACTGTTCTGGTCGCACCAGTCAGCACTAATAACAGTACATCATATATACAAGTTTGCAACCTCACCTGTTGCAAATCAAACAAACAAACTATAAACGGTAAAATCTCCAGATTAATCTGAAAACAAACAGCTGCTTCTCCAAAACAGCCCAGAAATAAAACCTGATTATTCTGAAACATTCGATTCGATTCGATCATGAAAAACAACAAGTCTGATCAGTTATTTGGATAAGAATGATGTCATCACGACACACTCACCAGATGTAAACATCTGGAGACAGCTGAGACCTGAGCTAATCTGGCTCTAACCCCTGCAATGAGTCAGATCAGGAGCGCACCTCACACACACGTGACCTACACAACACACACATCTGTCAGCGCTACAGCAGACAGAAACACACATACAAACGGTAATTACGGCGTTGTCTGCGGTCTCCAGGGCAGGTTTTTTTCACTTCTGAAAGCAGCTTGTTGGATGCGAGGAGGGGTTGGGAAGGGTCGGGGAGGTATTTTTAGGTTGTTTGTTTAGGTAATCTACATGCAGCTCCCAGACGACAGCCTGTCTGGGGCCTCAAAACACCTTCTATTGTGCATGTGTAAGTGTGTGTGTGTGTGTGAGGGTGAGTGTTCCTGAGTACACGGTGCAACCATTGTGTCTCTGCACTCTGAGAGCATTTATATGCAGTCCATGTATGCGTGTGTGTGTGTGTGTATTCTCTCAGGTACATGAAACCTTCCCTGGGTCAGTAGCTCGTGTCACTGCTGCAACCTTTGACCTCCCCAGGTGTCCTTCAGACCACTTTCCCTCTTTTTTGTTTCTAACACCATCCAAGTCGTTACAGTTGCTGGAGTGCCCCCCCCCCCCGCCAAAAAAAACAGGAAAAATCCCCAAAGCTGAAGTTGAAATCGTGTCACTTCCAGTTCGCATGCCGCGGGTCAGCATGATGTGCATACATTCCTAAGATAGCCGTGCAGATTTTGTGCACGTACTGGCCTCCCTAACCCCGGGCTAGTTGAACCTGGCCTTGCAGGGGGATCTACGGGGGGCCACAGGGTGTGTAACAGGATCCTGGGGTTAATGGCTGCTGCTCAGACAGGGTTACTCTGCTAATGTGTTTTCGCCTTTAGCTTTGATGTGCGAGCAGACATGCAGGCACAGTGAAGACGATGAGAGGTGAACACGAGGACCACGAGGTTAAAACTCACAGCGAGCATGTGGGCACCGCTGGAACGGGGCCACATGTGTGTGGTTTTATGGATCTCGTGGAATCGTCTTTCATTTTTGCTCCTTTTTTCTGGCATCTCTCCTCATCTGCATGACTTCTTTCACCACATAAGGTGATTCTCAACACTTGGCAGTTTTGTCAGTGAGTCAAGCAGCAATGCATCACAGAGCTGCCAAGAATGTGCTCATAACCTCTGATCTGCAAAAAACCAAAGCCAGAGACGGAATATCAGCAGCAGCAGACAGTTCGGCTGTCTTGGCCTCAATATCAATGAGGGTCAGTTAAGACTGCAGTCACAGTGAAAACAGGTCAGTCAGGTGAAACACATCAGATAAGATCACCTGTAAACACACTCAGGTGAGACCAGCACTAAAGGCTTTTACATACTTCCAAGAACAGAGAAATGCGTGCGTTTGTGCATCTAGGGATGTACATTGTGTATGTCTTGTAACTCCGGCCTCTTGGCCAGGACTCCCTTGGAAAAGAGGTTTTTAATCTCAATGGGACCTTCCTGGAAAAATTGAAAAGTTAAATAAAACAGTCTATACTGATGCCAACATTAATACTTCTTATCGATACTGATATTTATTGATACTCTTATGGATGCTATAAGGGAATATAGAGTAAACAATAAAGACATTACAAGATGTTAAAAGATCCAGTGGTGGAGAACATTTGTTCAGATCACGTTGAAAGCGCCTGGGCACAAAAAGTAGGTGAAGGACAGCTGTAAGAATAAGGGAAGTGTGTCTGTCTTACTCCAACATCATGATTACATGACAGTGCTTTGAGTATACAATGGTTAGGTACTTGTTTGAAAAGTATCGCTTACATTGTTTGTCCAAATCTTAATGGTACCCCAGATTGATTGATTGATTATGAAGAAGATTGTATACCGGTATACTCGGTAAGCATCCCTAATGGCGCCTGAGCCTTGTGTGATTGGTTGGAAATTGCAGGCATGGTTATAACCCTTTACTGAGCTCTCACTGACGTACCTGATACTAGGGCTGGACAATATGGCAGAAAGAAATTTGATGATATATTTTTTCATCTTATCTGATGTCAATGTTTTAGACTATATTTTACTAATACCACCAGTTTTAAAGCGTCTGTACTGAAAACTGTACCGATGCTATGTAATTGTTAATGAGGTGTAGGGTGGGGGCTAGCTCGTATGGTGGTTTGCAGTAAACCAGACTGGCTTTTAACACACAGTAAACATCTCAAACCGCGCCTTTGGACCTCTACTCGCGTGAAGTGATGAGTTTGAATGCAACTCCCTCTCTTCCTGCCTGTAATTCGCTCTTTTGCTTTGTTATGGTCTGGTCGGGACGTTTCTGGGTGGAGATTTCTGTTTATATCAGCAGCCAATGACAGAACTAAGGACATGACACTGTGTGGGAATAAGCTCATGATTGGAGCAGACGCCAGTCACTCAAACTCTCAAAGGAAAAAGAAAAAGAAAGAAAGAAAAATGGCACCGAAGAAAAGGTAAGAGCTTTAAATAGTGCTCATTGGAAAACCAGGGTTAAAACTGGTTTGGCTTTTGCCCGCATCTGAGCTCTGAAGGAGAGTTTTTGAAGCTGAATAGGCTGAAGAACGAGGCGGCCATGAGCCTGAGAGGGAGGGGCGCTCAGTTTGAATACTGTTATTTGCAAACAGAAACGGTCGGGGGACTTCAGACTCTACCTTTAATACTTGGTTACCTTTCCCCTAAAATAAACTGTAAAAAAAAAGTCTGTAAAAAATACAATTAAAAAAATGTTGCAACAGTGAGAAACTGTAAATTTCAAAATTGTACATCACCGTCGTAAATATATCAGATTTTTGTAGATGAATTTACAGTATTCAACTTTAATTTTTATATGCAAAATATGCAAAATACACAGTATTTTACTACGATTTATTTTCACATAGGTAAAATTAATGGGGAAAAAAGTATTAAGTCAAAAGTGGGTACTTATGGTAACATTTACGGTATCATTCGGTACAAATTACAGATCTTGTTAATAATAATACATTTTATTTCTGGATGCTTTTCATGACACTCAAGTTCACCTTACAAAAAAGATCCATAAGATAAGATAAGATACAATGACAGTACATTAAAATGATAAAATACAGTAAGTTAAAAAATAAGAGACTAATAGATTAATGTGGGCATTTAAATTTTCAATATAAAACTATTTGCCATTAAGCAAAAACATACCATAATTTCAATGGTCATATAGCAGTTAATGCTAATGACAGAAAGCTTTTTATGTTGAAAGTTAATATCAATTACGTATCAGTGACATAACCTGATCTTTAAAGGGGAGAACTCCATGTGGTTTTATGATTTCATGGAGTAGCAGGAGGGAGCATTTAGTCTTCGTCCAATAAAGGGTTAATGCTGAAACTCATGAAGTGGAAAGTTGTTATTTCAGTTTTTGTGCTGATGCAAAACATTTAACAATACTGAGCTAACAGCTTAGAGGAACAAGTGCTCAAGGCAGAGAGGAACTATGAAAATATATGCAACATGGGTTGCATGTAAAGATGCAGACACTGCTCCATGCAGAACTCCTGCAGACCGGTTCCCCTGATGTATTAGATAATAATGCCAAAACAAACTTTATTTTTCTTCTTGCCACCATAAAAACAAGATCAAGATTTTCTATCCTTGTGGGGAATGTAACAAACATAATATTGGCAACAGACACTCCTGAGACCAACCGTTTGCTCATACACACAGGTGAGACCGACTGAAACATAATGTGCAGCAGGTATGTTCAGGCCTATCACGGTCTCTATCTAAAACCCTCACTTCACCTTTCCTCCAGCCATCCTTCACACCTACAGGGCAGTTGTCACTCCATCTTCCCCTTTCCATCATTACACTGTTTCTGTATGTCCCTGTTTTCTCTCCTTCCTCTAACCACCGTGATGTGAAACTACAAGCAAATGTGTCTCTTTTTTCCTTTTCCTTCCAGCAGTATTTGACAGCCAGTTACGGATCAGGAAGGATCAAGGTCTCTAATCCCTGAGACATGCACTGGCACGGACACACCTCTGCCTCAGGCTGGATATCTGCAGAGTCTCCCTGCTCTGCAAGGCCTCCACATCCCTAAATTACATTTCAGCTCTCCCACAGAGAGGTTGCACCTCACATGCATCCCCACGGTGTGTTTGATACACATACAAGTTTGTCTTTTGCTGTTCACACACATCGCAGCGGGAGCTCAGACACTTGATCTTAAAGTTCTGGGCTGAGGCCAAAGATCGGTGTGTGTGGTAGAGATTAAGTAAAATGGCAACAGAAGTGTCACATGGCTGTTTCCTGTCAAAGGTTTGATGTTTTGGGAAATATGTTAACTGCACAAGAGGGTCAGCACCTCTAGCTACAGCTAGCAGCCAGTAAGTTTGGAGACATTTTTGGTCATTTTAAGGAGTATTTCTCTCTTTCTATAGGCAGGCACACACACCAAACAACAAGATTGAATCAATAAATATGGAAAGCCAACAGTGCTGTTATTCACTTCTGTTTGAGACTGAATTTCTCCATGTTTCTCAGAAACATAAACGCTTGTTTATGAATGACCAGTTGCAATCCTGATAAAAGTTTCCATCATGAAGGGCAGTGAAGGCAGCGCTGAGCTCCCTCCTCCTGCAACACATGCCTATGAAGGTAACCTGTTAACTAAGGGCTGAGAGAGACCCCACCTCAACCACACCTCTGATCACCCGTGAGCCTTCTTTACCCTGCTTCACCCACTCTCTAGACCCCACCCTCCTAATGCCAACCCTCACTCATCCTCCCGCAACCATCAATCCATCCATCCGTCGAGCTGTCCATCCATCCATCCATGCATCCATCCATCTGCCCATACGTCGGGCTGTCCATCCATCCATTCATCCATCCGTCCGTCCGTCCATCCATCCATCCATTCATTCACCTATCCATCCACCCGTCCATCCATCCATTCATCCATTGGTTTTTCTATCCATCCATCCACCCGTCCATCCATCCATTCATCCATTCATCCATTGGTTTTTCTATCCATCCATCCATCCATCCATCCATCCGTCCGTCCGTCCATCCATCCATTCATCCACCTATCCATCCACCCGTCCATCCATCCATTCATCCATTGGTTTTTCTATCCATCCATCCATCGGGCTTTCCATCCATCCATCCATCCATTCTTCCTGATCCTCATTCCTTACTTCTCCATCCTTCCACCCTCTCTCACAATCCCTCCTTCATTTATTAGTTCATTCACCTTCCTCTTCTCCTCTTCCATCCTTCCATCTTCATCTCCATCTCCTCCTCATATTATTCACTTTTGTTTTTCCAGGTACCATCTAGGGGTCCTATGTTGGCTTGGATCACTGACATCACTGAGTCTCCGCCTCCCAGTCATGAAACACCAGACACCCCAAAGGAACCAATCAGAAAACTGTTAAATCCCTTCATAACTTTATCATCCTTTCATTAAACCAGTAATCCCACTTTCTTGAGGTGAAGTCCTTGCTGCTGAAAGAGGCTTTCTGTTCAAAATCTCACAAAGCAGATATTGTAGTAACACTCTGAATGCGTTACCTAAAACCCCCTTATGAATCACACTTAATGTAGTATTAGTAGTAGCACTTAATGAACAAGAGTTTTTAAGTCTTTCAAGTGCTCTGAACTCATTTGATAGAAATGTAATGAAGATTTTAGTCTTATTGGATGGAAACCTCATACCTCACGTCACTGATGCTTTGACACATTTATTCCAACAACCTGCACATCTTCTCAAATTCAAATCACATGTTAACGTGTGTGTGTTCAGGGAGAATGAAGCAGTGTTCCGTTTCCTCCACCACCGTGATTAGAAAAGGGGGATCTCAGCTCATTAAAATGGGCGCTGCATCCAGTCTCAGGGCCCATCAGATTACACAGCAGCCCTTCACTCCAAGGCTTTTTGTCATAACCCCCTAACTGATTGCTACGGAGCAGCCTTTGATTTATCCACTGAACTCTGTGCCCCTGGAGAAAAAGGATGACGATGACAGAGAAGAAAAGACCACCTACTATTGGCCCGGCAGGACTGAGGGAGCTTAAGATAGAAATCAGCAGGAGAAAGAGGCAGAGAGAGATAAAACACTTTCAAGGTGTTTGCAATCAGCTTCCTATTGTCAGGTACGGAGGGAGAGCTGGGCGTCCATCTCAGATCACACCGACAGATTGGAGCGTTAATACAAGTTTATGATACAGCCTGTGATACGCCTGCCCAGACACGTGCACAGAATAAATATCAGACAGATAATGGTTCATACACACACACAGCGTCCCTGCAATCAGCAGCATATTTCCTCAGATCAAAGGGATTTCCGTGCCACGGTGAACCAATGGATGAAGTTCAGAAAAAGCACAGTTGCCAGACTGGAACTAAATCTCTTTCCACTTCACTTATCTCCATGTTTTTCTCTTTTTCTCCGTCTCCTCTGCTCCTCTTGGCCACCGAGATCTGTTCTGTCTCTCTCTGCACAAAAAAGGTGGCAGGGGCCCTCTTTCTCTTTCACAACCTCCCACTCCACTCAACAGTCCACCCATGCCCACTTGATGGCCGTCCACTTCTCCCTCTCTACCCGTCTTTCTCTGCCTATACATCCGTCCATCTCTCTTTACAAACCCTGCCTCTTTTCTCCGTCCATCTGCCAGCTGAGGGAGCGGGGAGGAAAACATTAAAGAAAGAGAGGGGAGAGTGTGCAGGAGAAAATGGAGGGAGAAGGAGGGAAAGAGCCAGAGGAATGGGGGGAACGGCAGGGATGGTTAGAGAGACGGAGGGGGGTGGGAGCGCTGCAGGCTTGTGTTGGTAGAGAGCCAGGGTATTGATTCAGGGCCTTTTGACATGCTAATCTGCTCGCTGACTGCTTTAATCGCTCCCTCTTCCCATCGCAGCCTTCAAAGAGAGGATGCTTTCGAAAAAGAGGAGAGGAGAGGAGAGGAGAGGAGAGGAGAGGAGAGGAGAGGAGAGGAGAGGAGAGGAGAGGAGAGGAGAGGAGAGGAGAGGAGAGGAGAGGAGAGGAGAGGAGAGGAGAGGAGAGGAGAGGAGAGGAGAGGAAATGTTGATCTTTTTTATATTTCCACACTCCCAATTATCAACCAGGTTTGCTGCTCTGTACTAGAAGTTGTTTTAACAGCGATATTTCCTCACATCTCTAATGAATGGATTCCAAACACAATCATCATCATTATTTTCTTTTAAGATCCTCAAAGACTGTCAGAAAAATGGCTCATGATTAAGTCAATGAGAAACATGACCTGGAGAAGCAATTCATTCTTCAATAATAAGTTATTACAGAGTCACCAGGGAGCGCAGCAGCTCTCTGGTTTAATGTTTAATGGGTTATCTTAAATTATTTTAGTTTTCATTTAGTTTTTGTTGTTTTGTTTTTACCAAAAGAAGATCCTAACTAAAGAACAGAATGAAAGTGATTTTATGTTTTCAATACTTTTTTTTTTTTCAAACCACTGATCTTGTAACTCAGAGAAGGTGTAAATCATTTCACAAAGTAAAAAATAGCTTCAAGAGTCAAACATTTAACTCCATTCATAACAGTTTAATTCTCAGGATTTTCTTTAATAAACTTGATGGTTGCTGCTTTATAAAACTAAAAGCGTATTGTCTCATTATCTAAATATAACCAAACAGTTGAGACTGGTTTCTTTTGAAGTTGAACATACAGTCGTCCTAAAAATTATTCATACCCTCCACTTAAACAAGGAAAAAAAAAATCAGCTGTCAGCGAAATAAGTTGAAATTGACAAAAGTTATAATAAATAAAACTTATGAAAATTTTGACATTGATCTTGAAATGTGTTTTGAAAAAAATATTAAACAAAACACACAAAAAATAAAACAAGTAAACAAGCACGTTGGGGCTCCGAAGCTAATTTTTTTGTTGAATCACACTTTGGGGCAATCAGATACAATCAGACTTTACACCTGTTGACAGGTGTTTTGGTCCACTGTTCATGGGAATGGTGCTCTAATGTGTCTGCGACAGTTTTGTTTGTTTGTTTGTTTGTTTGTTTGTTTGTTTTACATTTTTATTTTCAACCACAATATAAAGGCAATATTTTATTTCACTTAATTGCAATTTTGTAAATTGTTATTTATCATTAGTTTCTTGTTAGTTGAACTATTGTGAATTTAACCTTTTCTTTAATTGGAGGGTATGAATAATTTTGAGGACGACTGTATATCCAAAACTTTTCTGAGACCTGCATCTGGTTCAGTCCAGTCAATTCCAGGAGACAGCTTCATGCTCTTTGTGTATTAAAAAATTAACAAATAAAACACTAAGTCTCAGTTAAGTGACTTCTAAGTAGTGTGTTCACACACACTGCGACTGGTCCGGGTCACGCTTCATCACCGGCAGCTTCCTGCCCTGAATGGGTCATCATGAGGAGAACTGTAGAGGGGTGATGAGTGCTGGGAACTGTGAAGGGAACAAACAGAGGCAGGACGGCTGCCCAAGCAGGAAAAACTTTTCAGCACCTCGGCTAATGATGGCTGAATTACCACCACCAGCTCCTCCTCCACCCTGGTGGGCCTTTTTTTCACCTTCAGAGGAGCTAAAGAAGGAAAGAAATGTATTAAAAATGCTTTAAAATAATTTCAGCAGGAAGGGGAGGACGCTGGAGGACAGCTGAAGAGACATTTTGTCCTCTGTTCTGTCCCTGTTGTTCCTGATTGTAATAGATTCCTCGCCTCTATTCAGCAGCACAAAATGAGCCTCAGCGGTGGCAGCAGTGAGGAGTGATGAGTCCATTCACCTTCATCCTCCAGCACTCAGCTCTGACTGCGTGTGTGTGTGTGTTAACATGTCATTTTCTACATAATGATATCTGAATGTGCTCATATAAGCAGTTTGAACATGTGAGTGAGCTCATGCCACACAGATTCCTGCAGTAAAACCTCTTTCTCGTGAACGTTGACAGCGATGAGGTTCAATGTGTCGCTCCTCGCCACCTCCCTCCCACCAGTGGAGGTATAATCTCATTATTCAGCCCACTTCCTGCTGCTGCCACCACAGACAGCCTGACAAACACCAACCACCTCCATGGCCGGAGCAGAGGAGAAAAGGAGGACTTGTCAATGAGAGAAAACTGCTAACAGAAGCTTGTTAGTAAAAATAGAGGGATGTAAAAAGAGATGTAAAAGAAATCAGCTCTGATAGTCACAGACACAAAAAGAAATCGGAGGACACAGAGGGAAAAAAGCAGCTAAGCCAGCGTAAAAGAAGATGCAAATACTTTATTTGTATATATGCAGAAGAAGAAGGGGAGGAAGACGGGGGAGGGAGAGACTGTGTATTTAAAGCCATCAGGGACCGACAAGCTGAAGAGAGCTACTTGGTGAATTCAGAATGAAGCTCTCTGGTGAATATTTAACACTTTCAACAGGAGGAGGTAGAGGATGGGGGACCCAAACACAGTGAGATAAACTTCATCCTCAAAACCTCTTAATCCAGCACTGATGATGGGGGGGGTGGGGGGGGGGTCGTCAGGTGAGGAAACTCTCTGATCACAAACAAGCATCCCCGTCAGGCTCAACCTCCATCCAAACAGGTTTCCAAGGAAAACAGATGATAAAAGATCAGTTTACTTATGATTAAAAGATGAGTCATTTCGGGCTGCCACAATTAGTTGATTAAAGGCGCTGTAGAAGATGTTTTGGTTTTTCAGAAGGCAGAGACTGTTAGCGAGTTTTTGAATAATGCGCATGCGTAACACCAACCTGCTAGATTCACAGCTCCCTCCCCCGACCACAAAACAACGTTCACGAGCCACTCCGGTGTTTAGCAGAGAGCGGGTACAGATTCTCCATCATGTCACAAACACAAGTAAAACAGATGTCCTTGTCTGAACGTCGCTAGCTACCTGCTGCAAACATCAGACGAGAATGCGCCGCTTCTGGCACACAGTATTATTCTCGCCAATCAATCGCTCTAATTGATCAGTCTCAACTATTACCCGTTGAATTGACCATCAATCACTCATACGACAGTATTAAGAGTAATTGATGGGCCAGTAGACATTTTCACATGGAAAAGCACCAAATAAACACAGTCATAAAACCCCACAATAAGTTAAAACGGGGTCATTTAATGTTCGTTTTTCCTCTTTTGGGGGGCCCTCCGACAACAACTCAGTCATCCCAAAGACACAATAACACCAGACAAAAAATACAATCTGTGAAATCCTATGCAAATCGTGCAATAAAACATAGGAGATACTGGACGGGCATTCATCACATGGAAATAACAACACCAGAAAGAATGTGAGAAAGAAATGGAAACAAGATTCACAAGGACAATAAAACAGACAGCAGAGCAAGAAAACAAGAAATCAGCCATAACAGATTATTGCAGAAGTAATAATCACATCATGGACTGGGACGGTGGTAAAGTAATCACCACGGAAACCAATAAATTCAAAAGATGGATCAAGGAGACGATCGAGATGCAATGGCAAGGGATCAACATCATGAACAGGGACGAGGGGTATACTTGCTCCCACACACCTGCGATTCCATCCTCAGTCACCAGCGGGGGGCCGGAGGACAGACGAGACGGGCACGAGCACTTCATTGTAAGTTTCCGTGCCCGGGCAGCTGTTCTAATGACACATCCCGTCGGAATTCCCGGTCAACTGTCTACATAAGACACGTTACACCAGGAAGTCCGACAACTTCTGACGAAGGCTGAAGTGACAGCCGAAACTGTCAAGGTAAGGACAGCTAAGATAATTTGTCTTACTAAAAGAAAAAAGTCAAGGGGAACCTGCTAAGCTACTAACCCTGTTAATTTATCTCAGAAGATTAAATTAATCGGGCATGTGGGACCCAAACGTTGCTGCAGCTCATTTTTTCCTCTTCTCAGTTTTTATGTTAGTCCACTGTCTTCAAAGTCTGAGTGATACTGAAAAGGTTTTCACACCAGTAACACACCGAACCACTGCTCAGTTTGAGCTGGACGAAGACCACTTCCTGTTGTCATGAGAAATTCCAGCTGTTTAGTCCCAGTCATGGTCCGGCTGGCCGGGAGAAGGACATGAGTCCAAAAGTGTCCTTGAGTATATTGACTTGTGGAGGACCAGTTCACAGCTCAGTGAGATGATGTTCTACAGTTTTACCTTCACACACACACACACACACACACACACACCAAGTTTAAAATCTGCTGATTTTCCTGAAAACGCTCGTTTCTGCTCTGTGGAGGGAAACTGCTGTCGGAGCAGACTGTCGGTCAAAAGTTTTCTTACTCAGTAACTAGCGAGAACTTCATTATCGTTTCCCATCATGATATTCAGAGCTCCCCCTCCTCCCACCAGCACCTCCATCAGTACAGACCGCCTCACCAGATGAAGAGCGAGAGTACTTCCTGACCCCGCCATCCCACAGAGATGTGGGGGAGGTAGTTAACAAGGAAGGAGATCCCAAATACAAACAGAGTCCCCTCTCCTCAGATCAGGGGGGTCCATGGTCTTCAGGACCCTGGTTGGCCCTCTTGCCTTGGCCCTAGAGTCTACCAGAGTCACCCTTAGTCCACCTCAAACTCAGACTGCCATACACACTCCTCCTCTGCAGCTGTCAAAACCCCGACGTCTTAATCAATCCTGGATCCACGACCCTGTCACATGCAGCAGTAAGATGGATGCAGAAGGGGACGACCTTTGACCCCTACCAGGGTGGAGAATCTGAGTCCTGTGAGCTCCGTTAGCTCTAACAGCTCCCCCCTTTCCTCCCCAAACCTCACCAGCTTCAGTCAGCTCTGCTGTCGCCTCTAACAATGATGGAGGAGAGCCCATTCATCCCGAGCTGGGAACCAGGGGCTAAGGTGCCCTCGTAACCCCCCCCCCCCCCACACACACACACACACACACACACACACCCACAGAGGACAAGCATACACAAACACAAGCTCTAAAACACACACCTTCACACAGATGAACAATTCACATCAGCATCTTTTTAAAAGTATTTCCGTCAATTTTACCATGCGTGATCTCACACACTTCTAAACCATTTTAATACCTGACCAATGGGATAAAATGGAATCCCTGAAGCCCCTCTAGATCCCTTCCCACCATAACAAACTCCTGTCCAGCTCTTTGGTCAACAAGAATATTAACCAGTTCATCAGTGCGCTTGAAGACCAACCGGATCCAGAGCCTTTTAACCCTCCAGTCCCTGGAGCTGATCCTCACAGACCCGCTCAGACGCCTCAGACCCGAGGCCGTGAGTCCAACCTGAACTGATTGAAAAGTTACGAAGAGTGTAACTGAAGCCAGACGTCAAAAGCTGCATCGTTAACTCAAGGTGCATTCACAGGGCAACCTGGGGGACTTGGTTTAAATTGGTTGGGAATTCCGAGAAATTTTGCACCTTCCTTTGGTTTGGTTACTTTCACTCTGCACTTTCCACAAGCACATCAAAGCTCCTGGTTAAAGTCACACAGTTACAGCAGCTGGTCACTAGGGGCTGATATTCCCATAAACCACCACTTACTGGGACAGAAAAGAAGAGGAGGAGTGCTGCTCATTGATTGGCCAGGTTTGAAAACAGCTCATTCACTGCAAGTAAACAATGGAGCAGCAAAAAGTTTAAGCAGTCTTGGGGTTTGTCATTGAACAAAGATTAAAACTTTCTCATTTGCTTTGGCTTTCAACGCAATGTGGGCCCGTGGTGACATGTTCTTTATGTCTTTGGTATATATTGTTTCAGAATTGTAAATTTTAAGATTATTTTAAAATCTTTTTTATGAATTCCTTGTACAGGTTGTTGTTAAATGTGCTATATAAATAAAACTTGATTTGGTCTAATTTGATTTGATCTGAACTCTGCCATTCAAATCTAATACAATTTTCACAAGGACACTGAAAAAAATAGAATAATTGAAACAACATAAATGAAGTGTTGTAATTGGTAACAAGTGATCAAATTGAGTTTATCCATCTTAAATTCGTTTAAATTTTTCAGTCAGACTAATCTAAATCATTCACTTGTTTTTAAATACAGATTCTGCTTTGACTCAATGAGCTTCAAACAAAATCTTATCATATTCATATCATACTTGATAATATAGTGTGAAATGAAAGCACTTAATTGTATTTTTTCACATAATTATTTTTTTTTCTAAATTGAAGTATTTTACTACGGTAAGAATTATTGAGACATAATGACAGCAATAGGCATTATTTACCGGCTGTATTTCTGTTGTTGGACCTCCTTATAACTCCTTCAACAGTGCAACGTGCTGGTGTGTGTCCTCTCGTCACTCTCTGTACTGACTGTCTCAGTCTTGGGGCCAACTTTAACATTCAAACAGAGCAAAACATTCCAGCAACATTGTCTAAATGTAAACATAACACAGGCAGTAAAGCAGATAACACAAATTTATAGGGGAGCAGTCATAAAAGGTTACATTCCTGCTAAATATGCTTTTCCCATCAGTCTTTGCATCTTAGAACAATTGGTACTAAATCATTTGCGTAAGTCTGACAGTCAGATTGACCAAGCAGACCAGTTTGCTTCTTTGATTAACACCAGATGAGCAAATGAGCTTTCACACTCAAAAGAAACAGTACAAACTGTGGAAGTGGACCAGGGTTTGTTTACAACTGTAAACGCATTATTATGGCCCATTTATGTTCAATGCAGAGGACAGATGAGCAGACGGACTGACAATTTTTTACGTAATTTGGTCTGCTTGTGGATCCGCGACTTGAGGCAGAAAACAGAGCAAAGAAGAGCTGGAGACAACTGCTGTAGAGATGGCTGTAGCTTTTGGCGAATAGCCGTATTAGAGTGTCGGGTGGTTGTAAACAAAGTGGTGTATTACCGCCACCACCTGCACTCTGAAACTGACATCAGATTGTGGAAGTGAACTGATGTCAGCACTGCTAAATAGTGGATAAACTGACCTAATAACCATGGCAACCTAAAAGATGCATGTAAGTATGAGGGTGCCAACATATGACTACATTTAAAACGGACATTACCATTCATGTATGTAAGGGAGCATACGTCTACGTCACCTGTTGGTTTCTGAAGAGCTAAAAATGAAGCCAGTTGTGCAGTCCCACCATCGCCATATTGCCGTGTCACGTGTGTTGGGACTCCCGGAAAATACTAAAATGGGCAAAGGCAAAGCCACTCTGAGCTGTGGGCAAATGATTGACAGCTGACGTACTCTGGGCTAAACGCTTACTGAGCTAACTCAAAACTAACAGAAGCTAACGAAGATTAGCCCCCTAAGTGGTGGGGTAAAGGTAAGACACGCTTAGACTTGCCATTATCGGACTAAAAACCACCGTTGTGCTACAACCTGAGACTTTGCTGACAGCAAACAAGAAGCTAACTAGGAGCCACCAGTCGGCAGGCCGGCTTCCGGTCTGCCGCATGTCAATCAAAAGGACACGCCCTTGATTATGTGTGATTTCAAGATTGAATAACATCTAAACTGATGAGATATAAAAAAAAAAAAAAATCAACCCCTCACAGTTGACATGAAGGTAAACGTGACCTATTAAACCTAAAATGATTTTTTGAACCAGGCTGTAAACATGTTTATTTCAGCTGTGAAGTTGGCATTTTTAACAAGGGAGTCTATGGAGATTTGCTCTGTTTTGGAGCCCCTAGCGGATCAAGGGAGAGCTACAAAAAATGACTTCTTCCGGGTAGCCTTATAATTGGCCACCGGAGGTTGCCGCTTGGTTTAAACTCACTCAAACAGAAGAACAGGGATGAGAACTGACAAGTGTTAGCTTCAGTACCAGGCTTTACCAGGTAGCACACTCTGTACTGACTTCTTCAACTATTAATCCCAACTAGAATAAAACTGGAAGTCTGTTTAAAAGAAAATGAAAATTCTAGAATTTTACATTAAGCTTTTGAAACTTGAAAAGTTTATATAATCTTTTTTTTTCTCTCAGCTTCTGTAAAGAAAACCACCGAAATCCAGAATTCAGATGCTACAGGATGTGACATCATTACTCAAAGAAACCAGCAGCCCGTTTATTTTTTGAGAACAAAAATAAACAGAAACACACACAAATCCATCTGTGACTACTTGAAGCCCTTCTCCTCCCCCACCTCCAAGCAGTCAGTGGTGCGTCTAAATCACCAGACCTGTTTGTCATGCAATTAGTCCTTCGAGATAAAGGCTTCCTCGTAAATTAGGAGAGATGTAGTGGTCCGTCCCCCTGTTAATCACCCGTGCCCAGCCTCTGACCCCCAATTGCTGCAACCCTCTGCTTTTTGTGTGTGATGGTGATGGGTGGCGGGTGGAGGGGGAGGGAGAAGTTGTTACCAATAAACCATCAAGGCAAAATTGGCATCCACTTTCCTGGCCAGATTACAACTGAATCCCAGTCTGGAAAAACACTGAATGTGATCCATGAAACAGCCTGAGTTACAATTTACTAATAAAGCTGATACTAATGATCTAACTAGTATAATTAGAAGATACTTTCGGCTGTGAATCCAAACCGAAAAGTATCTGGGGGGAGTCCAGGCTTTTTACCCAGAGAATCACTGTAATCTCAGATTAGAATAGCAAAAATCCATCCCTGCTACCAGACAGAAGCATTTCACAGCATTGAATCCCCACTTCTCTCATACCTGCCTGGAATATAAACCCTTCCTCTCTCCTCTTCGTCCTCTAAAGCTGTCTATCTTTTTCCTAAGACTCCATTGGGAACAAGAGAACAAGTAGGGGTAGGTATGGAGCTCTACCCTCCTCTCTCAGGTTTAGCAGTTCTCCTGGGATGCATCCCTCTGCGCAAGACCTCCCGGTGGGCCCGCTAATTACTCCATTTACAGCCATCACTGCCTCCATCACCCAATCAGACATTGGGAAAAAGAGTGGGGAGAAGAGGACAGGAAAACATCCAACAGAGCGCGCGAGGGACAGTGGAGGACGGGGTAAAGACAAAGAGAACAAAACATGGGGATAAAAGCAAAGAAACCAAGACGGGGGAAGGGACGGAAGTTGTGGAGTGGTCAGGGTTTGGGTTTGAGGGGAGAGTCTCTTCCTTACCTTGACATTCTGCATTACGTTCCTCATATCCAGGATTGCACAGGCAGTTCCCAATGGGCACCAACCATTCTCCATCAGCTCCACAGTACATTTTAGGGACCTCCTTTTCCTCCGAATTATCCACACATGAGCCTCGGACCTCCACCAGCGAGGAAGTGTCAGCCCCTGTTATGGTATCAGGGAACTGGGCCAAGTTCCGCACAGACAGAGGACATTTCTTGTAGAAGACCCTGACAGAAACAAGCGCAATGCACGCTCCAACATCCTGGAAGGCCAAATAGAAACCCTTCCGATTCAAGCCGCCAACATCCCGAACCTCCGTGTTCAACTTCATGATCCGGTCACCGATGTCCACCTGAGTGAAGCTCTCGTCTGCGGCGATGGTGTCAATCTTGTTGAACTGGTTCTCGCGGATGTAGCGCTCTTTGTCGTTGTTGGACTCGTAGTAATAAAGATTGAAGGTCTCTTTGCAGGTTCCCATGACCCCCGGCAGACTGTTGCAGTCCCTAAGGGTGAACTTGATCTCAATGTAGACCCGCTGGGCTCCTTCGCGGGGGATCCAGTCAGTGCGGAGCCAGTTGTTCTGATTAGGCTCCATGACATTACACACCTGGTATGTCCGGATTGGGATGTTCTTCTCATCCATGATACTCACTTCCTCCCACTGAGGAAAGAACACATTAAACTTGTTATTAAACTCGTTGTCTGCACATTCAGTTACTGCACCGTGACTAAAGGAGGGTCTTTAAAAAAACAGCAGAGCTGTTAAACATCTGAAAAATATCAGAAATAAATGCACTCAAAATGAAAATGGGCTGTGTGAGTACGGAGCGGGACTGGGAGAGAGTTTACGTCAAAGAAGTATTCGATTTGTTTAGTTAATATGTGAGTCAGAACAGAGCTGAACACAGAAAGCTGAAAATATTCGGATTTTCTCCGGAAAAGGAAACTTTTCTGCCTCAGTGTTTTAGGACATGAAAAAGGCTGATAAAGGATGATCTGGATGCAAGCAGTCGCTGATGCTGTGATGTATTCAGGCCTGCTTTCTATCTGCATAAAGAGCAGGACCAGAAAACGAGCCCCACATGATGTTAGCAGGAACTCCTGAAGAGGGCCCAGACACCGACATGGATCACTTTATCTGGCGCGGCTTAGCTTATTTTTGCCAGGAGGGAATGTTTGTTTAACTTCTGATAAAGTTCCCCTCTGAGCAGAGCGCTGCTGAGCAAACACAAGTGCATCTTGAGAGGCTTGAAGCTCTGAGCTGCCCCCAGTTCCTAAATAGAGTCTTTGACTGAGTTGGACTGTAAACAAGAGTCGACAAGCTTTTGGCTTCTGTGGCTCTAACATTTAGAAAACTGTACAAAATAAGCCTAATGGGATGGTGGGAGATATGGCTCATGCTGCCAAAAATGACTTGATGCCTTATCATCAACAATCTGAATTAAGGCCTTATTTCCCAGGAGTAAAGTGGGACAATTTTGGATACAGCGGCAGCTGTATGATTTGAGAAAATGTCCATCCTTCCCCATTTTCCATTCCACTTTGCTCCTTCCTCTCCGCCTCCTTTTGTTGTGGAAATCTAGCGGCACTGAGATAAGGCTGCACCTTTCCCTGATAGCAGGAAAGAGGGAGAATGAGGCCAATTGGTCATAATGAGAGGGTGAGTGCAGGCGTGCTGGTGCTGCCAGGACCCTGTCAATCACTGGTTTGAGATAAAATGGCTGAGGGAGAACCTGAACGCAGCACAAGTTCATTGAGGAAAGCTGCAACAGCTGCACAGAGCGCTGTCCCTCCGGGTTTCCCTTCATTATCTGCCATGATTGTTGCTCATTTATTTTCATTTTCATAAACATTACAAACCTCACTCGTGTTTGTCGTCTCATTTGTACTAACATAGTGAATACAAGAGTGATTGCTGTTATTTCTGTGATGTTAGTAATTACTCATTCAGGCTTTCTAATAAATTTGGAGGCTTCCATGTAACTAATATGTATCCACTGCAGCCCGTTCTCAGGTCTTTTTCTTCCCTGTATAGCCGGTCATCCTGCAGCTACAGAGCCGAAGCTCGCTGCACTTTCCCCTTATTCATCCCTTCCAGAGGGCCGTCTATCAGCTGCCAACCCCCCCCCCCCCCCCCCCTCTCTCTCTCTCTCTCTATCTATCTGTCTCTCTCTCCTCTGCTGAATGGTGGATATAAAGTTTCTCCACAAAGACCGATTCAATCCTTCGTCTATTCAGGAAACCCGACGCCCGCTGCAGTATCAGCCCCTCCATCTGACCATTACAGAGTGGTTAGAGAGGAGGGTAGAGTGGGGTTCCTACAGAGAAGGGGTTCTCCAAGTGGATTCTTGGACCCCATGGGACCCTGCAAGCTTTGAGGGTCTTTACACCCAACAAAATTAAACAAAACCAAATGTACCCATATTCCATTCTTCCACAGAATACTTTTTTAATCCAAACAGTTGCACAAGAAATCCCTAACAGTTATCTCCAACCAGGTCTGACAGGACCAAACTAGATCAAAGAGGCCCGCCTGGTTCTGTCCGCAGATCCAGATAATTATGGATATTATCTCTGTGTTTTTGCTCAATAAAGCATCGTGTGTCCTAACAAGAGGGCGCTTATCTGCAATACCTACCCCTCCTTCTGTCGGGCTGGAGACCCATCCCAGCTCCCCCTGAACGGATCTGGAGTCCAGTAATGTGACTGAAAAACAAGGAAAGGAGACGTCATTCATGTTTGTTCGGAATTTTTTTTACCTGAAACACCGAGGGAAGAAAACTGCTTCCTCTTTTCAATGTGAACACAAATAACTGTTGAAAATGATGGTAATGATTACTTGATTTTAAAAAAAGTGTCTGAATCAAGGCACTGGGAATATTTTTGCTTCACCCGCCTCGTTGATTGATGGTGATAAAGTAATTTATTAGGATTGCAAAACGTTTCTTTGAATTTCGCTTTGCTCACCGTCGGCTTTCCCAGGAGGTCTAAACGTAAATTCGGTCTCTGAGAAGAAAAAAACATCTAAATGCTTCAAGCAGACAAAGTCTCACACAGAGAAACATTTTTATTAATTATCCTTTTTATTGTTATTGTTAAATCAGAGTAAAAACGGCCTCAGAGGTCAGGCAGCATCAACAGGGTCGCTTTAAATTCAATGCGCATAAAAGGCTCCATTTACTCATCACAAGAAATAAAATATGTTCATAATGACTCTTGCTTGTCAGTGCATACAAAATTATATTCCATTGCAAAATAAACAGTTTAACACTGTAAATATTTGTCTTTGTCACACAGAACCGTGATCTGTTTGTGATGAGCAGTTTTTCTGCGCCAACCAAGCAGAGAGCGCAGGAAACTAATCAAATTAATTCAACATACAGCGTTTTGTTTTATTTTTTGTTTGTTTGTTTTTTTAAAAAGAATAAACAGCATGAATTTTTCATAAACTCTGTTATAATTTAGCAGGATTTTGCCCTGGGACCGTGAGGGGATTCCATAACCGAAACCTCCGGAGCTGGTTTTTGGGTCGCACTCGGATACAGCTCAGTTTAAGCATTTGGACATTTAATATTTTCTGTCCAAAAAGAGAAATGGAAACAAAAAAAATCGAAAAGAGGAAGAAACGGAATTAGCGGACAAAATTTTAATTAAATAATAATTGGTTACAAAGAGGGAAAATTTGCATTCTGCGCGTGCTTGAGGCGCAAATCAAATCGTTTAAACTCTTTGAGCTGATTTAGAATTTTCTCCAGCAAAACACGGATACTCTGCTCGGTCCGACCCACAATTCCACTTCACTTCTGTTTCGGTGGGAACCTGCAACATTTGTCGCTGTTTGCTGCAGAAACTGGAAGCACTTTCTCTGTTTTCTCGTATTGGGACCACAACAAGTCCAAACCGAGCCGAGACCGACTCGGCTGACGCGCATTTGAAGAAGACTTTAAAAATAAATAGCTTAATGAACCCAGAGAAGTCACTGCGTAAGCGTCGGTCTTTTCTTTCCTTAAACTCATCACGGCCCCACGCACCTCCAGCCAGGGGCCACAGAGCAGAGGCTCCGCGCTGCAGACACGCAGAGACGGAGCGGAGCTGAAGTCCGAAGCCACGGCAGCTTGTTCTTCCAACAGCCTTACCTTCGTTTGGGGGGAAGATCCGAGTCGAGGGACCAATAGTAGAAATCCCAGAAATAAGAAAGGTAAAGAAAATTCCTGCCATGAGCGCCATTTGGGTCATTGTTCCGTTTATCTCTCCTCTTTTTCTTTCACTGCCCTCTTTCAGGTCCTGCTCTCTTCCTCTCTCCCTCTCTCTCTCCCTCTCTCCTTCCCAGAGGAATATGGGATGGAAGCGAACAGCAGGAGAAATCCGCACCGAGCTCCACAGACAGGAGGCGGGTCCGCGCGCTCTGACGCGGACCCCGTCAGGGACAGTAGAACTGGGGGGCTGATAATCACGAACGACCCCCCTGCTTTCTCATGTATCAGAGATTATCTGATGAGGACGTTTTCAGTAAAACTCCCAGCGACTCGGAGTCCCTCTCTGACATTCCAAAAATAAACTTCAGGACATTTTTTCCTTGTTTGCAGAGAGAAAACAAACATGCGCGCACACAAACACACACACTTGGTGTCCTGAACTCTGCATGAAAAATCTGCACCTAATTGACTTAAAAGCAGTGCGTCAGTTTTTGTCCTCTGTGCGTCAGTTTTTGTCCTCAGTGCTGATCCTGCATGTAGTTTGAGTCCAGTCAAGCGCAGCGCTGTCTGGGTGCACCGAACCGGACCAAGGTCGCCACCTAGCGGTGGTATTAACGCCTGATCTGCCTCCGGAATTGGATTAAAGAACAAGCATGAGCATGACCTCCCTCATATTACAGCACATTCCACTTTGTGAAATTGACAGTAGCCGTTCTGGGATCGGTACCAGGCCTCTCAGATTATTGTCACTCGGTATTATTCTAATATCATTGAGGTTTTATGGGTATTTATGATGAGACTGCACACAGGTCCATCCATCAGGGTCTGAGAACACACATTTCATCGGCTGCAAAGGCAAAAGGATGTGCAGGCATTGCTGCATTTTTTTTTTCTCCAACAAAGGCCGCATTGTTCATGTCTGAGAAAAAACCAGCTGCGACCAGGTTGGAGCTTCAGAACCGGGTGCTCCTGCTCCTTTATGTCCTCCCACACAGGTCAGCTACTGCTCCCATGAGACGCCCGTCGCTGCAGTTGGCAGGAAAGCTTTCAACGATCTGCAGAGGATTGTCACTGCGTGGGCAGCTCGGCACACACTGAGCACACACAGGTTGTTACTTTTGGAATATTGTGTCTCCTCTTACAGATTACAGAGGCAGCAATTCAGCTGGGAAACACGGATCCTGTGAAATATCCTTGGACAAGTTAGTGTCTCCCTATCAGCAGGATGGCTGCTGATTCTCTGTAAGGATGAAAAATCCAAACACTGTTTCATCGCACAGATCAGACATGAATTTCAGTATTGTGAAGTAAAATCTGCATTTTAAATATTTAAAGGAAACTGCATGCATTTGGAATTGAGGCAGCTTCATTTGGACTCAGAACTCAGTGTGTGATGGGAGACCAGGGAGGGGGAAAGCTCTGGGATGTTTTCCTCCTCCTCAGCAGGTGTCTGAATGTATTCATCTCCTGCCATTCCGGCTTCATGTGAGTTTGTGTGGAGGTTTTATCTGCAGCCTGTAGCATTAGTTGGGCAGATCAGAAGCATTTTAGTTCCCATGTCTTTTTGAAGCCGTTACACCAAAATCACACTTCATTTTATTTATTCCTGCTCACACGAGGAGTTTTCTCTCAGAGGTGATGTCATTTCAAACAGCGCTGCTTTTGTCTCAAACACATCAGTATGCATGGAGTGTTTTTTTATTATTCTGTATAATTGGAATGGATGTGTGTGTTTGTGTGTATGTGTGTGTGTGTGTGTGTGTGTGTGTGTGTGTGTGTGTGTGTGTGTGTGTGCATGCCTGTATAGCAGGGTTACTCAAATTGGTGAGAACCACAATCCTGCAGGTTTTCAGTGTATTCCTGGTGCAACACACCTGACTCAAATTAATGAGTCATTGTGCAACACTTCATAGGCTGTTGGATCCATCTGTTTAAGCCAGGTGTGTTGGACCAGGGATACATTGAAAACCTGGAGGATTGTGGCTCTCGTACTGACTTGAGTAGCCCTGCTGTAGGATGATGGGCTCTTCTCTAAAAGAATTCATTCATACAAGTCGATAAAACTCACCCCAAATGCTGAATATGCAAAACTCACCTACAACTGACAACTAACCTGAAGAACCCTAGGAGAAAGAGGACCCCCCCCCCCCCCCTTTCCATCTCTGAAAACACTCCCATGGGGCACTTTTAATGTTGTATTGATGATGATGACTGTGATGATGGTCAGGACAGAGTGGTTGTGTGTGGGCGGTGTCTTTGAGTGTTTTTGATTGATTACACTCTCATCATTTTCTTTGTCTTTCTTTCAAAGCGGGGGCTTTTTTTAACAGTGGAGAGAAAGGAAAGGGGGGAGTAGCTGAGGACGGCCCCCCCAAACACACACACTCACCCCTCCTTTTATGAGCTCATTCTGCTTTCTCCAGATGGCACCTGCTGCCCACACATCTGCATTGTGTGCCAATCATGTACACCAAACCTAAATCTTTCGCTTGGCTAAACAAGCAGACACGCACACACGCTCACTTGTTTGCTCATATGTGCTGTAGTCTGATTTTGGGTATATTTGGCCATCACTGGTTTTGTTAAAAAAGCACAACTGAGCTTTGGCAGATTCTCAGTGAGGCGCCTCGTAATGGCCACTAATCCAGCATCCATCTTCTTCCTGTCTCCCATCTGAGTTCTCTCCAGCCAGTCTGATGTTAACTCTTGCCCTGTGTCATACTCACTCGCTTTTTTGTAATGGAAATTTCAGCTGTAAAGTGACACAGCATTAGGGATGTAGAGATTCACCGATTTGAACCGGTGGTCCGACACAGACGTGTGAGATGCGACTGCACTGATAGCTTCAGTGTGCATCAGATACAACTGGAGGCTAATTGTGCAACATATCTTTCTTGGTGTATCTAAATCGGTAAAAACACATGGTTACACCGATTGTTACATAGTATGTCTCCTCTTCACTGGTATTTCCGAGGCGCCCAGAACGTACCAACAGCAAACACAGAGGGAAGTGAGACAAAAGGTGAAGAGGACATATTTTGCGCATCTCTGAGAACACACAAGTCAAAAGTTTGCTGATACTTTAGATTTTTGAAGTAGGAAGATGGAAAACTCTGAAAACACTGATATAAGAGTATGACAAACATGAGGTGGACAGCATGGTGTGGATATGCTGCTCCCCCCACATCCTTCTCTGATGAATCTACAGATGAACATAAATATGAGGTGAAAAGAAGTAGAACTGGTGAGAAAAATGTATAGTTTTTTTTATTTAAAAAAAACAGAACAAAAAAAAACAGAACAACAACAACAAAAAAAAAAAAACGGACACTTCCTGACAGCAATCTCATCTGTACCAGAGTGAATTGCAACAGTTTAAGGTGGATTTATTGGTTTGATTTATAGAAAACAATCAAAAACATAAGTATTACATCCTTCACAGGGAAAGGGAGAGGCAAAATAGCTGTGATGGTGGTTAGAAACCTGATGAGGACTTGTAAATTCCTTGTTTTGTGTTGAATCGTTTTGAATCACATCAAATCTGCTCAATCGTAGCAAATTGAGTCATATTGTATGTTACGGCCGCCCAGATTCTAACCCCTTTGTTTTTTATTTTACATGCAATCCCTCTGTTCCCATTTGCCTGGCTCCCCACCACCATCTCCTCCCTCACCTCCTGATTGCTGATCAGTCTCACCTGGAGCAGCTGGCAACTATAAAAGAACCTTGGAGCCCTTCAGTCAGTGGCAACTGCTTGGCCTGGCAACAGTTGTCCTTAGTTTATGTTTTTGGTGTCTTTAGTTTGAGTAACTTTGTCTTTAGGTTTTGATTTCCAGGTGTTTTAGTTTGGTTAGTTGGTTTAGTTGCTAGATTCCCTTTTCTTTGTCATTTTCACTGATAGTTTGGAGTTGGGATAGCTAGGTCTTTTGTTGTAGTTTGGGTTTGTTTACAGGTCTTAGTTTATGGTGCTGCTCGTTCCCTTTTTGGTTCCTAGCTTAGGTTTGTATTTTTCCCCATTTTTGTTTCCCTTTCAGTGTTAGGCTTTGTCTGTCTTTTTATTTGTTCCTTTGAGCAGCATCGCTAACCCCATCTCCTTTTCAGTTACAGTTTTCCAGGTTTTTGTTTATGCCTTAATTCACCCCTGAACAATAAAACATCTTCATTCCACCTTTCAACATCTTGAAACCAGTCTTTTGTTTGCGTCCCTAACCCCTAGCAGAGCTGGGACGTAACATTGTATAAAGTCAAATTGTTGTCAAATCATTGGTGAATCGCATCATACTGTACCGTTAGGGGGCTTTACCGCATCTTTAGTGTATCGTAACACCGGCAACATATCAAGATGCGTATCGTATCGGCCTCCTTAGTGGGGATTCACATCCCTACACGGCATCTCAGAGGCAAAAATTGTGACATGCATTTTCTCAGTCTCAGGACGTTTCTGGGCAACGATGACTCCAGGAATGTACAAAGTAAATATCACTGTGCCATCGAAATGAGCCAGAAACGCAGACATTTATGCTAAGAAAGCTACAAAGTGCTACATAGTGCTACTTTGATTTTAGTATTACACATCACTTACATCCTACAGCAGTAGAAAGTCTTTGGGAAACAACTCAAATAAAAAGATGCTTTATTTTATGTAATAAACCTCTCAGTTCATGATGTGTTCACACTTGTAAATATTTACACTGTTCTCGATAATAATGAGCCGGAGAGAAAATATCCTGACTTCCATCAAATGTTGTTACCAAACTAAATAGACTAGGAAAAGTTCATTCAGTCAATCTTTTCCAACTCTGTAATGTTTCCATACCTTCTCCCAACACCTAAAAGACATACTGCATCGAGGATAGGGAGTGATGAAGACTTTCAGGTGATATTTTGTCCCATTCTTCCTGCAAACTTCTTCAAGGTGTGCAACAGTCATGGTCATTCCTGAATTCTCCAACATTGTTGGTCCCAGTCCAGTAACCAACCTCTTCTTCCTCAGCCATGCTGCTATAATATGACTAAAATGTGAGTTTCATCGTGTTGAGAATACATGAAAGCCCTGGAAAAGATTGTTCACAAAGGCAGCTGTTGCTGAAAAATTTCAGTAAGTAGCACTTCAGAATTCTGGTACACTTTCTCAGTGAGGCGCCACCTAAAATCGGCTATTTCAGCATCCATCTTTCATCTTATCTCTTTTCTGAGATCTGTCCAGCCAATAAAAGTCAGCCTCCTTACGTTCACCTTACAGCTCAATGTGACGTATATCAGATTTTTAAATGGCAGCCTGAATGGCAGAAATCAGATTTTTTTCTAATCTGACCCAGGCCTCTTTCGTTTGTGGTCATAAGTCAGATACATCATCTGTTCTGTGTCGAAGCGGCCAAAGTCTCAACGGTCATGGCACATTTCATCCGACCATCACAGAAGTGAGACCGACATTTTTTCGTGCTTGAAGAGCTGTGACACAGTAAGATTGAATGTAAGCACTCTGCTGAACAACATTATATCATACCTTTTTTTAAAAGCAAAACTCAGCTAAAGGGACGCTGCATCCTGGAAAGAAAAGCAATGAAATGAGGTTTTTCAGCCTCGAGATGCTGCTGGGCCACAAAAGCTCCAGGAAGTCACATAAATACTGTATCACTGTGCCATCAAAATGACTCAGAAACACATATTTTTAAGGTCAGAAAGTTACAGTCTGGATGCTGCTTTCATGCTTTGCTCCATTTTTTCCAACAGAGATCTAGACCAGTCTGACCAGTCTACATTTGACTGTTTGATGGTCCATCCCCCATGCCTCCAAGCCCAGAGAAGTTGGTGCTACCTCTGGAATTCTGAACCAGGTTAACATGCAGCTTCTTTTTCTGCACAGTAAAGTTTGAAGTGATGTTTGTGATTGTAACTCTGTGTTGTATAACTGAAAGAGGTTTCCCCCAGTAATGCTTTGTCCATGTGGCTCTGTCAGCTGTTGATGAAGATGTTGCATGTGCTGCCGTGTAAACATGGTTTGCAACATCTTTTTATAATTATTGTAAAAGATGAACAAACAGATGTGGGAGGTGAGACTCTGCCAACTGGAGAATTAGGGGATGTGACCCTAGGTCTATGTGTTTAGCAACACAGCTGTTTATGTTTTTGCTACTGATGACATAAATGTGAAGCAATTGTAGTTCCATATTCACAGCATCTGACTGCAGGATTTATGGTAAATGTTGTTAAAGGAAAGTCAAATTATCAGCTTACGGCTCAGAGAAATTAACCCACATTTTTCCTTGCCTGTCTAACTAAACTTTGGACTGTTATTCTCAAGTATCCCCTTCTGGTCATGACCCCCTCCTTTCAGATCCACAGCTTCATGCAGTGTTCCTCAGGCCCCAATCAGGACGAGAGTCCCTGGAGGTGCAAACAAGTGGCAGTCAGGAGGACAGAGGTGAAAAGGAAGAGTAGATCAAAGCAGCAGCAGGAGAGCGGCTCTGATCCAGAATGTCAGAGAGGAGATAAAGCCCACTGGACCGGAATTACAGGAACACACACTTCTATTTACAATAAACACACTAGTTCAGTGTTATTTCAGCAGGATAGCAGCTGTATTAATTAATCTGCCTCTGATCATCCTAAAGCAGTCACATGAAATCTATTTTGATAACTAAACCTGTTATGACTCACATTTGTGCGATGCATAATAAATGTGTTCATATAATGATGAATTTCCTCCCAGGGATTAATAAAGTATCTTTGATTTGATTTGATAAGATAATTCATAAAAGATAACTGCCTGCAAAGGAAAACAATAGATATAGTTACTTTCATTCAAAACAAGACTAAAATACATATTTGCTTATTAATATGGATTGTTTTTATGACACCTCATTTTACAAGCTCACTAGGTAAGAAACAGAGCTAATGTCGGCTAGCAGCTAGTTAGCTGCTGATGTCAAAGTGGTGTGATGCTGGCCCTAAATTATAACAAAGAACATGACACAGAGACGAAGGAGGAGATTGGTAGAAATTCAGCAGATGGTATTATTTCCTCTTGGCATGTGATTTTAAATAACAAAGCTGCGCCGTATATTTAATCATGGGGCTGTTGCCGCTTTGTTCTTGGTGCCGAGTTTCACAAGAAGAACTCTTAAAACGAATCAGTGGATAATCGGGTATCAAGCTCCACCTTTTTGGATCGGATTGGTAAGATTGATACCCCAATGGAAGGGTTCCCGGAAAGTAAGATGGTTTGGGTTAGATATACAGGAAGGGCTGGAATATACTTGTTGCTGGCGACGCGTCTGCATACGCATCATGGCGCCCACGTGTTCCCAGCGTACCAGGTTGCTTGTGTTGATGCAAGGTAACGTGCCGCGTGGTGAAACATCGACTTGAACGCTAGGTTTGGAGGCTTGAACTTTGGTTAAGTGGCCGCACATACCACCTCCGCTGGCGACTAGACCTTTTTCTTTCGCAGCAGCAAAAGTAACTTCTCCCTTGAAGAAGTTGTCCACATTGTCCACTTTCCACATACACCTGGGTCGTTCACGTATGCCCTGGATATACAATCTGACAGGCAGATTGACCTTTTCACATTCTTAGTGTCCAAGTGCTGTGTACTGCTCCAAGTGGTGGCCTCCGGTATTGAGCGTTTTGGCCACGACGTGCTGCAGCAAGTATATGCACAGACGACGCAGACCGCTTGCGTGAACGTTTACGCCCACAGCAAGTACAGTATATTTCCCAGGCCTGAGGGTACCCATCCCAGGTTTTACTTGTGGCAATGTCAAATGTGGACCAACCTGTCCTGACCCAGACCCGCTGGTGGAAACAGCGCTTTCATTTTCAGCTTGGACAGGTTTACAAACACACTTGTGGGCTGTCAACAACGGAGGCAGCTGCAGACCAGGCTGAGTTGCATCTGCACTGGGAAAATGGAGGTCTGTTGGACCAGCTTCAGGGGGAAATAAAATGCATATCAAACTGGCCACTTTATCAAGTCCACCTGTTCTACTCCTTTTAAAACAAATATCTAATCAGCCAATCCCACGGCAGCAACTCAATACATTAAACCATATAGACATGATCAAGACAACTTGCTGAAGTTCAAACTAAGCATCAAAATGAGGAAGAAAGGAGATTTACTGTAGGTGACTTTGAACGTGGCACAGTTGTTGGTATTCTGAATAGGGTTGTCAGGCGATGAAAAAAAAATTAATCTAATTATTGCAGGAATTGTAATTTATCAATCTAATTAATCACATTTTAATCTCATATCTGCTGAAGCAGTCGTGGGGAACAATGGTCCTCAAGGGCCGTAGTCCTTTAAGTTTTCCATGCAACCCTGCTCCGCAGCCTATGAAGTTCTGTACAGTGACTCATTTTCTCAATCTGCGTACTTGTGCGTACTTGCGTGCTCATGGACTGCAGTCCAAGTCATGTTTCATTTCAAAGTTCGCTTCTCGGCAAGTACACTGGAAATCCCCGGATGAGAACTTCCACCGCCCATTTTACTGAGCAGCATCAGAGGAGACTCATGCGTACTTTGCCAGATATAAATCCCAGCATGCACCTCACACACACGCAGCATTCAGGAGTCTCCTCCGCCTCCAACAGCCAAACCTGAGCATTCATTCCCAATCTTTTCTGTCATTCTTTGCCTTTTACCGGCAGTTCTTTCTCCCACTCTCCTCTCTCAGCTGTTTTTGATCACATAATTATGACCTGATTGTCCGTTTGGATTAATGTGCTTCTGTATTAGAAATAAATCTAATTTACATATTGCAGCAGTTGTTTTGATTGTTTTTATTGTTTCAGTACAACTGCTACATCTCCACTACAACAAACAACCAATAGCTGTAGAATAATACAGTATTATTTTCGTGTTATTTTCATGTCATGTTCAAGACTTTTCTCCCATTACCTCAAACATGATGCAATTTTTAAAAAAATATCAGGTACATGCATTCAGCTCACTGGCAATTGGACAATTCTGAAGAAATGGGAGGGGCATTGCTTCACCAAGGTGCACCAGTACGCAGTAGCCAAGTCCTTCAAGCTGCTACATATTGGAATTAGTTACATCCAACCAACTCACCATATACAAATACTGAAAAAGTTTTTCTGTATGTTCCCTGCATGCTTTGGTGGCAGAAGTACATACTTTATGAAATATTGATCGAAATAGCCATCGAGGCTTGGGTTCAAATCCTACAGAAGGCTTTCAAGCAGTTTTCTGCTTCCCAATTCAGATAATCTTCTACCTGATTGAGCTTAATTGTTCTCAGCTGTGTGCTGTAATCAGCATTCTGCACCAGGGCCGGCTCTGGCCACTTTGGTGCCCCAGGCGAGGTTATAGTTTGGTGCCCCCCTGTCCTGGCGTTAATGATTCCAGATCAGTTGTGTCCAGTTCTGGTCCTCGAGGGCCACAATCCTGCAGGTTTTCTATGCGTTCTGGCTCCAACACACCTGACTCCAATTACCAAGAACTTCATAGGCTGTTGGATCCATTCAGTATCAGTCAGGTTTGTTGAAGCAGAGAAAAAGTGACAGCGGCCCTCAAGAACCCCCCTGTTCTAGATGAACAGAGCAGGATGGGCTGCATGTGTCTGAAGTTAATATTGTTGCAGAGTTGTGATTCTCTGGTAGGATTACATCATTGTGTCTGGATTTGGTCTCACTGAAACACAACTGCTGCTGTAATAATGACTAATAATAATAATAATAATAATGACTAAAGTCAGCAGCTGCTGATGGTAGCTGGACTCGGACATCCACAGTTACACCTGCATCCAGTCTGTGTCCTTCTTTCATGTAGTAGACATAGATAAACCTTATCTATGCTCTATACTGTTATTAGTTACTAAGATTAACTAAAACCTTCAGCAATAATTTAATAATAAAATTAACTAATTACTCCACCTCTGCAGCAGCTTCTGAGCAGGAGTCTGCAGTGGCTCTTTGGACCTTCCACAATATCTCTCAATAACTTTGACTAAAACAACCAAATAATAAATACCCATGTATATACACAAGGTTTTTAATAATAGATTTTGGCTTTTTTTTTCTCATTTCCACAACGTAATGACACTAAAAGTCCCTGTAATATGTTTTTAAATCTATCTCTCTTGTAATTAGCTTGAAAATTAGGGGTTTTCCCCATTTCACATTATAGCCAACAAATATCCACATTTTTATTTATATAGATTTTTTATACAGTTGAGTCCCACTGTAGAAAATCTGTTTGAAGAAAATGTATCCTCTTTCTGCAAGTTCTTTTTTTAAAAATCTAAATGGAAAAATAAACCCGAGTTCTTTTAAAATTACAGCATGTTTTATACAGTAAGTATTTATAAAAAACAAACAAACAATAATAATAATTATAAGCAGCCTTTTTTCAAAAGGACATGAAAAAATTGCAGCTCTAAACAACTTTTATCACTGGATTGAGTCTGAAAAATGTCTTTGGATTGTCCAGGTTGCAGAGCTGTTCTAGAGGCATCTGCAGGACTTTCAGTGAATGTGGACAGATGCAGATTTACCTGCAACTGGAAGCTAGAGGACGACTTGTAGCTGCAGCACACAGACTAAAACTTAATGGCCTACAGTAGCCTGTTAAACAACATCAGTTATCAGCAGCTGTGAGCATTACTGTACTACAATATGAGATTGAACGGCTCCCACAGCAGCTGCAGCAGCAGCATGGTACTGCTTCATGTTACTGTAGCTTAGCTAGCCTTGACGAGCTAAACAAGCTTTAATGTTGGGGAAAGTACATACCTCTAACTGAGAACTCTTTTCTTCACTCTACAACGATTCTCAGCGTTTTGATAAGTTGTTGACGTCTGTCATCATAAACCGCGACGTGAGATGCGCACCCCTCTCCCTCTCTCTTTCCCACACCGGGCGACCAGCTCAGCCTCAGTCCACATACCTCTGCTTACGGACGTTTTTTTTCCTCCTCTTTCCTTCACTTTTGGAAAGATGTTCTTTGCATCATTCAATCATTGAAAGGTTGAAACACAACACGACCTCCGTTCCTCCACAGTAACTACGTCATGTAGGCCTACGTCACCTTTCACGGTGAAAGCAAGTGTCAGTAGGAGCTGATCATGCAGCCAGATCTGATTTGAGGTTTTATTTTGATGTCTTTTGGAGAGAAATTTCGAGTAGCTACAGTATGTATAGTCTATTCCATAATATAAAGGCTACATAACTTTAATTAACTTTCTTAATTAACTTTTTTTTTTCTTTTTAATTCTGCATTTTTTGCGCCCCGTCAGGGATGGCGCCCCAGGCGGTTGCCTGTGTCACCTGTCGGCAAAGCCGGCCCTGTCCTGCACAATAAAGACCTATGAAACTTGCAGATCAGAAATACTGTTTTAACTTGAAAATGTAGATGCAATTTTGAATCATTCTTTTTCTCTTAAACAAGATTTTGGCTTCTACACATCACAGTTTAACAGCTTCAACATTAGCGCATTTACAGGGCTGTTCAGGAGGGACAGCAATTTTTTTTTAGTTATTTCTTTTTCAGCCAGATTTTGGATGCCTACTTCTCCTACACCATTTGTGCCACATCCACCATTCAACTATGAAAATGTTCCACTCCTTCTGGAGATAAGTGCTATATCTTTTGCTGTTTGTAAGTTTTATTGTTTTTTAATTATTTGTGTTTTTGTAAACTTAAATCCAGCCATCTGATTAGCTGCTGCAAAAATTAAGCCCAGCGATTAGCCAGTTTTGTGCATAAAGAGCTACCCAGCGTCAGGAAAGTTGCACTGGAATGAAGTTGCCAGTACACGCATTCAGGACACACAACTATTCAGGTGTTTTGCCTTCTGCTGCCAGTGTGCTTTGGTGGTGCAAGTAGATACTTCATGAATACAGATCAAATTACTGCAGTGATTTCTCTGCGTGGTGGTTTTCCACTGTGGCCTATCGGGTAGCATGATACTACAGTCACTCCTTCCACCAAACCAATCACAAACGCAGACCCAGGCAAAGGCTGAAGTGGAATTCAGTGTTATGTCCCTTTCAGACTTGCACTGGAAAGCAGTAATGTTGCGGACTCTCTCCTTTATAAGGCCTGCATTCAGACATGCGTACCGCTCTTTTACCTCGGAGATGTTAGCGGACATGTACCGGCTGGTCTACATGTCACAAGAGCGGAAATGTTGCGGCACGTCGTTTTGGCTGAAAGCACAAGAAAATGTTCTGGACAGAGTTGAAGGGAGAGCAATTCATTTGAGGATACTTTCATTTTATGTTTTTTGTTTGGTAGTTGTAGCTGCCAGTAATGTACCTTTTTTTAAAAAAAAAAACTTTATTTTTCTTACAGTGCAGGTCTGAAGGATATTGGCTCTGCACCACTCCGACAGCTGGCTCACTTGTCCCTGCATGCCAGCTCACCTTCCTTCCTTAAGATAAGCCTGACCACCATGGTGTTGTCAGCAAACTTTACCATTGTGTTGCTGGGGTGGGTGGGGATGCAGTTGGTGTAAGCGGGCTGATCACACAGCCCTGTGGTGAACTGGTGTCAAGGCTGAGAGCAGTAGAGATGTAGCCTGGTACACCAGCCTGACCAACGCCATGAATGAGATACACGGCAAGTCAGTCTGGGTTCCCTCCATTGGGAAGTGATTTCCACTCTGGTAAAAAATTGACCAGACCTATCACAGCGCAGCAGTAGAATTATTAACAGAACGTAAAACTCCTCCGACGTCTCCACCGCTGTTTTTGCTCTGTTTTGGTGCATAACTAACAGCTTCCAGGTCACATAGTCACATGACGTGTGACACAAACGCTTTCTCATATTAGTAGTTCAGCAATAAACAATGCTGACATGTAACAGAGTAATAAAACCAAACATTCTATGTTAATATACACAAGAAAATTACATTAAATAGCGAGGAAAAAACAACGTGTAAATGCTGACTTCCGGCGTCGCCATAGCAACGTAGCAACAGAGTGGCGAACTACGCCAGCTACAGTGACTTCTGATTGGTTCTCTCCAGTTCACTTTCCTCCTGTTAGTCCCGCCTCTCGTCTCACATTGGAAATCAGTCTCCAACGGAGGGAACCCAGACTGACTTGTCGTGTATCTCATACATGAAGTTAGTCAAGCTGGTGTACCAGGCTAGTAAAGATGTAGGCACCCGGTCTGATCTTCTGAAAGCACCTTGACAGAAAGTCCAGGATCCAGCTGCAGGTGAGATATGACCCTGATTTGCCAGTCTGGATGGCAAAAGATGCCAAGCTAAAGTCCACAAACAGCAATCTGGCGTAACCCTCCGCTGCTCCAAGTGGGATAATGCAGCATGAAGGACTGTGGCCAGGTCATCCTTCATGGACCTCTTGGCCTTAAGCAACATTAAATCAACCAAGCCTGCTAGTTCATGATGTCAGGTGTAAGGGCCACCAGGCGAAAGTCATTCAAACTGTCTGATGGATTTTTCTGGCAGTGGGACTACAGAAGAGGACTTAAAGTGTTGATGACACGACCTTAACTTCAAGTAACTTTGCCATACAACAACACACCAAGACAAAAAAACTAGCTCTGTGCAGTTAGCAGTTAATCAGACGTGTATTTACGTAAATATCAGATGTTTAGGAGGCTCAGCTAAAGGCTAACAGCTTTTCAGTCGCGAAACGAGCCGCCATGTTGTGTCGTCAACTGTACAGAGTTGTGGTCCGCCCATTGAGTTACATGTATAATCTAAGCCGTGGAAAACATGAAAGATGCTCCAGAACAGCTAGATTGGAACTGGATTGTGTGCTGGAATCATCAGCCAGTTCAGAAAAGTGTGATAATGCTGAGGAATTTGGGGAAATCACATTTTACAAGCTAGAACCAGAGTAGAACTGTAGCCAGCTGCCTACAGTCTGTCTCCAGCCTCAGGTCCACTGGTTCAGCTAAAAGCCTGCAAGACCACACCGAGGGAACCAGAACTGTAAGGAGCGACCCGGAACAACACAAAGCAGACCCACAACTCAATGAGTTGCAGCGGTTTGACATACAGTAGATCCAGGAGTGAGAGAAACGAGGCACTCGCACCCGCGGTAGCTCGCAGCTAACAGCAGCCGTGAGCTAGCCGCGGTACATAATTAGCCTTTAAAAAATGAGAAGATAACAACTTACGTGATTCCAGTCGAGTTTTAAATAGTTCCTGTTTATAAGGATGAAGATGGAGGGAAGGATACATCTTTGGAAGCAGCTGGAGGAGTTCTGATGACCGGAGACATCCTCATACAACCGAGCCGCAGTTGTCTGCTGATACAGGAGCTTTATGACCGATGTGATGAAGCAATGATGGTTGAAAATGAATATTTCCGAGGAGATGATCTCAGTTTCATTGCGTTAGAAGTCTCAACACGTTGGTGCCTGAAGTTTCAGTGAACAGATGCTCTAGACGAGCAGAGAGGTCTGGTTGCTGCCTGTTTCCCGGTGAGTACGACTCCGATCTGCTTCCTTTTCCTCTTCAAATAAAATTCGGAATCTGTAGGAAACCTAAATAAACTAACGCTGCACTTACGAGCTTTTAACCATCAACTATCAACACAATTTGAAGGCTGAGTCGTTACTGTTTGTCTGTAAAACTGGAAAAGGAACTTAAAAACCGCAATAAAGCCACTTCAATGTTAAATAAGCAGCGAAGAAGAGGCTCTTGCAGACGTCATATCCGATTTTGGCTCACAGTGCCACAGTCTGGTCAGATGTGCTGAAAAAGCAGCAATGTTTTCTGATCACTCATCTATGCAGCTGTGCTTGTTTCTGTTACATAGATCATCATAAAAGACGTTTTGGTCTATAAAACATGGCAAAAAATGTCAAAAACGTGTCATCAGCACTTTAAGGCAGGGTGGGGCAAAGATTCTAGCCTGTTGATCTGCACAGGCTGCAGTGCCCATCCAGCTATACCATTGGGTTCTGGAACTTTCCTTATCACCCACCTCACCTCGCAATTTTCCAGTGAGAGGGTTGTTGCTGTGAACAAGTGGTCACAGTTGAGCTGCTGCTGGTGTCACCCAGGGGTGTCTCCAGCCTTTAAGGACAACCTGGGCTTAGCCCGCAGTTGCACCAGGTGTAAATTTGAAAAAATTAGACGAACTTTTTTCTGGTCTTTCACTACAAAAATGTGTTTTAGAAGGCAATAATAGACATAATGGAGTGTATAAATTGTCATTTTAATAAAAAAAAAAAATTAACCACAAAATCAACAATGAAATATTGACCATTCTGTTGCTAAAACACATGCGCTGCACTCACGCATAACAGTTCTTATAGTATTCACCTTTTGTCTTCTCTTTGACTCATCACATGACCCTCCTCATCATCACATGCTCTATTCTCACCTGCTCTTCTTATCTTATTATTTGCTCTTCTCTTTCTTTCTAATTTGTTCTCTTCTCATCACTTGTTCTCCTTTTCTCCTACTCATTTGTTTTCTTCTCCTCATTTATCCTCATTTTCTCCTCATTTATTCATTTATGGTTCCACAAATCAGAAACAGTGCTTTAATTAACCTACAGTCCCTAAAGAACATCTGAGTCCAGGTTTGAAAAGTCTACGTTACACAGGACCTCGTTAAATGTTGTCAGTAGAAAATTATTTGAGTAGAATTGCCCTTTAAAGGAGTGATGACATTGCAGTTAAAAACTAGATTATGTTGTTGGTATTACTGCATATGTAAATACTCCAAAGAAAAAAACTGCATTTTTTTACAGCGGAGTATTGTTTTGAAACGCCAGACCTCACTTCCTCAGTAATACAGTTGGGTCCGGTGATGATATGGAGCTTTACCCGGAGACCACGTTGACTTCATTTTGATTGGCTACACCTTATTTGGAGAATCTAGGTCCAGCTGCAGTCGGACTTTGCTAAAGGCTAACTGCTAGCAACATGGGCACTTCAGACAGTGAGCTACGTTTATCAGACAAGACAGCATTTAGAAAATAAATAAACTTACAGGTAATGACAAGGTTGTGGCCCCCTCCCTCAGTGTTGCTGCAGAAGTTTGCTTTTAAATCCATTTGTTTGAAAACCCAGACCTGACTGCACAGAAGTTACTACTAGCTCCATACACGAAGCTGAATCAGACAGGGAGGGGAGCGGGGGGGGGGGGGGGGGGACGGTGCATAGACCGTTAGAGAGAGAGAGGGGGGCGCTGTTTACTTGATAGTGTGCTCTTATTGGAGCAATTAAATTACGTAGAATGATAGAACTACGTAGAATGATAGCCTGCTGTCTGATTCAACTCTTTCTAAGCAGAGAGACAAAGCTGACAGACCATAAACAGGAACTTTGATTCTCACTCTGAACATTCACATGGCCTCATCAGTGCACAGCAGATCATATTATACACCCAAAACCCCAGAAAAGTGAAATTTGATGTCATGGCACCTTTAAGCCAAAATCGAAACAGAAGTTGGGAAAGGAGTAGCTGCTAACTTTAGCCTCGTTTTTTTTATGTTGGGGAGTTTCATGTTGACTTTTTCATATTGTTTTTAAGGAGAAAAAAAGAGTCAACACTGTGATATCTTACCTTTTACTTTCCTGCTGTAAAGCTAAGGAGTTGTAACTGCTGCTTTCTCTCCTATTTTCTGTCCATCTCTGCTCTCATCATCTGCTTTAATTTGACTGCTGCTCTCCTCTGCACATGCGCACACGGAGCTGACAAACTTACTTTAGCTTCGTCTGACATCAAAGATGGCGGGCTAATCGGACCTCGGACTTCACACACACCACACCAACGGGAGCTAGGCTGGACCTTCGCGCATTTATGGTGCATTCAAGTGCTGGTAGAAAGCTGGGTCATATGGATATTCATCAGATTTTTTTTTATCAGGAAAAGGTGGTTAAACAGTAAATTCATACCTGGCGCTAGACTCAAAAGAGACTAAAGCTGGAGACTGAAGTCCTGGGAAAAGCGGCTGGCGACGCCACTGGTGTCACCTCAAAGGCAAAGAGGAGGTTTAGCTCCTCTGCCAGCCATGGGCCTCCCTCAGAAGCTGAGGAGTTCCTGGATTTGCAGTTTGTGATGTGCTTGACATCCTGCCACACCTGCCAGGTGCCATCTAGATGATCCTCTGTCCTCCTCCTGTATGCTGTGCTGTCCTGGCCTCTCAGAGGTCTCTTCTCTGCAGCCCTAGCTGCATCGTAAAGTGCCCCATCACCAGAACTGATAGTGATGTTCCTCGAACATAGCAAAAATCTTCATCATAACAGCGGACGGGTTCTGGATGGAGACGGGGAAGTAATCTGTGTGAAAAATTTTGCATTCAGGCAAATTTCTATCAGGTCACAAATCAATGACCTGATTTCTGTAGCTGAAAATAATTCCTCTGGCCTCCCAAACCCTCCATGAAGCCTCCAGCATCCACCACATGGTCCACACTATGTCTCTGGCTGTTCCCTGACCTATTCCACACCACCACCACCCGGCTCTCCACCCCAGCAGCTGCATGTTGATCGATAACACTCGGCAGGTCTGGCAGACTAACCCAGCAGGTGCAGGCTCTGTGTACGGCTGTGGAAAAGCAAGCAAACGGTGAGGGATCCTTTGTGTAGTTTCAAATTTACCTGAGGTTTTAAAAGTGAGTCTGCCCTGTTGTTTACCACCCTTCATGCTCCAGTCCTGAGCTGTTGTTGAGGGAAATGCCACTGGTTGGAGACTTCCCAGCAGGGGGGATGTGTGCACACGCTGAGCATTTCTGTGGTGCCATGCTGTAATAAAACTCCTCTGATCCAGTTTTATATGCCTTTCTCTGACTGAGGGACTGAAATAAGTACAGAGTGTAACCGAAAATATATTTCATGGAAACCTTTATGTGTGAGGTGTGACTAAGGTGTGTGATTTACAAGTTGTTTTATGAGGCGTACAGGTACTAAAGTTTTATCAAAGTCACAGATTATTCTGTGTGAGCCCATGAAGACCCCGTTATCCTACTGTTCTGTTGTAAAGCCATCTTTTTTGGTTGTTAGACGCTCAGTAACAATCCAGCAAACTGTCATATGGCTGCAGATTAAACTGCTGCTTTCAGATGTCTGTGGCAGTCACTCAACGCTCCAAGCACCGACATGAGCTACAAATCAGCTCCAACGCGAAGCAGCTTTCCAATTTTTATGTGAAAGATTACAGAGAAAATACATTTGGCAGCTGAAAACAGAGTGATCTCTCCAGGGGAGATGAGTTAAGGTTTAGCATGGTTTCTCTTCAGATGCTTCGAAGCATCTTGCTTGAAGAATGACAAAGAAGCGAAGCAGACAAGATGAGATAATGTATGTGGAATATATGGGAAGAATATATCTGTAAAAACACACACATGTTTAATGTGAACATGATTTTTAAGGCACTCAATCATGAACAGACATGAACCCTGCTTTGATAAAATCCTCGTAAGGCCACAGGAAGGGTCTCATCAGCTGTTTCTAGAATCAAAAACAGCGTTTTACTGTTTCTTACAGTTAGATTTGCAGGAAGAACAGATTTTTCTTCCTGTTGTCAAACAAAAACCTGTCACATTTAGTGCTGTATGCAAATTTGTCATCAGGCTAATGGATTCGTGCTGTACAGTGACAGCTGTCCTGTCTGTGATTGACTGAATTCATAAATCTTTTTTTTGTTGTTTTTATCATACAGATTGATGATGTTGATAGGAAGAAAACTAGATGAGTGAATGCAGGTGAGAAACAGTCTTGCCTCTTCAGATACACAGCCAGGGGCGGGCCTATAAGGGTAGCCAGGCAGGGACACAGACAGGGAAAAGGGTGGCTTTGTTTATTTATTTTTTTAAAGGTCTAAATCTGAGTAGAAATGAACTGAATAACCCTGTGTACACACCAAACGCGATTTGGGCGTCAAAATCGCGCCTGACGCCCAAAGTTGGACGCTTGGTCACTAAAAAGTCAGACGCTTGATTTCCAGCATCTTGACGCCCCTGACGAGCGGTGAGAGATGCCCAGCCAAGGCGCGCTCTACAGTAGGCGCCTCGGGAGGAGCCCCTCCTTTTTCTTTTTCCTGTCACTGGTCTGTCTGCACCATGGCAGATGCAGGAGAGAGAGCGGCTCGGCTTTATGTGATGAATAAATAAAGTTAGGGAATGTCGTGGCATCTCTGTTCTGTCTGGGTTCACCAGATGATTCCAGGTGTTCTGACTGTGATGAGTTTCACTGTTTACTCCAGGAGCTGCGCGCTGGCGAGGGGCGCTTCCAGCCGTCTGATCCGGCCCAGTTTAACAACCGGCTGTCCTGATGCAGGGCAGCATTATAAGCCCAGTACATCCCATCGGCACAGCAGGTCATCAAACCGCTGTTCAGACACCAGAACCGGACGCAGATCATAGTTTATCCTCCTCTGTCTTCAGAGAGAGAAAAGATTCCCCTGGTTGTTCTGGGTGTTTTCCGTCCTGTCAGAAAATGTGTGTCTGTGTCATGACATTGAGTTGCTCTGATTGGTTGACGCCCCGCGTCAAGACAACTGAGTTCAGATTTTCCAACTTCTGCATCTGCCGGCATTTGTTCTTCCTGCGTAACACGCGTCAAAATCTCAAAACTCGCCACGCGTAACGCACCTAGACGCGCCACACCCAATGTGCATAACATGCCGCAGGGTTTTCGAGGCTACCCTGACTCGCATCGGCCATTGACTTTGCATGTAAACCTGATGCCCTTGACGTCCAAATCGGCTTGGTGTGTACGCAGGGTAAATAGTTAAAGGTGTTAGCTTCGAGTTTAATTCCTACCCGCCAGTAGGTGGTGCACTAACACTTGCTTATACAATTAGCGTTAGCAACATAACAGAACGGGCTAACTGTTAATTAGCTTTAGCAAGTGTTTAACTTGCATGTCCAGGAGGAAAGTAGCAACCTCCACAGGGCTTTTGAGCTCTGTTGCCTTCTTCATCCTCAGCCTGCTTCGTTTTTTTGTCCATTTGAATTTGAATACCGTACGGCAAGAGAGATGGTTTTTTTATCGCAACTCCGGTGCTAATACAAAGAGATGTTGACATGGCATCAGATGTAAATATTTACTTTTTATTTTGCACCGCTCCAGATGTTCTGTGAATGTATAATTAAAAAAATATATTTGTTTTGATTATAGGTACCATGACATCAAATTTGACGTTTCTGGGTTTTGGGGGTTTAATATGATCTGTTGTGCACTGATGAGGCCATTTGAATGTCTAGAGCGAGAATCAAAGTCCCTGTTCATGAGCAGTCAGATTTGTTCCTTTATTCAAAAACTGTTAAATCAGACAGCAGCTTATCCTTCTACGTAGCTTGTCATTCTACTTAATTAATTTTCACCAATTAGCATGCGATCAAGCGAACAGCCTCCTCCCCTCTCATGTCATTCCACCCTCCACTCCGCTCTCCCCCTTCCCCAGCTGATTAAACTGTCTGAGTGGAGCTAGTCTGACTGCTGAGATGTGCACACGGTTCTGCAACTTAGGTGGAAACGTTAGCAAAACTTCAAAGAGACGGAAAACATCCTAATTTCATCCTCTTGGGACATTCTGAGAGAAATCAGATATTATGCAAACTGATCTTGATGTAAAATGATGAGAATTCTCTGCATAGGGATCGAGAAAAACTTTGGCTTCTATTAAGTTGGACTAAAATATTCTGAAAGCACAACAAATAGACAAAATATACAAAACATCTGTTTCCAGCTGGGGAAGAAAAAAGAAAAATTGTTGCCGCCAACCAGAGATGCTTTCCAAGCTCCAAATAAAGTAAGGAGAAAAAAAAGATGCACATCAATTTGGTTTTCCAATCAGATCAAATGTAAAAGGGTAAAAAGATTTTTTCCCTCGTTTCTCTAATGAGACTGTCGGGGCAGACAGTCTGACTCTATAGATATATACTTTAAATTTGCGGAACGCGAAACGTACCTCGGGGGTCCAACCAAGATCCTTCGAGAGGCGACCGGCCCTTCCCGAAACCCCCCCCCTTCCTTTTTATACCCCCTTTCCCCCCCCCTTCCCACAACCACCCCCCTACCCATCTTAAAAATCATTTCCTCTTCTAAAAACTTTATTACCAAAAGTGCAAAAAAAACTTCTGCAGGCTCACCTGATTTCTTCTTACAGGTTCAGTGGAAATATAAAAAATAAAATTGAGCTTTATTTACGTATGTAAAAAATAAAATAAAAAAACAGAGTAAATGGAAGCTTTTAATGTTGCAGAGAGATGCAGTACTGCTTTCTCCTCCTCCTGATGGTGGGCTGTATCTGCACCATCAGGAGGAAGAGGAGGATGAGGAGGGACTGAGTATGGTAATTACTAAGAGGTGGACTGGTTACTATGGCGTCTATTCTGTGCATGGGGACACCAACGAGAGCTCACTGAGTTTAACAAAGAAGAGAAGAGCTGTGGGAAGAACCCAGTATCACACAAACACACGCACACACACATCAAAACACAAACACCTATTTACACAACGCAGTATGACTTTACTATACCTGTGAAGACCATCGGATTGGTCCTGTGGCACAACCTGCATCCCTAAACCCAACCCTGATACAACTAATGATAATAATACACTATTGCTTGTCATTAGGGTGGAACTCCCTGTTCTGTTCAAAACCAAAGTCATTAAAAGCAAATCCACGGACATCCAGAGACACACAGCTGCACACATATTTACCTGAAATAAGCATATTCAAACAGGCACATACCACGCAGCCAGCCACACCAACCATGTAAAACACACAGCGGTGATTTCATATGCACCACTCTAACCAATCCTGCTGAAGACAAATGTTAGAACCACGCACCTCATTAGCATATGGAGACAGAAATGCAGAAAAAAATAAATGTGGAAATGTAGAAATACAGAAATAAATGTAGGAAGAAATAAATAAAAGTATAAATAAATAAATGTGTAAATAAATAAATGTAAAAAATAAATGAATGAATAAATACATAAATGTATAAATGCACAAAAAGGAGAGAATGCATAAATAAATACATAAATAAATAGACAAATACAAGTAAAAAAAAAATAAAGTTGGCATTTTTTATGACCAAAATATATTTATTTATTTATTGATTATGCATTTCTACATTTATTTGTGTATTTATTTATTTTTATATTTATTCATTTATTTATTTATACATTTATATGTGCATTTATTTATTTATATATGTATTTGTTTATTTATATAATTATTTTTTGTTTTGTCATTTTTCGTCCCTCATAGTAAAGTAGCAGGATTGACAGTGTTAAAGGTAAAGTCCAGAGCCCCCCCACGTTTCTGTTTGTAAACAACACTATTCAAACTGAGCGCCCCTCCCTTTGGGCTAATGGCCGCATCGCTCTTCAGCCTATTCAACTTCAAGCCTCTCCTAAAAAGCTCAGAAGCGGGTAAAAGTCAAACCAATATTAACCCTGGTTTTCCAACGAGCACTGTCTAAAGCTCTTACCACAGAGCACTTCCTTTTCTCGCTGCGTCCACTGTTTTTTTTTTTTTTTCTTTCTTCATTTGCTCCAATCATAAGCTTATCCTCACACAGCGTCATGCCCATAGCTTTGTCATTCATTGGCTGGTGATATATACAGAAATCTCCGCCCAGAAAGGTCCCGACCACACCAAAACAAACGGAAAAGGCGAATTACAGACAGGGGGAGAAGGAGTTGCAAACAAACTGACCACTGCACGAGAGCAGAGGCCCAAAGGTGCGGATTGAGACAGATTTCACTTGCACAGGTCTAACGTTTATTTTCAGGGGGGAACTCTGGATTCTACAAAACCTTTAAATATGACAGAATGTTTAGAAGATGAGACATCCCAAATAGCAAAAGATGTTTGGCCCAATTAAGGCCCACATCTGGCCTTTTTTTGGCTCATATTGGGCCTTGACTAATGGCATTGACTCCATGTGAGTGTGACTGACAAAATTAAGCTACAAGAGTCCAGGCTGTAATTGACATTTGACTGGACATTTGCCATAACTCACATTACAATAACTGAAATCTGGACCACATCTGGCCCACACAACACTTGCCAATGCTGTAACTTAGCCAGAGGTGCCAAAAGTAACCTGGATTTGGTCCACATGTGTTTGCTACCTGGGGTGGTGTGACAAATCAGTGATGCAACTGCTGCTGTTTTTTTCTCAAAATTCTGAAAATTGTGATCTCAAAGTTAACCAAACTCAAACCTCCTCCATTGTTACCGTGTTCAATGTTTTGTTTATGCCATACAAATTTGGAAACTCTGTGGCCTTGTTTCCTTAAAGCTATACTTACCTTTGTTGCAGTTTTATAGTTTTTTTATTGTAATTTTAAAATGTTTCTAACAGGCACGTGGGAATAAAATTCAAGAGGAATTCATCAAGTGCTGGAACACATAAATGTTCCCTTTATTTTATATTTTTGTATTTCTGATAAAAATTTGACACATTATTGAATTCGTCCCGAATCAAATGCTTTATGTCAATTATCTGTTACCCCGTCAACCCCCCCATCCCCACCCCTCTCCAGTCACCTAGCGCTGTTTCCACTCCAGCGGTAGAAACTGCTTTGATAGGTGTGAGGAAAACAAACACGCAAACAAACAAAAACCCTAAAATGAGCAACCAAGGCCAGCTGCAGAGATGAAGGAGGACTTTTGCACACAAAGCCGCAGTAAAACCACAACTTGATGCGACAAGGAGCAAAACTCTTGTCAATATTGGCTCTGCTTTGAGCGATGGTGGAGATTGATGCAGCTTCATCTTGTTCTGAAAAGAAATGAGATGATGGCGGAGTTCTTGCTGGACAAGTAGGCTATGTGTATTTTTCCTAATCAGAGAAAAAAAACGTTGAATGTGATAATTAGAGGTGTCAAGGACTAACCGTCGTGTACACGGTTACATGTCATTGTGATCTTTAGGTTGCGTATGGTAACATCAACTACACAGCTCCCATTGTCATGTTGAACTCGGAGCACACTAAACCTTAGTCGAGCCAAAGTATGGATATTTATCATTTTAATCCCTGAGAACCAAAATGATTCAATAAGGAAATCTCTTTTATTGGGTGCAATCCGAAAGGAGTCCCTGCAGAAGTTCTCACACAGCTGACACTGGCTTCATCTATCAGATACATAATAACCGTCTTCATACATGGGAGAAAGAAAACTTTCACCAGCAGGGATGTCCACCGATGTTTCACGACTGGCTGGGCTGACTCCAAAAATATGGAAATGTTTTATCTGTGAGAAGTAAGTCGTGTTCTGGTGATCAACTTTATGTAAACAGCGGCTAACACGAGCGGTTAGATCTCCTGCTAAACAGGTGCATTTTTTACAGTATGTGTCTTATTGTATTCATGCTATCCTGATCAAAAGCATCTTTGACGATGTTCTTCATCTCGAATCCATAGAAAAAAATATCTGGGTCTCCTGTCTTGTTGTAACTTCCAGCTAAACAGTTTATGGATGGGATCTCTGACGGCTTGAACAGAGTTGCTACAGCACCACAAAGCGCTGGTGCTCTGCTGCTTTTTTGCCGCTACTGCGTCCCCGAGTCAACGTGGCTGCGTTTATTTTGTATAAAAATATCAACGGAACATCGCGCCCCAGCATCTATTATGTATGTGGATAGTTAGTTATTATCTGAAGCTTTCAGGCAACATTACCACCCCTTAAATACAGTGTTGATGAGAAACAAAAATACTGTTCACAGAGTACTGATTGAAGGTTATTTTGTTATCCAGTCATTTGTCCGTGTATTGTATTTAATAATTACTATTGTTTTAGTTGTAACTTGCCAGTGAAAAAAGTCAAATTTTATTATAAACAAACAGGCATAACCAAAATAATAATATATGATACAGTAATTACTGGCAGTTATGAACCAAAATATGTTTATACTACATAGAAAATTATATTTAATGATTACTATTGCACGGTGGCGTGGTGGTTAGCACCGCAGCCTCACAGTAAGAAGGTTGCTGGTTCGATTCCCGGCTGGGGAGGGGGTTCAAACAATTCCAACTGTGACCTTCCTGTGTGGAGTTTGCATGTTCTCCCCGTGGGTTCTCTCCGGGTACTCCGGCTTCCTCCCACCATCCAAAGACATGCATGTTAGGTTAATTGATCACTCTAAATTGTCCCTAGGTATGAGTGTGAGAGTGAATGGTTGTCTGTCTTTCAGTGTTGGCCCTGCGACAGACTGGCGACCTGTCCAGGGTGTACCCCGCCTCTCGCCTGATAATAGCTGGGATAGGCTCCAGCAACCCCCGCGACCCTGAATTGGATAAGCGGTACAGAAGATGACTGACTGACTGATTACTATTGTTAACGTTGTAACTTGCGGGGGCCTCTGAATCTGACTCCATTGATCTGTCAGTCGGGCAGGGGTGAGTGAGTAGAACTTAGAAGGGAGGCGGGACGTAGGAGGGAGGCGGAATGCTAGGCTGAGGTGCGCTGTGCAAGATCTGTAAAAATAGCTTTAATGCGCCCCCCAGTGGAATCCTAATGGTAATAATTAAAGTACACAAGTTTGTGTGTGAGCAGTTACAGTATGCTCACGATGGAGTTGTTTGCCAATGTGAATGCAAGTAAGTTCAAAAGTAAGTATGTTCCCAGCTTAACTCCTCCAGATGTGTGCTGCAAAGAAAGAGAAAGGAAGAGAGAGTTTACTCTGCGGGCTGCCAAGCTAACATGCACATGCACACGCAAATCCCTGACAAATTCACCACTCTGATTCTAATTCAGATGATGCCTCCTGACACACACGCGCGCACACACACATGCATGTAGCACCTCAGTGCCAAAATAGCAATTACCAACCCTGAGCTGTGAGATGGGAACCGCTGGCCCCAGAGCAGCCGTCTGTTATTACTTATGTAAATATTGCATGGCAGTGTCTCTATCCAATCTGAAACAGAGTGACACTGTGGAAGTGTGTCTTCCAGGGAGCTTTATCTGCATGGAGTGCATGATGGGAGGTGCTGTCTGTGCAGCAGTGATGACAGAAGATGTTTTAAGTCATTTCCCTTCGGTGGTGGTGGGGGGAGGCAAACTTTAATGAACAGAATAAACATTTGTTTCTGGGGGAAAAGACTTTGTTTTAATGAGGGGAAGGAGGAGAAAAAATGGACAAACAATTTGACCCACTGTTATTGTCACTTCAGTTATAAACGACATATCTAAATATTTCTGGATTGATATTTATTAATTAGGTAGAAATCATTTGAGAAATCAAGAATGATGTTATAAATATGGCAACAAATAATTTTTTCGGTGGTTTGGGGGATATAATATGGTCTGTTGTGCACCGATGAGGCCATGTGAATGTAAAGAACGAGTATCAAAGTCCCTGTTAATGGATTGTCAGCTTTGTGTCTTTAAAAAAAAAAAAAGATTGAATGAGACAGCAGCATTTCATTCTACAAAGTCAGCTTTCTATGTGATTTATATTCTATAAATGTGATTTATATTCTCAATTAGAGCACACTATCAAACAGCCTCCCTCCAGTCAACACTCCTGAACATGGGTGAATTCAGGTCGGGGGTTTTCAAACAAATGCATTTAATTAAAGAAAAAAAGAAAAAAAAACTTCTGCAGCAACACTGAAGGAGGCAACCACAACATTGTCATGCCGGTAAGTTTATTTATTTTCTAAACGCTGTCTTGTCTGATAAACTTATGTTCACTGTCTGAAGAGCCCATGATGCTAACAGATAGCCTCTTTGCAAACAAAGTCAATGCTAGCTCCAGGCAGGCTGCCTCAGTTTTTCCAAATAAGGTTGTAGCTTTGTAGCCAATAAAAAATTAAGTCAACTTGATCTCCGGGCAGATCATATCATTACCACACCAACCCTTTTACTCAGGAGGAAAATCTGTGGAGACCCCTTGCGCCACCCATTGGCTATGTCCAAATTCAGGGACTAGGTCCTTCAAAGGACGCATCCTCCTCATACGTAGGCCGGGCCCTCCTTAGACCACGTAAGACAGAAGTGACATGCTGTTAAATTCAGACGGTCTAGCCTTCTCAGCATATCTCTCGTTGCCTAGCAACCATGACGTTGCTAAACCGAAGCAAAATCGAGCTCCAAAATATCAGCCTTACCATTGTTCTGCTAATTTTAAAGGAGTTACAGCAGCTTTCCTGTCAGCGGTGGCATTTTATTTTTATTACTTAAGGAGGAAGATATTGTTTTTGTTATTACTATTTTTGTATATATACATTCAAAAAAAATTCTTATTTTATAATTGTAGCTTTTTTTACATGCCACATTCTTCTCCTCCGCATACTTCAGTTCTGTTATTATTATTGGTTCTTTACGGAGACTCCTTTACTTTATTTTGTTCTTTTTTTTTTTTTGCTTTTTCTTTTTTTTGAATTCTAGGTTCTACCATGCGGATAGGATAACTTTCTGCTATCTCCCATCTGTGCTATCAGGTTCTCGTTTTTTACATGACAGAATATAATTAAATATAAAAAAATTTTACATAAAATTAGGTATCTCCTCATTGCTCTTCATGTGTTTTTTTTTTTTTTTTTTTTTTTTTTTCATACCCTGACCTCCCTCTCCTTCATTTTTAAACAAGGGAGGGGGGGAGAGGGGGGCGGACAAAACGCAGCAGGGGGGGGGGGGCTTTTTTATTAGTTTGTTCTTTTTTGTTAATTAAATTTAATTATATTGAATGATAGAATTATATAGAAAAATCATGCTCTCTGTTTTTTCTTTTTTTTTAAAAAAAAGAAAACTAACATACCATAAAAAGATTTTTTGTCTCTCTTTCTACTCTTAATTTCTCTTTTCTACAATATATTTTATTTTATACCCAAAACCCCAAAAAATTAAATTTTATTTCCTTGCCCCCTTTAAGCTGAAAGAATATAAAGTCAAGGTAAATTTATTTAGTAAAGTTTACAAGATTTCAAGAGTCTCAAGCTAACTTTAGCAAATTTCATGGCCAATAGCAAATGAATAATGTTAACTTTGACACAAGAATAAAATCATACAATAAATAGAATGAAAATGTCTCTTAAATTTAGACACCTCTGCTGTAAAATGTCCCGTTCAACCCACAATGCATCATGAGATAGGATTAGTTACAAAGGATACATGGTACCGTCCTTAAAATCTGGGGAAATTAAGGCCACATTCGTAGGCTGCAGTTGAAGGAGCCTTCAGAAATGGACAGCCTTGGTCACATCGCTGTGGTGTAAGCGGTCTTCAAATCCGGCCTTGGAAGGACAGAACTCAAATTTGGACACAGCCATTGCTGAAACAGGCTTGGTTTTATGCTTTCATTTGCTAGCTTCATGCCACAAATGATGCATTCTGGCTGACTCCTTTCTTGTCCATGATAAAACCATGACTTGAGCTGATACACCACAACTCATTTCTGTGTGGACATAATCTCAATTCAAATCACTTTGGCGCTAAACAGTCAAAGCTTTGGCGACCCCCTGTTGTCTTTAGGAACGCCCTTGGGGGATCCCAGACCCCATATTGAGAACCACTGATTTAGAGCATGGATGAAACTGCGGGCATGATTTTCATAGAAAAACCATAAAGAACAAATTTATCTTAGAAACACGCTGCTGAACTTTTTATGTACTTTACTTTGTTATTGAACTCTTTCCACTGTTTGTTAAGGTACAAACTGTCAACTAAAATGAAAAAAAAAAAAAATTCTGTAGTTGTGCCCCGCGATCAAACTTTAAAAACCTACAGGTGCTGGCATGAAAAATTTTCACCTTTTTCTGCCAGAAGTGGCTCACTGGCTGAACGATTTGTCCCGGGAATACATCATCACGCACGGTGTCCAAACTTGGCGTGTGGAAACGTCCTTGTTCTGGGGATTCATTTATGCTCTGAAATCGTTTCTCCTGGGCACGCAGGCGTTTCTCTGTGCGATTGAATTAGCAGACAAGTTGCTGGTACAGTAAGTGGCTGGTAAGTGGCTGGCAGTCTGCAGAAAGGGGAACTTTTTCGTGCCCGCTTCTGTATTATATAGTTATCTAAAGGAAGAAATTCTGCTTCAACTGAGATCCTCACAAGACAGGGTTGTACATCTCAACATCCAAATGATGGACAACAAAGGTAATCTGCTTAAAAATATGCTGACATGTTCCAACATAACCTTTTTTTTTTATCTGTGATAAGTAAACAGCCTACCTGTGAGAGCTTCTGTTCTCTTCAATTTAGATATTTAGATGCTATCCCTTTTTGTCATTTTTGCTATAATCTAACCTGTCTGGATCTGAGAGGCATCCCTATCTGAGCTGATCCCAAAGGGAGTCCCTGCACCACCACCGTCCTGCCTGGTCCCCAGAGGGGTTTCTATACACCGCTTGTCTCTTTAGAAGATGAGTGGTTGTCGTCTGGTTTGTCTCTGTGCAGGTCCTGTGTTAGACCTGCCAGTAATTGATGTGCACCAATAATACTAGAAAAAATATTCAACTTTCAAAGTGATGAAAAATATAACTGTTACATAACTATAGTATGATGTAAAACTTCCGTCTGGTAGGCGTTACAGAACTCTGTTTGCCAGGACAACCAGACACAAAAACAGTTTCTTCCCCCAGGCCGTCTCACTGATTAGCCCACAAAATTCACCCATCATCCATGCCAATCACACTGTTTGCACTACATCTACATATATTTATATCTTGTTCCTTTTTGAAAATACCTTCTTTGGAGTTTTTGTACTTTTATTTCTATATATTTATAATTTTATATTTATATTTTGCATTTATTCCCACAGGAGAGAGAAATATTCAGAGTCACATTCCTTGTATGGTCATGCAAGGAATGACCATACTTGGGGAATAAAGCTGATTCTGAATCTCGTCCTTTTTACCTTATGAGGCTCCACTCAATTTCCTAATGCAGAAATGGTGGCATGCAACAAAGAAATAATACAATACAAATTCCTTGATTAGATAGATAGATAGATAGATAGATAGATAGATAGGTAGATAGATAGATAGATAGATAGATAGATAGATAGATAGATAGATAGATAGATAGATAGATAGATAGATAGATAGATAGATAGATAGATAGATAGATAGATAGATAGATAGATAGATAGATAGATAGATAGATAGATAGATAGATAGATAGATAGATAGATAGATAGATTCTTCTTTGTCCCATGACAGGAAATTTGTTTCCACAGGTTGTCATGTCAATGTACTGTACATGTGCCTGTATTCTGTCTTGACAGAAATCAGAAAAACAAACTGACTGGAACTTTAATGAAAGTGGGACTGAGGGCGTGACCACCCCATCATCCAGCTGAGGGTTATGGAGGACTGAAGTCTTTTCCAGCCCATCACAAATGATTCAAAGATGGACAATCCATGTGTTAAGCTATGTGCAGGTGTTTGGACTGTGGGTGGAAACAGGAGACCCCGGCCCACAGAGAGCAGCCTCTAACACAATCCTCTTACAGCGAGGTGACTCTGAATAAATATGGAAGAGCAACATTACATTTCCACCATATTAAAGGAAAGAGGAGCATGTCTGAAAGTGGGTGTATTTTTATCCTTTCTGAGTGTGCGTAGCCTGCTGCAGCAGAGAAGGTCTGCATTAAGGCACTTCAACTCAATCCACTCACAGATAAAAGCAGGTGGGCTTCCATCCATCCCACCTCCTCTTCCATATGTATGGATATACCTTTGGAGTGGAGTCCCCTGTGTGTCCCCCCCCTCACATCCTAAACCCTGCAATAAAACCCGCTGTCCTCCTCTCCAGTTCCTCCTTAAAGGTTGCAGGTAAATGGAGTAATCTCCAAGCCCATCGCCCCCTCTCTGTGGATGGATGAAACTCAACCCCCCTCCCGACACACACACACCTCCTTCAGCAGCATTTAGATCCCCACCCTGCCCACTCCCAACAAGGCCCTCCTATTTCTCTCTTCTCTCCCTCTCCTATCTAATCACAGTCCATTAGCCGCCCCATTAAAATTCTTTTGTCCAATTTGGGAGGAATGCTACCTTCGTGGAAAAACAGAACTGAGCCACAATAGAGCCTTTTCAAATCGCGCTCGACTTTTATTACCGAGAGTCGCTGAGGAGAGCCACCCACCTCTGAGCACCACTGTGTTTTCTATTCCATTTCAGTGTGTGTGTGTCTATCTCGCACGCAGGCTCCCTAGTAAATGTGTCACACACACAAACACACGCACACACACACACACACACATATATGTACTTATATATATACACACATATAAATAAACAGAGGCCTTTTTTCAAACCACTTCACACACTTTGCAGAACCATTCACCCAATATTCACAACAGACCAGATCTTTTTTTGACATGAAACCCCTTTTTTAAAAAACACTGATTCATACAAACTATGTTCCGTCTCCATATGAAAACACGTTGATATAATTGAATTCTTGTTTAGCCCTGCAACAACCAATAATGTAATGATGGCCAATAATGTAATCATTTCTGTCTTTTCAAATTTAATAAAGCCAATAATGTCATCATCCCTATTTTTGATGCAAAGCTAGCTAAAAGTGCTGGAATTTCTGAGAAATGCTGTCTTATTTATGTATTATTACATTACTGACTGCATTTATTACATTTTCAGAGAACTTTTTCATGCTTTGTCAATGACCGATCTATAGCATAACTTTTTACATCAGTGGCAGGACGTTATTACATCAGCCATTTAATGATATTACAGTATGTACTTTATTCACCCCAGAAGGAAATTAGCCTCTTCATTTTACCCATTTCTAAATTTGCAGTGGTCGTGAGCTGCTATATTTTGGTGACTGAGGCCACAGGGGTTCTTTTTTGTTGCCAGTTTGGGTGCTAGAACATTTGTTCTCCAGTCCAAAGTCAACTTCTAATTATTGGGTAAAATATTCATATTATTCGTGGCAACCTGTCATGCTTTTGGCTTTGAAACATTTTAAATGGCCAAAATGAATAAGTTGCTGGCAGGCAATACTTTATTACACTCTTAAAACAAGTATTTGGGCTGTAGTTGATATGAAAGACTTATTTACATCAATCTATCTCAATTTTAATTTTGGTTGAACATGCTCTAATCTGAATAGATTTTCACTTTCACTCAAAGTATATTCCTAAGTTGTTGCTGCTTTAAGCTGGATTTATATTTGCGTGGCGTCTGCGTCCAGTCAGGTCTGCATGCCTGACACAGAGGCTTTTATACGAGCATAGGTTTATGGCGTCATGCTGCAGTTTTTTTCCAGATCAGCAGGCAACAACGGGGCTTCTAATGACCAGGAACCTCCACAGAGCAGAGTTTTTTTTCACCCCGATGGTTTGCTACACCTGCAGCATGTGTTTCCTCTTTAAGAGCAACAGTAGCGGCGACATGTGTTCATTCATTCATTCAGCTACAAAACCCAAACATCTGGAAGCACGTTACCACACTGACCAATCACCATTGAGTTCTTCCGCATTTCTGCATTCGCGTCGGGATGCACGTCAGGTCTGGAGAGGTGCGCATCAGACCTACGCAGACCTGCGCAGAGTCTACGCGGAGGCTACGGCGGTTACGCCGACAACGTGTGAGTATAAATCCAGCTTTAGCATGCATGAACAACAAATGGGGAGGCTATTTTCAAAACTCAACATATCAAGACCACAAAGGCTCATGGGAAATGCAAATTCCAAAGGAAATGAACCTTTTATGATTGTTAACCTATAAATATTGCACTGTGTTTACTGCCTTTGTTATATTCACATTCAGAGAAGGTTATTGAGAAATTCTGTTCAGTTTGGATGATTAAGATGGCACCATGAGTGTGAAAAGCAGTTAGGAGATAAACTCCCCATCATATATGACCATTATGATAACTGAGATGAAATCAACATGACTTACTAGTGATGCTGTTGTTTTGTCACAGCTTCTGGATCTGCTTGTTTGCAAACTGTACCCAAGTAAATATGCATTAAAGGAATAGTACACTCAGAGAATGATGTGCCTTCATTTTCTACTCACCGTCATGCTGAGCAAGACTCTGGAGCACTTTTTTAATATCCCTCAACTTTCATATAATGTAGTTCACCAGAGCTCAACACAAAAAGGTTTGTGAAAGTGTTCAAAAACTTGGCAATATCCCTCCATACTGCTCGTCCAGTGTAATCCAAGTGTCCTGATTGGGTAGCGTCCATAATTTACACGAAACAACATCATTTCATATATTTTTATAGCCTAAACAGTCCTACATCTTACTTCCTCGAAGCGCACCTATACGAGGTCACAAAACTACAGAACCACGGTGTGCAGCACCTACTCTGCCAATAATGCCAGCATAGAAGAAGAAATTCACTATTTACTCTGTGCTAAGAGCGCCAGAGCTGCGGACAAACCGGGACAAACACAAAAGTGGTTGGCTATGAATTTAAAGAAAGAAAGAACACGTGATCTCCTCTGCCGTGGCTTCCTTAGTCGAGGACTGTTTAGGCTGTAGATATATTCACATATATATATATTCATATATGTATATATATATATATATATATATATATATATATATATATGTATACATAATGTGACCACCATGCTGACCCAAAGAAAGACAGAGGACGGATAGAAGAAAAGTAAGACCATTCCCAACCTCTATCCCCACCTCTGCACTAAAACTGCTCCTGTTCTCTTTGTAGAAAACTGACATGTTTCAGGATTTATGGTTCATATTTTGTTGAATCTTCTCTTTATTCTTTTAAAAAATCAGTTCAAATAATAATGTGGACAGTCAGAAGCAACCGTTTCACCGATGGTTTGCAGGTCTCGCTGCTGCTGCTGTCGAACACTTCGTCTTCTGTGTGGCAACATGTTTGTTGTCATAAGCAGGCTGTTCTGTGTGTGCTTGTAGATAAGTCAGCATAACATGGGAACTCCTTAAAAGTGGATGAGTGTAGGTAGCTATAAGTGCACGCTGAAACTTGACTGGCATCCACCCTGCACACACACACACACACACACACACACTCGTCCTATCTCCGAATGTACTCTAGGACACGAGCTGCAGACGACAGGCAGGTATGACAGGCCAAGACATGCTGATAACAGATTGGACTGACCGTCTGAAAGATGGCATGTGCATGTGTGTGTATGTATGTGTGTGTGTGTGTGTGTGTGTGTGTGTGTTTCTGACAGAGTTGTAGGAAAAAATTCTTTGGGAAGAATTCTGACTGCAGCTATAAAGAGAATAATGCAGCTAAATGTGACACTGAGAGGTGTTTGACTGTGTGTGTGTGTGTGTGTGTTACTGTGTGTTGCTCAGGGGGGTAGGCTTCCATTACACCATCCACAGTAATTACTAAATGAGGCCAGGACATAGCAGGGGCTTTCCAGCAGGGCGTGTGTGCCTTAGTGTTTTGCTGGTTGTCCATTAACAACACTTACAAACAGATTATAACAAGTACATATGAAGTGGGATGTGAAATAGCTGTAGTGTAATCGTGTGAGTGTGTGTTTCATACAGTAAGTCTGGGTGTAATCCAGAGCAGGAAGCATTTCGGTGCTGTTACAGTAGGTGTTAAAGCTCCGCTGCTTCCCTGAAACTCTGCCGCTGACTGCTTCACTCACTGCCTGCTAATACAGAACCCCTATTGGGTTTCAGCCGGGCCCGTCGGGCTCCTCCAACCTTTATCACCGCTGCCGGAACCAACCGAGCGTACACTCAAGGTCGTTCTGCGCAGAGACTCGTCTAAGGAGCGAGCTGCCTCATTTATAAAAGTGTGAGACTGTGCAGCGGAGCAGAGAGAGCTGTAAGACACATCCATGTTTCTGCAGAGCGACAGGGCCGCAGGTTTATTAAAAAGCATGTTGAGACACAGACACATGAGTTTTCAGCACACGCAGCATACTCCTTTTCATATAAAACTTTTCCCAGCAGGTGTTTAAACCTGCATCAGAGTTCATGGGTTTAGCTCCATGGTTGTAGGATTATTTTCCTACAGTATGCATCCCAGTTTTGACCACTTTTGACAGTCAGGAAATCACCCAACCTGTTATTTCCTTGACTCTGGACACAGTGTTGCTGAATCAGTCCAGAAGAAGACAATGTTATACATCACAACATGTCAAGAACTTCCTGTGACCCGTTGTGGCATCGCAGGAGATGTTCACCCACCTCCTCCACTGTTGACCAGGACACGGGGACCCAGCTGTCTCTTCAAAGAACGAGACACGTCAACAGGACTTGTGTGACCGTCCCCTCAGACACAGTGTGGCCCATCGGACAACGACCTGTCAACAAGATCTCAGCGCTTTATCACCCTGTCCTCCCCTTCCCAGACCACCCAGCCTCTCTGAAGCTCAGATAGCAACAGGCGTTGTATCTGTGTGAAGGTGAGAGTGAGCCTGCTGCTCCTTCCTGCTACTTCTCACTCCGTTTAAACACGGCCTGTTATCCTGATTGATTTTCCTCCTTAGTGGACTCTGCTGCATCTTTTAATTTATGTTTATTGAGTGGATGCAGCTCTTAAACTGGGCTGAGAGCAGTTTATTCTCAACTTCTTAAAACTATTACATCATTTTACCAGAACCACAGAGTCACTCTTGGCTCCTTAGACCTAATATTAAGGCTACAGGGATCAATTAACTGAAATGTTTTGCGATTTTGCTCCACTACACTGTTATTGATCCCCTGGAACTGTCTCCACGAGGATGCTTCCTTTTCATATTTTGCTTGTTTGCTCTGCTTTTTGGGTGTTTTGAATCCCTTCTAATTTGATCTCTGTAAAAGTAATTTAAAAACTCAACATTGTCTTATGAGTCATCTGTATTGTCCATGCTGCTTATCTCACTTCTTTTCAATTCATTGATCTGTCATGATCTCACTTGCCATATAAACAGTGAACAAAAATGCTGAAGCACACTTTGCTATCTACAGTGTGAAATCCTGTAGTAAGGAAACCTGCAAAACACTCGAATTACTGTAACAGCCAGGTTTTGTATTTTTGTCTCATTTGTAGAATAAAATACTTTGGAGTTTTAAGTCTTAAAACTTCTAGAGTAGAAATCTTTGCTGGGAGGAATAGGGGGATGATACATTTTAGATTTGTTGGAACAGGAAGACACTGAAAACCTGCAGAATTGCAGCGCTCGTAGGTCTGACTTGAGAAGCCCTGCTGTAGACGGTGGATCCAGTCTAAACCGGTTTCTTGTTGTGGCTTTTTTAAACAACAGGAATTAAAATTTTGCACAGCATTAGCCATTATTCACAGCAAATATTTTCATATTACCAAGTACTTGGTAAATGATTTCCAACTTCATCCACTTTTAGAATTAAGCTCTGTCTTTTTTATGCCTTCATATATTTGTCCTACTTACTTCTTCACCATAACTGTATTTTCTCCCTGTGTTTTTCCACTGTAGTTGACGATTAGAATTTTTTTTTTTTTTATTCCTCTTATTTTTTTTATGCATCTCTACAGAAGAGAATTAGGGTCATTGAAGAAAAGAAATAAAATTTTGAGAAAAAAGACAGAATTCTGACTTTAATCTAAAAAATTCAGATTTTTTTTCAGACCGTTAAAAAAGGGGAGATTTTTTCTATATTTTCTGAAAAAAAAGTCAGAATTCTGAGATTAAACTTAGAATTCAGACTTTTTTTCTCAGAATTATGAGATTAAAATCAAAATTCTAAGAAAAAAGTGAGGATTTTGAGAATTAAGTGATAATAATAATAATTATTACTATTATCATTATTATTATTTCAATGTTCTTGAAAAAAAAGCCAGAACTCTGAGAAAAAAAAGTAACAATTATATTTTTAATGATATGGGAAAAAGGTTGTAATCTCACTTTAATAAGCAAAGAAATATATGGAAGAGGATTGAATCCACTGACAAAAAAATAAAATAAAATTCTGAGAAAAAAAAAGTCAGAATTCCAACTTTAATCTGAGAATTTTGATTTTTTTTTTTTTTCAGAAATTGAATAAAAAAAATCTCCTGGGTTTTTTTTATATATTCAAAGTCAGAATTCTGACTTTTTTCTCAAAATTTTTTTTTTTTTCTTCAGTGGCTCTAATCCTCTTCCGTACTTTCTTCACTGATGTAAAGTACTTTGAATTGTCTCCATGCCTTTCAAGTAAAATTTGAATCAAAATCAGCTTCAGTAGAAGTTTGTTTGATTCCATATTTTTTCTGCAATACTATGAAATAAACCTGGCATAAACAGAGAAAGAAAAAGTAAAAGCTAATGTGTCTGGCCAGGGGGGTTGTTTATTGGAGGATGGATGGAGGTGTGGAAGATGCAGGAGATCAGTGAGGACTGACAGCCTGGCTGATGAGCTGTAAGTCAAGTATCAGTAAGGGTGTGAAAGCAGAGGTGTGGGGGCTGTTTGCAAGTAAAGTCAGGCTGTTAGTGAGGCTCTTACCACTGCCCAACTATCAGTCATTCATCTATCCATTTTTCATAAATGCTTCATCTTGTTACAGTTTTTCTTCGATTGCTAAAACTCATTTTTCTAAACTTTACGTTTTTTTCACACACAAAACTCCAAACACACACACAAATTGCTAAACCCTGGCATCCCTTTGCAAAACAACTCTGCCATCAAATCTTTTAATATGTTCACAAAATAGAACTCGTGTTTTCATTTGGTAAACACAGCCATATTTTCACATGACACACACATACCATTATTTGAATAAACACGACTGCTTTTGGCTGAACACCAAGCACGTAAGAACACTGCAGAGCAAAACTGAAAACACAGTTATAGAAATAGAACACACTGGTCAATGGCAATGCCCACTTCTCTCATAGATAAACATAAAACATCACACAAATTTTCAGACAAAACATTTTATTTTACTGTAAAGGTCCCCCCACTCCCCATTCAAGCAAGCATCATACCTGTAGATTATGGCAGTTTTCTAAAGGTAGTGGCTGATATGGTTGAAAGGGTTGAAGAGGGAGTCAAAGGCATTGACTGTTGAGTCGTTGGACCTGACGGGGCGAATCATCGAAACAGAATTCCCTACCCCTCTCCTTATATGACTGTTGTCTCTGTTCTCCATTGCTCATCAAACAAAACAGAGGGTCAAGTCTCCTTTTATGCTGCAGTCCTTGGTTGAAAACTGCTCCTCAGACTTTAGAGATTTGAATATTTGTGTGTTGTGGATTGATGCTTTGAGATCTTATGGAGGAAGTGTGAAAAATTGTGTGTTGTGTGTTGACAGCAGGGTGATGTCAACAGTGTCAGAGTTCTAAGAAGATAAGGAAATCTAAAGTAGTAACAAACTGAGTCAAGCGATTGGGAACAGAAGTAAAGGTGAAAATTGTGCCTAATTTTTGCTTTTTGGAGTTTAGCAATAGAAAAAAACTGTAAGGGAAGAGGAGGTGGAGCCCGTCCCACCTGTCATGAGGACAGAATCTGGATCCACCTTGACAGACCACCAGTCAGCAACAGAAACTGAGCCCTACATTTCATTTAGAAACTGTAGATGATGGAGGGGGCAGATTCCTTCTCAGACAGCTGCTATGATAATCTGCTTCCCCCATCAGAGTTTATGCTTAACTGCTGGACATTTTCTTTAAAAGTGCTAAATACAACTCATGAATTTCTAATAAAAATACATGAGACTAAACTATTATTTGAGCAGGAAATGGAGTATGAAAGCAGTTTTTCTTTGAGTGACATGAACCCAGCTGATTGTCAGATAAGACGTACGCTGGCTGTTTCCACTCAAAGTATTCAACAGGATGACTTCATCCCATTTCTCTTTACTGTGGAACGACTGAAGACATATGAAGGAAAAACATAAAACAGTTTGACAGTTTGACTCTTTAAATCTACTTGAGAAATCCAGTAAAAACATCATTCTGTCTAAACAGGAAGTCAAACTACTGAGCTTAAATCTATAGCTGGTTAAGCCTCTTGTGTTTAGATTTGGACTCACTTCAGCCTCAGACTTTCTTCTCTTATTGCCTGTCTGTGTTTGTACAGTAGGTCGAGTGGAGGTGTCAAACACGGAAGATGGCTGCAGAAAGTGAAACACAGCTGCGAGATTGCATGTGAAACTCCATGTCATCCCTTCATCATTTGACTGTCTGACCTCAGTGAAAAACGCATGCAAATACTGCAGAACATGCATGAAACATGAGCTCTCTTTGTTTGGTCTGTCTCTGCATGACACACTGCTTTAAAAATGCAGAACTCTGCAGCTCTAAGACAAAAGAAAAGGATGAAGTTTAATGTGGTCGCTGAAGTCGTGCTGTTGGCTCTTCTCTTCAGACGTTTGAAAGAGACTAGTCTGATATTTTTCCTTAAAAATATTCCACATTTCACGTTTCTCATATGTAAAACCATGTAAATGACAGGGATCCTTCTCTGTTTTGGTTATATACCTGACACCAGACAGTGATGCAAAGACTTGGGCTGGACAGAGAATCAGATCAGATCTATAGATACACAGTATCTTAGATTTAGAAAAATAAATGTTTTTAAATGTTTTTTAAATGCAGCCCCAGTTCCCCCAAATTGGGACAGAGTGTACAATGTAAATAAAAACAGAATACCTTTTCAATCATTGTTAATATGTTCTATTGCTTACCATTGTTGGTATGGAATTATTGTTGCAATGTTATGGTTATTTGTTGCCTATGGCAACGCCACTATGAGCTTGAGTCATTCAGTGCAAATTCCTATTCTTCTATGGTTTATTGCTCTAATTGCGGTCAATATTGTTTTTTCTATTGATTTTGAAGGAAGCACATTTCTGTGATTGATATGGAGAAATGGGGGTGGGATTCAACGAGTTTGCTTCTTCCCACCCCCTTTCAGGCATTTCAGGTGCAGTAACAATCAGCTCATCTTAAATACCAGCAAGACTAAAGAGATGATTGTTGACTTCAGGAGGAGCAAGAATAAGCAGCATAGTCCTGTCTACATCCTGGAAGAGGAGGTGGAGGTGGTAGAGAACTACAAATACCTTGGAGTTCAGCTGGACAACAGACTTGATTGGAAATGCAACTGTGACTACATCTACAAGAAAGGTATGAGCAGACTCTTCTTTTTAAGGAAGCTAAAATCATTTAATGTCTGCAATAAGATGTTGCATATCTTCTATAAGTCTGTGGTAGAAAGTGCAATTAGCTTTGCAGCCATCTGCTGGGGCAGCAGCATCAGAACCAGAGACTTGAAGAAACTAAACAAGCTGATCAAGAAAGCTGGTTCTGTGCTGGGGATAACTCTGGAGCCGCTGGAGCTGATCGTTCAAAAAAGAATGCTTCACAAGCTGATGAAGATAATGGAGGACACTTCCCATCCTCTCCACAACACGGTGAAGAATCAACAGAGTGTGTTCAGTGGGAGGCTGCGTCAAGTTCGCTGTAGGACGGAGAGATACAGGAATTCATTCCTGCCAGCAACCATCACCCTAAAGAACAAGACTAACTGACTTTTGTTTATTTATAAAAAAAAAAAAAAAAAAAAAAAAAAAAAAAAAGTGAGCTTTTACAATACTGAATTTCCCTTCGGGGATGAATAAAGTATTTTTCATTTCATTCATTTCATTTCATTGTTTTGTTGTTTTCTTTGTGATAAGATGGTCAGTAAGTGGTCATCTTCTTGTGTTCTACTGTATGAAAACGTATTGTCTGAAATGAATCAATATATAAATAAATACATACATACATATATACTAAATGTTGAAACCGAGACATTACCATTTCATGGGAAATATGAGCTCATTTTGAATCTGATAGCAGCAACACATCTGTAAAAAGTTGAAGCGGGCAAAAGGCTGGAAAAGTCATTGGAACAAATCAGAAACAACTGGAAAAGCATTTGGAAACAAGTCAGTGGCATGACTCGGTGTAAAAGGATCATTTCAGAGAGGCAGAGTCTCTCAGATGTAAAGATGGACAGAGGCTCAAAATCTTAGAAAAATATCTAAAAGTTATGCAGCAATTCCAGGAACATTGTCCTTCATGTATAACTGATGGTTTTGCAGATCCCCTCTTCTACAGTGTAGAAGACATTCCGAATTACATAATTCCGAATTAAATTATTCTCCTTTGTGTTTATATGATAATAATTCCAAACTAATGGTTACATGGAAAACACATTTATTTAATTTTGCTTTAAATCTGTGGAATGGGTTTTCAACTGGACAGAAGAACGGGACGTATTTATGTCTGTTTACGTCTACCTGGAAGTAAACAGAGCCCGGTTCCTTCTCCTTTTCGTTCAGACTATAGAAAACCACATAATAACACGGATTTTTTAAAAGCTTCTTTTTATTGTAGTTTTGTAGCAACTTATTTTGGCGTTATTTTGTTTGGAATTAAAAGAGGAATTAACTAAACACTCAGTTTGGAATTAAGTTTTGTTAAAAAAGATCATTTTCATTTGAGCCAAAGGCCAAAACTAAATGTCCACAGTATATATTTCCACAACAGACTTGTAGAAGATCTGCAACATCTTGGTGCAGACGTTGAATGATCTCAGCTTCCTTAAGAAGTAGAGTCTGCTCAGACCTTTCTTGTAGATGTAGTCAGTGTTGCATTTCCAATCAAGTCTGTTGTCCAGCTGAACTCCAAGGTATTTGTAGTTCTCCACCACCTCCACCTCCTCTTCCAGGATGTAGACAGGACTATGCTGCTTATTCTTGCTCCTCCTGAAGTCAACAATCATCTCTTTAGTCTTGCTGGTATTTAAGATGAGCTGATTGTTACCGCACCATTTCACAAACTGATTGACAAGTTCCCTGTACTCAGCTTCTTGTCCATCACTGATACACCCCACAACTGCAGAGTCATCAGAATATTTCTGCAGATGACAGGACTCAGAGTTGTACTGGAAGTCTGAGGTGTACAGTGTAAAGAGGAATGGTGAGAGTACAGTCCCTTGTGGTGCTCCAGTGCTGCTGACCACCATCTCAGACACACAACCTTTCAGTCTCACAAACTGTGGTCTGTTTGTGAGGTAGTCGTAAATCCAGGTGGTTGTGGAGGGATCCACCTGGAAGTTATGGAGCTTCTCACATAGCAAAGCAGGCTGAATAGTATTAAATGCACTTGAAAAATCAAAGAACATGACCCTCAAAGTGCTGCCTGACTGGTCCAGATGAGAGTGGGCTCTCTGAAGCAAAAAGATGATGGCGTCTTCGACCCCAAGCCCATTACGGTATGCGAACTGTAATGGGTCCTGAAAGGTATTCACTTGCTTGTTTAGGTGAGCCAGTAAGAGTCTCTCCAGGACTTTCATGATGTGAGGTGTCAGGGCAACTGGTCTGTAGTCGTTTGGTTCAGCTGGTTGTGGTTTTTTAGGGACAGGAACAAGACAGGATGTTTTCCACAGCACAGGAACTCTGTTCTGTCTCAGGCTGGTGTTAAAAAGGTGCTGGAGAACCGGACATAGTTGTTCTGAGCAGGTCTTGAGAACTCTGGGACTGACACCATCTGGACCTGCAGCCTTGTTCCGGTTCAGTTTCTCCAGTTGTTTCTTGACCTGGTCACAGGAGACAGTCAGGCTGGAGGTGGAGGCCAAAGAGGTCTCAGGATGTCCTGATGTGGAGGGAGATGAGGCTGTGTTCAGGTCCATGACTGAGGTGCAGGGTGACAGAGTGGAGTCGGGACAGGAAAGCTGTGGGCTCATGGAGGGTGTGTGGTGTGTTGGGTTGTCGGCAGGGGGGGAACTGAACCTATTGAAGAACATGTTCAGTTCGTTAGCTCTGTCCAGACCTCCGTCAGTCTGGTCCCCCTTTAACTTGAAGCCAGTGATCTTCTTCATTCCCGACCACACATCCCTCACGTTGTTCTGCTGGAGCTGGCTCTCCAACTTCTTCCTGTAGTCCTCCTAAAACTTCTTAGTCTGTGTTTTCAGTTGTTTTTGTGTGGTCTTCAGTAACTCCCTGTCTCCATCCCTGAAAGCTTTCTTTTTGATGTTCAGCAGCTTTTTCAGGTCACTGGTGATCCAGGGTTTGTTATTGGGGAAGCATGGTATATTATGCCCCAGCAGATCTGATACAAAACTAAGGTTTCTCATCTCTTTTATTCAAAGCTATTATAAAAGCTAGCTTAACAGCTTTCCGTCATCACGGTCATTTGCATCACGTTACGGAACAGCCCCCCCATTGGAAAGCTGCCCTATAACATCTTGTTTACCTTTTGTTGAAGTACGCCCGGACACTTTAGTGGACAGACCGGGGTTCGTTCACTAAAGTGTCACAGATTGTACTGACACAATTTGCAACTGTATTTGGGTTTTCCATCTCTTTTATTCAAAGCTATTATAAAAGCTAACTTACCAGCTTTCCCCCTATCACGGTCATATGTGTCACGTAACATCTTGTTTACCTTTTGTTGAAGCCGCAGATTCTACTGCCACACTTTGCAGCTGTATTTGGGTCATTAAATTAGTATAAAAATAATTGCTTTTGGACATTTCAAAATAATTATAGATTTGGGATTTGTGCTATTGTGATTGATGTAATAATGAACTGGTACACTCCTATTAGTTCTTGTTGTTAGTACGATCTCAGTAAATAGTTAAACAGGTTAACAGCTGTGAGACTTTTTAAATATGACGGGGCTGGAAGAAGCACAGATCACACAAAGGGCGTGGCTTGCCAGTTCTACCAATCACCAAACATCTACGAATTTCAGTTCCTATGGAACCCCGAAAAATCCCTGCCTCAGAGTAGGAGCTAAAAAGGTTCTAGGAACTGAGGGCCGTGGTCCCTGGTTCCTATATAGTATGTCTGAATGTGCAAAAAGACGGCCTGGTTCCCAAAAAGGCTACAGTATAGGAACTCCAAAAGATTCCCGTCCGAAAGCGTCTTATGTCACCTAAACATGACATGTCAGAATTTGCAGGTTGCTTAATGATGACCCAAATATCCCACCTATGTTGAGGTGGTGTAACCTGTGATGTAAGACAGTGCCTCCTCCCCTTACAGAACTAAATCATGGGAAAACACTGGGAAGGACTGGTTGCTTTCCTTTGTTTTTATAGTGTGTGTGTAGATTTATGTCTACACAGTGATGGCTGCCATCTTTCTGAGCAGCTCTTACATTTATTTTTGAGAGAATTCTTTGTTTTCTTCAATCTTTTTCTCTCATTACTGCACGAAGGTCCCAGGAATTGGGTCTTCAGGATTGTTTTCCAACTCCAATAAAAACAGTGTGGAAATATGAGTTTCAGCAGCTGACCAAACAGTCTCATCTCAGGCTCTGTTTAGTTTTTTTGTTTTGTTTGCTTTTTAGTTTTCAGTCATTTCTGATGATCCTCATTAACCTATGGAGAATACTGAGGGGATCATTAAAGCGAGCAGGAAAATGGAAATTGAAAAACATGCGTTTCTGCTGTTATAGATGGTGTGATTGAGACCTCAACTCCAACATATCAAACAGACCTTGAAGTCAAGTGGTTTTGCCAACTGGACCAAAAAAAGGTTTTACAGTTTTTCCTGCATAGACCTGTTCCACAAATAAACCCCAAACAGGAGTTGGAGCATGGATTATTTTCTCAGTGTACCATCTAGAAAGTCAAACTTCCTCGTATTCATCACTGGCGTGTTGAAGTTTTCAGCGCTGGAACGTTTCAAGGCTCCGACACACCGAGCTACATATGAGCCATGAACCGCGGCCTGAGGCAGCGGATTTCCAAATCAGCTTTTGTTATTGCAGGAGGCCGGGAAGGAGAGCAGATGCTTCGCTCATTCAATCATGCACGTCACGTGCCGGATCGCTCTGTGGCTGCCGAGCTCGATCTCTTTATGGCCATGACTCCAGCATGCTCGGTGTGTGTGTGTGTGTGTGTGTCTGCAGGAGGACACGTCGGTGTTAATCTGGACCAGGTGGTGGAAGACCCCATCACTGTCGCCATGAATGTGACAACAAACTGCCAACAACCTCACACCTCCACCCTCACCCCACAATGAGGAGGAAATGTGTTTTATTTCTTCTTCTGTGTTTTGTGTGAAAGAACCATTGCGGTAATAGAAAGAAATTATTTGTCTTCAGCCATGTGTGTGTTTAATCTGTCCACAGCAGCCCACCCATAAATTGGGACATTGTGGATGATGATCAGGGTCCTGGTGAAGTGTAATCAGGTGTCAGAGGGCTGTTTACCTATCATGATGGATGGGAGTGGGGTCATCAGAGAGCTAAGTATTCATCTAACACCACCTTTGACCACACACCACAACACACACACTGTAACACACGGTCTCCTTTCAGGTTTTATTCAAACTCAACTTTTTCTCCCAGATAACTAATATTTATTCTTCTCCTCATTAATCACAGAGTAGCTGTCAGCGTTGTTCCATGTGGATGGTGGACCTGTACCACACATGGCTCCACTGCTTCACAGCAGGAAGCTCTCAGCCTCTTTCTGTGTCTGGATGTTCTCCCCATGCATGTGTGGGTTCTCTTCAAGTTCTCCTGCTTCCTTCTACAGTCTGCAAACATGATGTTGAGTTACCAGCTGAGTCTAAACTAGCCTGAGGAGTGAGTGTGAGTGGTTGTCTATGGGAGGAACTGATTACTTTTTCGAGATGTAGCTGCTGCTCATTTGCAAGTAGCTGGGATGAGCTCTCATAACTGGGATGATACAGTATGTAGAGCACTTTTAATTATATACCGTAGCACATTTCATGTGCAAAACTATTCAAAGTGCTTGATATAAAACATTAAGGCGAGACTTTACAGTCAAATAGGGTAAAAAATATAACTAACTGGTATCACCATGAAACTTTCCTGGTTTATTCTTCATATTAGGGCTAGCATTTTTTGTATTGCAAGTTTTCTGAAATTTTATGTTTAAATATGCAAATAAGGTGTTATATAGCCAAAAATGCAGTAATTTGCATACATTTCTGGGGAAAAAAAATTAAATTAAATTTTGCTCACATTGGGGATTTTGGATATCTCTATTTACCATTTCACAATACATTGTTGTCAATATATTGTTGACAGAATATACTGTCAACAACCAGAAAAAAATCATTTTTTGGCATATTTTTGGGATGAAATGTTCTATAAATCAGGCTGTGAATGAGATATCAAAAGATCCTTCTGTGCAAACTTTAGGAATACAGTCAGGAGTAAAACTTGAAAGTTTGTTCTCTGTAAGTGCTCCTGAAGGTTGAGATTTTTTACCCAGAATAAGACAAAAAATTCATTTTGAGAAAACAGCCTTTAAAGTTTTGGATTGTAAAATTCTCCACATTTTTGCTCTATAACACTATTTACAGACATCAGATCCAATCAGATTCATGAGCTGAAAATATGAAGTTTGGTTGAGATGACATCGTTCAGGAAAAAGAGATATTTCCAATGATACCAGACATGACGGGTGTCAGATGAGCACCACGGTGCAGCGCTCCATTTAAAAACACCATTTTTAGCTGCATTTTTAGGGGATTTGGGTGCATCAGACAAAGTTTTATGCAATAAACTCCTAAAATGTTTATTTTTGATGGGGTTGTTTTTAACTAGTCTGAAAGAAAACATGTTGAAGGAGAGAAAAAAACGAAAATCTCAAAATTGACCAGGTGATAAAAAAGCGCGTTTTTACCTGCAGTGTCTCCCCTTAAAAGAGTTATGGGTCAGAGCAGAAAAAGCATTAAAAAGTACATAAAACAATATAAAGACAAACAACATCATATTGTAAATATCATAACAAATCATATAAATAGCTTAATCAAATTAATTTGATTAAATACAGCAACAGGTTAAAAGATACAGTGCAGATTTCATACCCAGGCACATGAGAAAAAAATGGATGACAATGTACAATAATAAACTCAGGTCAAGGTTCTCATCACACGGTGGAGTTACCTTAAACAAGACATCTAAATATATGTTTTCATGTGACAATTCAGAAGTCTGGATTGTGAGAATACAGCATATTGTATGTGTGGATTACATTTTTTGTTTCTGGTCAGACTGGGCTTGGTTGTTGCAGTTTCCATGAAAGCGCTGATCAGCATGAAGCTGAGGATTAGCAGACATGGTGTTAGTGCAGCCATCTCCTGAGGGATCTCCAGCTGGATCAGAGGGAGTTAATGCCAAAAGGTGAAAGCCTCATCTGGCCATCGGAACAATAAAGTCATTAAAGACTGCCTGAAAGGAGGATGGACCCCAAACCTTCTCAGCTGCAGACACACACAGAGCACTGGTTTGACTGGTTTAATCACACAAACAATACAGCTGAGACACATCAGTCACAAAGAGGGACATCTGATGGGTATTAAAAGAAATGTTATTTTCTCCTAAGTTTTGACAGCAATAAATCATGATGTACAGGAAAAAATGTTTGGCAGAGATATGAGAGCATTTTCAGACAGGAAGAGAAAACTTTCTGCGTAACCCCAGGCTCAGAGCCATTACAGGAATATTCCCAAGCTAATTAGGTTGATGTCTCCACAGCTTGTCTATATAAGACATTAAACCTAGGACCATTTAGTGACCACTTAAGTACTCTCAGAGAACTTCTCCAGCCTGCAGTGCCTCCTCTGATTATCTGAGAAGAAACACAAACAACTGTAGATCTGTCCTTCCTTTAGGAATCTTTCTGATGGGGTCTAAAATCTCAACGTTAGCAGCTTCAGACCTGATAGGGGCAACACAGACACAATGTTTCATGATGCTCTGTCCCTGATAAGGTGTTGCCTGCTTATCATTTAGGAAATAGTGAATGAATGTGAGACTGATTGCAGTTGCAGCTTAGGGTTATAAGTCAGCTGCCCTCATCCTGTTAGCAAAGGTTTTTTCTTTATCTCTGGAAAAACTGCTTAAACTTCTGCACAGTCCTGCATGCAGGTTTCTTTTCACCGGCGTCAGCAGCAGTCTCCAAGAAAAACAGCCCACTCTGAAAGTCCCTGCAGAGCAGGCTCTATAAGTTTAGGTTGGCATGGTGGGCAGTGAAAGGGCAAATTCTCCAGGTTCCCTGACAAGCTGTTTGTTTGCTGCTGCTGCTCGCCAGGTAGCAGCGCCTGCTTCCTGCAGAAGTCCCAGCAACATAACATGTTGGAAATGTGGCTAAATCTGTATTGTTTGCTTCTGTTTACTGACATTAGACTTTGTGTGGTTCCTCTAATGTTTTGATAGGAAGCAAAATAATGAACATGTGCTTCCTTATATTTGTATTCCTTTACTAAATCTTCATTAGAATTTTGGTGTCCAACAGTTATAAACAAAACAGCGAACCAAGTACAGATGCATTTGTAGGACCTTTGCTGAACCTTTTGAACAGAACGTGCACTCCAATCCATCTCCTCTCTTCAGTTTACTGTATTAAGGTGATACAGTATAATAGATATGACAATTTTTTTATAGCCATACACCGTAAAGGAGGCATAAAACCTTCGTTTGGATTTGGAGACACATTGGTAGCAGTACACACAACAGGATCAATGATAATCACAATTTGCTGACATAAAAAGGGTCCATGTTTGTTTGTTTGTTTGTTTGTTTTCTTCTCCATATTTTGAAGAACAATATTGTTGTCCTAACAGTTTGGAAGTAGTTTCCTCATATCCATACAAACATACATACATACATCCTTAGCTTATCCAGGGTTGGGTCACAGGGTAGTAATCATCATCATCATCATCATCATCATCATCATCATCATCATCATCATCATAATAAACTTATTTGTAAAGCACCTTTCATAGTTAAAAACAATCTCAAGGTGCTACAAAAAAAACCTACAAAACAAAAAGCAGGTAAAAGACCATATTAAAAAACAAGGGTAAAATCAAAAGGCTTTCCTAACCAGGAAGATTCTCTGGCCTTTCTTAAAGGAGTCTGTGGATTGTGGAGCTCTCAGATAGTCCGGAAGGGAATTGCACAGACATGGAGCAGAACAGAATGCCCTGTCACCCATTGGGGAGCCGAAGAACGTATTGGTTTCCAGAGAGAAGGTTACGTGAGGAGGTGTGTAATGAAAGAAGTTCTTTGAGGTAAGGGGGAACTGTTCCATGGACACACTGATGGGTTAGTAGGAGAATTTTATAGTCGATCCTGAATGTTACAGGAAGCCAGTGAAGTGAGTGGAGGATGGGTGTGATATGGTTGTATTTGCGCGCCCGCATCAGGATCCTTGCAGCACTGTTTTGGATATATTGCAGTTTTTGTATGTTATGGCTTGGAGGTCCAATGGGGAGGGCGTTGCAGCAGTCAAGCCTTGAGGAGACAAAGGACCAGCTTTTCTGCATCTGACAGAGTGTGGGGTGGAGTTTGGCAATGTCCCTAAGGTGATAAAAAGAAGTCTTGCAGAGATATTTAATGTGAGTGCAAAGGTGAGATGGGTGTCAAACCTTACACCCATGTTGGCAACTGTGGATGAAAGGGGTTTGTTTTGGCCAGAGAAGGTGATGTGTGTGTGATGGGAGATGACCGGTATCAGCCTAAGCAGTCTGGGCATTGCCTAAAAGCCCAAACTTCCCTCTCACCAACCACTTCCTCCAGCTCACCTGCAGGGATTCTGCTGTGTTACCCAGCTATTTGAGAGATGAGCTCCTCCAACAGGTCCTGGTCTTCCTTGAGGCTTCCTCCCCACTGTGTTGCTGCTAATCAATCCACCTTTAAGGCCCATTTATGCTCCTTTAGGTAAATGGCAACATCGCCCTGCATGGCTGCCTTCATACTTTCATGCGTCTTCTGAGTTCCCGTGGTTCATAAACAGTTTGTCCACTAGGTGGCAGTGCTGCCTGTCTCTGTGCCTTGGCGATGTGATGTCGTAGATATGAGTGTATTTTCTGACACATTCGCACAACCTCTTCTCAAAAGTTCCAGCCATGTCTACAGTTGCTCTCTAATTGTTTGACATCTTCTTTCTCTGGTGCTTTGATTGGGCTGTTTGCCGGCGGTTTTTGTGTTGTTTTTGTTCCTCCTTTCCCTAGCCGAATATCAGCTATACAGCTCAACACTGACCCTGCGGTTTCCGGTGGTATTGCTCCATCTTCTGCGTCAAGAGAGGGATCAACAAGCCCCTCGAAAATGCACCAAATTACGTGCATAAACGACGCAGACAATGGATGAAACTGTCCGTCCGTCTGTGTATCCATCTTCTGTGTCGAGCATAAATAGGCTTTTAGATGGTTTCGGAACAAGCACTTGGTGCATCTGTTGTTGTTGCTCATATCTAATGTCTAAGAAAAAATTGAAAAATCACACACATCCCAAAAAAAACTCTCAAACCAGGTGCTGGACCACAAGAAAACTCAGATGAAAAGGAAAAAAAACGGATCCCCACAATCTGGATGTAACTCCCTTGAATATTTATTAGAAGAGCAAAGTAAGGTTTCAGGCTTATGCCCTTCTTCAGACTATGCATCGTCTGCATAGTCTGAAGAAGGGCATAAGCCCGAAACGTATCTAATGTCCTACATGTATATGTTTTTGTTATGTTCCAGTTATGATTTATGTTTTTAGACATTGTAATTGTTGAATTTGTTGCAAACCAAATTGGGGATTATCACGCTTACCGGAACTTCCCGGTATTTGGGCACTTCCTCTTCCGGGCCATTTTAACAACAGCCGTTCCTGCTCTGTTATACTGTTTAAATCGTATAAACTCCAAACATACTTAAGTTTTCATTACAGACTGAAGTCATACTAAGGAAGAAGTGGATCAAAGCGATCGATTCGCCGCGGTGAAGGGCCGAACTTTATAATAAAACAACACACGTTTGTTTGTAGCCGGTGGGGCACAACACCGCACGACACCGGCACTTCACAGCATGCTAGCATTAGCCAGCTAGCGTTTACTGACGTGCTTAACATTGTGCATCTTAAAACACACAAACATCTGAAAATCTGGTCTGTACCCCCCTGTTTCTAGTGGAACAACTGGGGACTGCCAAGAAAGGAGACCCTTTTAGATGCTTGTGTGTTTTCAGCCGCACAAAGTTAGGCACGTCATCAAGCTGGCTAATGCTAGCCTGCCAACACGACTGTATAGTCTGTCGGCTACAAACAAACGTGTGTTGTTTTATTATAAAGTTCAGTCCTTTACCGTGGCGAATCGGTCGTTTTGATCCACTTCTTCCTTAGCATCACTTCAGTCTGGAATGAAAACTTGGCATTGGCGTTTATCCGATTTACAAAGTTTAACAGAGTAGTAGTCGGCAGACTACTGTTAGCAGGCTAGCATTAGCCAGCTTGATGACGTGTCTAACTTTGTGCGGCTGAAAACACACAAGCATCTGAAAGTGTCTCCTTTCTTCGCAGTCCCCAGTTGTTCCAATGGAAAGGGGGGTACAGACCCGATTTTCAGATGTTTGTGTGTTTTAAGACGCACAAAGTTAAGCACGTCGGTAAACGCTAGCTGGCTAATGCTAGCATGCCGGTGTTGTGCCCCACCGGCTACAAACAAACATGCTATGTTGTTTTATTATAAAGTGCGGCCCTTCACTATGGAGAATCGCTTTGATCCACTTCTTTCTTAGTATCACTTCAATCTGAAATCTGTGAAAATTTAAGTAGGGTTGGCGTTTGTTCACGTTATTTACGAAGGAAGGCAGGGACATTGAACTGGGCCGGAAGTGGGCCGTCTAAGTGTTTTAAACCGGAAGTTCGGAACACGGAAGCGTGATAATCCCCCATTGCCCTTTCAAGGAACAAATCAAGAAAGTGAGGTGAGGGGGTAAAAACATTGTTTAACTATGAAGAGAAGAAAGAAAAGTGTGCAGCAGACGCTTTTAAGCGTTTCTGCAAAGTAGTCATTTTCTAACAGACAAGGTGACAGCTGAAGGAAATAGTTCACAGAAAAGTTTCTCCAGTTCATCATTCAGGTCAGCCGGTCTCTTTCTGACAAGGATAATTCTGAAAAAGGCCACTCGCTAAAAGGCTATACTGCATGACAATGTGACCCACAGGAAGACGTGGGAATCTCTAGCTTGGGTTGTTTTGCTCACAAGCTGCAATTTGTTTAGCTTGATGGGTGATTTCCACAGAACAGGGTTAGTAACACTTTCACTCATGGACATGTGGATCATTGTACAAATTCACAGCTAGCACAGTCCCATTTGTAGAATCTTAAGTTCCATCCAGTGCTCAAAAAATGATGGTGTGAGCATTTTCCATTGTCTCACAATACAGATGCGGGCATGAAAAAGTTCCCCTTTCTGCCGACTGCCTGCCGACTGCCAGCCACTTACCAGCGACTTGTCTGATAATTCAATCGCACAGAGAAACGCCTGTGTGCCCAGGGGAAACAATTTCAGAGTATAAATGAACGCCTAGAACAAGGACGTTTCCACACGCCAAGTTTTGACACCGTGCGTGATGACGTATTCGCAGGACAAATCGTTCAGCCAGTGATAGTGCAGTAATACTGCACTATTACTGCACCACTTCTGGCAGAAAAAGGCGGAACATTTTCATGCCCGCATCTGGAGTTCTGTATCCTGTTAGCATAGCCTGTTGGCACCAGTGTCTGTTGCAGCCCTTTAGTTAAAGTTTTTTGAAGATTATAGTACAGGCATATGGCTGCGTTCTTAGTCAGGAGAGTGCTAAAAGGTTCATTTATGAGAAACAGAATTTTCTACCACAAAGCTTTAACCACGTCACTCATACAGCATGGGACGCATTGTTCAAGGTTCTTTATGGCAGCGCCAACATAGATCATCAGTTTTAGGTGAGTCATTCTACTTGTCCAGTACATCAATTGAGGATCTTAGAATTAATGAGCTGTGTTTTAATTTTGCTTGCAGAATAAGGCCAGCCAGATTTGAGTTCATTCCATCATTGTTTTACAATGGTTTCCCCAATATCTCTTACTCATGCCATTTGAGTCACTTTATTTACTGTAGGTGCACTAGCCTCCCCTAAACCTGAAGCTGTGTTTTTTTTGTTTGTTTACACATACCGTCCTGAAGTGCTACTTTTTGAATTTCATTATTTGGGTGAGGACCATATTTTAGTATCGTGAAGAGACAGTCTGTAAGCTGGAAATGTTTCTAAAGATCTGCCTGAGGCAAGTTATATGTTTGTTTCAGGTGGTTGAGGATAAAATTCTCCCTTCTGCCTATTGGTATCTGCAGAATAGCTGTGCTATCTCTATTATCTTTTTCCTTGGATGACACATACAGATGATTAAGATGTCAAAAAAAAGGGATCCCCTTTAATGTATCCTGTGCCACTTTACAGCAATCCCTTGAAAATTGAATCTGAACATGTACTTCCTAGTGATAGAGAAGCTAGTTGAAACAAAATAGAAGTCATATGTGACTGTGAGGGGCTAATACTTTGTGATGTATTTCAATAACAAAATATGTCACTTTTTTAAGATAAATTTCTATTACAGATTAAGGGGTACAGGTAAAAACCCCGTTTTTCATCACCTGGTTAATTTTAAGATTTTCGTTTTTTTCCCCTCCTCCGACATGTTTTCTTTCAGACTCGTGTAGTCTGAAAGTAGTGTAGAACAAAAATGTGGAGAATTTTACAATCCAAAACTTTAAAGGCTGTTTTCTCAAAATGAGTTTTTTCTTCTGGGTAAAAAATCTCCACTTCAGGAACACTTACAGAAACCAAACTTTCAAGTTTTGCTCCTGACTGTATTCTTGAAGTTTTTACAGAAGGATTTTTTTTATATCTCATTCAAAGCCTGATTTATAGAACATTTCATCCCAACAATATGCCAAAAAAATGAGATTTTTCTGATTGTTGACAGTATATTCTAAATTGTGAAATGATCTATAGAGATATCTTAAAGCCCATCTGTAAAACGTTTCACTTTAATATGTGAACAAAATTCAAAAGAAACTTTGAGCCTGGCTTAATCCTGTGTTTAAGTTTTTTCTTCTAGAAATGTGTGCAAATTAGCGCATTTTTGGCTATATAACACCTAATTTGCAAAATTAAATATAAAATTTCAGAAAACTTGCAATACAAAAAATGATAGCCCTATGTGAGGAATAAACCAGGAAGGTTTCATGGTGATACAAGTCAGTTCTATTTTTTTACCCTATTTGCCTGTAGTGTCTCGCCTTAATTAAACTAACCAAATATGGATCAACATGGGATCAGACCTGAGAGGTGTTCTGACATTTAATGTAGAAATAATGTAATAACACATACCTCCACAGAGGCAGGTACTGTACATCTGTAACTTTCACATCATTTTTCTCTCTTCATTCTCTGAGTCTGGAAAAAATGACTGGTGCAAGCTGAGTTTCTGTGAGGTAGATGCTTATTTCAGCTGCTGTCATCTCAGGTCTCTTTGAATCATCTTTGTGTCTCAGCAGAAAATCATCCACATCTCTATTTTATACCATTTTGGGGAGGAAAAGCTTACATTTAAAGGGAAGTTTTACATTGTTTATTTTCTTTTGTAAAACTAAGAACCATAATACTAATGAATAGTAGTTCAGATCTTCTCCATTGGGCAACAAGAATAGTGAGCATTTAACCTTTCATTGACTTGTGTGCGATCATATTGATTGATATCAGACACTGCCCCTATGGTCAGTCTTCCATGCTGTCTTCATATCTTTGATATATTTTAGAAAAAAAAAGCTGTCTGAAAAGGCAATCATATTTATGAGATGAAAATGCTTAGTAGTCCTGCCGAAAGCATGCAGGTATTTCTTCTTTCTCCTGCAGGTATGGATAAGGCTGTAAAAAAATGTTTACTTCATATTTCAAACACAGTGTACAGCCGAATGGTCTAATAACAGTTCTAAGAAACTAAATGATTTATGGTGTGAAAAGTAAATATGATGGTTTATTTGAGATATTTTGGCAAAATGCTCCATAAGCTTCTGAATAATACAACTGACATCAAGTGCAGCCAATAGGAATAGGGAAAGGGAAAAACATCCCAGGCGAGCCTGGAGCAGGGAGACTTACATGTAAGACCCAATGTGGCATTAACTGTATATGACTCGCTGATTGTGATTGTAAAGCTTGTATGATATATTTGCTTGAGGGATTCCCCCTGGACAAAACTGGATGGGTGGGTGAGCAGCGGGGAATTAGCAGTAAACCGACACACATGCTCAGACAAAATTATGTTATTCGAGAGCACAACTTTAAGCACGGTTGATTTAGTGAAATTACAATAAAGACATAAACCCTTTTTTTCTGCATTAGGAAGCATAACTTGTGCTTTTATTTTAGCTGCTACAGACCCCCCCACCCACCCCCACAAAAGAAGTTGTGCAGACACCATTAAAAAGCTCCACCACTGATCTGGAGTTGAAATATTCGTCCAGTATCTATACATAAAATGTCATATTTCTACATTTGCAGCATTTTTTTCTTTTAGTTTAGGGAAGACAGAAACTGAAAATAGTTGTTTAAGAAAAATTAACATGTTACACCTAAAAAGGTCATTTTTGTCCTACGTCCACTTTATTTCAAAAATACGTTGATATAATTTTTTTTCTTTTTCCCATCCAAATCTCCTAAAAATAAGGATACCTCATACCTTATTGACCATAAAGATCGTTCTAGTGTGTTACATCTTTATAATAGTCCTATCTATTTTAAAACATTGTCTCTTCCCTTGGTAAATCTAATCCCAACCTATCTATCTTCTATGAAACAACTCACATCTCTTAGTCTCTTTGCCCACTGACTAGTCGCTATATCCTATCCAATACTTTTCTTTTTAAGAATTCATACATCAGAGATTCAACTTTCTAAAGATTAGAACCTTCCATCTTATTCTGTTTTAGCTTATTAATTCAACAAAAATCATCTCCAACTGGAGCATCTACATATCATACAAACATAGTCGATCCCACACTCACGCCTACCCCTACTACCCTGACTAGACTTCCCATTAATAACTTTTCCCATCCCACCCTTTAGACTCTCACACAAATGATATGCCATTCAACGCACCCACACTTACAATACACCATCTCTCCAAAGCCACCGCACAAGAGCAACACACCCACCCCTTAAATGTTTCACCACGAATCCCATCAAATAAATTGACACTTACCATCAGACATCTGTATTCAAAAATCATATCCACATTACCACAGAAACGATCACAAGCACAGAATAAGTCCCAGACGCAAGAGAACAACCCGGATGAAGAGCTAATCAGCAAGAGACCGAGAGCCGAGAACCTGACAACACTTTTATACTCCACCTACCCTCTCATCTAACTCAACCCAGCTACCATATAGCCAGTAACAGATCTACCTTTTAATTTCTTATAGGTAAATTCAAAGATTGCATAATTTTAAACTCTATAAAATGCATTACATATAATTTTAATTTAAACTTAATGAAGAATTATAAATTATATATATTGACTGAATTGTGATTGTCAAAGGTTTAAGAGAATCTATATTAACTGACTGTCATATCTGAGACACGATAATTATAACTCTGTCTAACCATATAGTTCACTTTCTCACTCACAATATACTTTAAACCTCTATGAATATTTCTTTAGGTTCATTTAACATAACACTACTCGCTGTTAAATTACCCTTCCTCCCTTTGTAGGCCTGTTTAAATATAGACTTTATACTGATTGGTATACACACAAAAAAAATTTAAACTAGATCTGATTTGTTATATAATAATTGATAATTGATTGTTTCTATAAGTTTTAATCCTTATCTAAAGAATTTAATCCATATTTTACGTAATTTCATAGCTATTTCAAAATTTCTAATTCTTTCCTATCCTTTCCATCCTTTATACTCATCACTTTCTATACCAACCAAAGTTATAGTAGCTCATCACTAATCACAACTTATTCCATTCACATCCATTCCCTACCTGACACCCCACACCATTTTAGATCCTCAAATTGTATGTGTCCTTAACCTTTTTGGCCTTATATTTCTCTTTCCATTCCCTGACATATTCCTAACCTTTCCATAATCTAATAGCTCTCAATATACATTACTAGCTTATTTATCATTCATACCAGCAAATTTATCTAGATAATTACTACTTTTAGTTCTATATTATTTATAACATAATTATTACTATTAACACACATATGCGTTTTTTTATCAACTACTCCATATATTCTAATTTGCTCCACCCATATCTAAATTTGATGTTTTATTTATTACTTAGTTTCATACGGCTATTGAATCCATATCAGATACAATAATAAAACTTGATAATGCATCTTACAACCTCCAATATATATTTGATGGAGACATTGCAACATTCTACCATTTATCTATAATAGTGTCGTTTTTTTATTTTTATTGACGTTTTCATACCATGCAATAGATATAGAGGCTATCAGCGCACTATTTCACCACTACCAACCTTACTAAATCATTACATTTTTTATCTCATTCATAGCTTCATTATTTTCTATTTCTACTTTCTTCCCCTTTTTCACTCATTCTGTCCAATTCAGATGGTTATTGACAGGGGTTATCTAGGAACATTTCAGGGATCGTTAGAAAGTTTTCACTCATTCAAGCAGTCATACATTTTATCCATCTCTCCCATACTCTTATCTTTATCTCTCTTCCTCTACTAGTGCGGTTAATTCACTTCAGTTCACACCTGTACGTAATGTCAATTCCGTTTCTTTTATTATTCTATATTATTTACTATTAAGATATTATATTATTCTCTAAAAAATTAAAATTTAGTTTAAGATTTGGAATTATGATTTGTTTTTAGTTTTTTGTTGTTTATATTTCTTTGTGTCATTATATCATTACTTATTTATTATAATATTAACCCATAAATAAGTACTTTCAATATTAGCACGATTACAAGTGTTTCATCATTTTCGCTCTCGACTTAGACATTCAATTTAAACTTTCTAACATCCAGCAATTTTAAACATTTATCCATTTTCCAATTCCGATATCTATTTCTCACTCTCACACACTGTTAACAATTCTCACACTTTATACCCTCATATTCATCTTTAACTATATCATCTTAATTCCTGTCACACACATATCTTAAAAATTGATGAAAGATCTTATATTTATTTAGCCTAAATAATGTTTATTTAATTTTGATTAAATCATACGCTAGATGATTTGTTACATCCTTTAATTAACATTACTTTTTACTCAGGTTTGTAGTAGTTATTGTTCTTAATCGCCTACACTGGTTACTACTGGATAATCTTAATAACAGCTAATAGATGAGGTTGATGATGAGTATTTTAGCTATGAGGATTTTGTTATGGTTTTCTTTATTTGAAGATTTTTGTCATGGCGGTCACATATGAATATATTGGAGAACAACCAATCTGTCAGATATCGCCCAATCAACATGCAGATGGACTACAGCTCCTGTATAAAATTGAGATTGGATTTTATTAAAGAGAATAAAAAATTTTTTTTTTAGTTATAGATACATATATTCTTTTCTTGGTATCATTAAATTTCTTTCTTCCTCGACAGCATTCTTATCGACTTTTGTATTTCTTTCTTATCAAAAAAAAGAGAAGAAAAAGGATTGATATAAAAAATTTTATTGGAGAAAAAAGAAAAGGAAAAAATGAAAAAGAAAATAAGAGATAATATAATATGAGTAAGAATAGTAGAGAAAAAAAAAAAAGAATAAAATTTAATTAAGGGATTGGGTGATAATGTTTGATTTTTTTTTATATATTAATACTAGTGAAGATGTGGTAGAAATGCTACACAAAATATGGATGGAAATGGGATATGTTTGGAAGAGGAGAATAAGAAGAAGAGAAAGAATGTAACTGCTGAAGAACACATTTTTTCTGTGTTATAAAAACCACATTAAAAGTGTGAAAGTCCCCCCCCTCTTTTCACTAAAAAACCCGAACACCTTTTTTCTTTTTGACACAAAACCACATCCACATGCATCACTCAAAGAAATGTTTCATGGGGTCAACTCAATTAAACTGAGGGCAGTTTTTCCCATCCAATAAATTAAATGAATAAATTAATGAAATTAAATGAAAAATACTTTATTTATTCCAGAAGGGAAATTGAACATTGTAAAAAGCTCACTCTTTTGTTTTTGTTTCTAACCAATATAACATTTATATGAAATAATGATATATCAATAATAAGTCAGTCAGTCGGTCTTGCTTTTCAGGGTGATGCTGCTGGTAGGAATGAATTTCTGTATCTCTCCGTCTGACGGCGAACCTGACGCAGCCTCCCACTGAACACATTCTGTTGATTCTTCAGCGTGTTATGGAGAGGATGGGAAGAGTCCTCCATCATCTTCATCAGCTTGTGCAGCATTCTTTTCTGAATGATCAGCTCCAGCGGCTCCAGAGTTATTCCCAGCACAGAACCAGCTTTCTTGATCAGCTTGTTTAGTTTCTTTAAGTCTCTGGTTTGGATGTTGCTGCCCCAGCAGATGCTGCAAAGCTGATTGCACTTTCCACAACAGACTTGTAGAAGATCTGCAACATCTTGGTGCAGACGTTGAATGATCTCAGCTTCCTTAAGAAGTAAAGTTTGCTCTGACCTTTCTTGTAGATGTAGTCAGTGTTGCATTTCCAGTCTTTGTTGTCCAGCTGAACTCCAAGATATTTGTAATTCTCCACCACCTCCACCATATACAGTATGTTGGGTAAACTCACACTATATACATTAATATTGTATACATTATTTCAACAATTTTTTATTCAATTGCCTTAAATGGAAGCAATCACATCTTATAAATGTAAATGATTTATGTTTTTTGTTGTTGTAGTTGTTGTTTATCAAGTGGCTTAATCAAAACAACTTAAAGCTATAGTCTCTGTTTTCAAAATCAGTTGAGAATTTTTTTTTAAAAAAGCAACCCAGCCTCCACAAACGTTTAAAGCAGAGTAGACAATTTGGCAGTGATTTAATTTCAGAGTATAGCTTAGCAGTGATTGCTAAGATGACTGAAGTGAGCAGGGAGAAGCAGATAAGAATAAAACAGCTTGTACAGAATTAGCATCTGAACAAAGTTACCTAAAAGTGTTAAATAAATTTATCAGTCTACAGAATAAAAACAAAGATGTGGGATACATCTCTTACAAGCAGATGAAAAATAATGTTAGAACTACAATCTTCTCATTTATCATGAGGTGGATTCAAGCTGACTGACACGAGGAAAGAAAAAAGGACTGTCACATCTCTCATCTCCTAATAAGAACTTTGCAGCGAATGCTTAACAGAGATAACAGCCTCTTTGTGTCGTTACACTGTCTCCGAAACAATTCAGACTTCAGACAAGTCTTCCTGAAATCTATTCATGGAATTATTAACATAATTGTGTCGTGTGACATCTATGAAATGACCAACAATGCTGTGCTGCCTCAGCCTTTTTACAAACTGACTGGGGGGGGGAGAGAGGGAGGTGAAAAAAAGACAGGTAGGTCACCCAAAGATAAAGGAAGGGTTATTGTTTCGTCTGTAATGAAGACAGGCGCTTTATAGAAATACAACAGCAGAAAGAAACTCTTTAACCAAAATGAAGTCCATTAAATGACTAAGATGTACAGTTAGGTCTCCAAATAGTTCAGTTATGACGTTTGTTTTTAGATGAGCAGTTAAACCTGTTGGGGCTGCAGCTGTATGATGCATATGGGGTGTTTTTGTTTACATTATTGGCCTTAATTTGGAATTATTTACATAGAAATGGGAGGGAAAGAAATCTCTTTAATGCTTAGCTTCTTTTTCAGGAGCAAATGGCTAAACAAATGAAGACAAACATTCATGAACTGTTGTAAAGATAAGATCTGGAGGCCATGACTATAAGCGCTGACAGTTTAAAGGTAGAGTCCGCAGTCCCTCCACGTTTCTGTTTGTAAACAACACTATTCAAACTGAGCGCTCCTACCCTCGGGCTAATGGCCGCCTCGTTCTTCAGCCTATTCAGCTTCAACGACTCCTTTAGAGCTCAGAAGCGTGTAAATGTCAAATAATATTAACCCTCTTTTTCCAACTTGTACTGTCTAATGTCGTTTTCACACAGGACCCATTTAGGTCGACCTACCTGGGTTTTGGTACCGAACATGGCGTAACTGGGTCTGCGTGAACATGCCACTTGCGCTCGTAGTCAACGTAACTGGCCCACTCTTGGACCGGCTGAACGGGGTGGTTTTGGAGCAGCTTGCGTCAACCTGAAATGCGGCGTGTGTGAGCGCACATCAACTTTAGCTCGACCTAACTCCCAGATACTCCGCCTTTTTTTTAACTAATCAACTATCCGTAGGCAGCTGTTCCAAGGGGAATATCCTTCTTATTGACAGTGTTATATTACAAATAACAGGGTTACGACATGCCTAACTGTAATGTTTAGTATCATCTTGTGTCTGCTAGCCACTAATGTATGTCAAATGTTAAGGTCAATGGGGCATTCACAAACACTGGACAAATTACCGACAAGGACTAGCAGGCTAAGCGTTAATGCTCAAGTTTACAACTCACCGCTACCTGACCATTTGCCCATAATATCTGCGTATAGTCCGGGTTTCGCGGTTCAACAGGATCAATCTGCATCTTGCTCTGGTTTGTCTGGAAATCCGCCGCATCCATTACATGACAACATTGTTTTCTACACAACCGTGTCTCATCTTCAACACACTCCATTCACGCTCCATTTTGTTTACAACACAACCACGTTATACAGCAGGGATGTGTCTCCTTCCGTCTGGTTGCCATGGATACACAACGCTCCAGTCTGTAGAGTAACTGCTGGGCGCGGTGATTAAAAGGGAAATGTGAAACGGAGCCGTATAAGTTGAAAATTGAAACATTGTAACCTTTTCACTGCTGCGACAGTGTCTGGCTCGACCCAAATATGTGTGAAAACGACCTAAAACTCTTACCGCAGAGTACTTCCAGTTCTTCTCTATGTCCCCCATTTTCCTTTCTTTATTTTTTTTTTCTTCGAGAGTTCGAGTGACTGCTTCAATCATGAGCTTATTCCCATGACCTTAGCTCTGTCATTGACTGGCAATATATACAGAAATCTCCACCCAGAAACGTCCCAACCAAAACAAACGGAAAAGGCAAATTACAGACAGGGGACGAGGGAGTTGCATTCAAACTCACCACTGCACTATAGTAGAGGCCAAAGGCGCGGATTGAAATGGATTTCACTTGCAATTTTTAGGGGGAAAACTGTGGACTCTACCTTTTAGTAAAAAAAATTAAGAAATTTGTATCTGTACAAAGAAATTATTCAAATCAACATCTGGAGTACAATATAAACAAACCAGAGGGAAAAAAACAAAAGGCTGAATATGAAGAATTATTTACACCCAATGCACATCTCTTGAATTTTATTGACTTTGAAATGTTTGTTTTTGTTCAGACATTTTGTTCACACATTTTCATGCACTTACAATTTAAGATGGCCAGAAACTTAAAAGCATGGTCAATAAAGGATAAGTTTCATTTTTTTTTCAACCTGGACCTTATTTCTAGGAGTATATACGTGCATTAACTCACCGGTAAAGTTTCTGCATCACTTTGCGTCCTTCGAAAGATATCATGCTGAGTCGCCCTTTGGTTTTTCTCCGGTAAAATGGGAGATATGGGGCGGGCACTATATAAGACATTATCTGCAGCAAAACTCATTGATTTTCGCAAATACTTTAAGTAGAATGAACGAACGAAGAACGAGTACTATTGTCCCATGAGTTCAGATTTAGCTTTCCATTAGTTATCAGGGTGTACACACACTTTTCAGGGCCGCACTATCACAATTCGCACTTCCGTAGTACAGCTGAGAAGAGCAGCTTGCTGCCCAGACAACAACAAAAACACAATTTGCGAAACTCTGAACTCACAGGACAATAGTACTCCTTCGTTCATTCATTCTACTTAAAGCATCCCCCCCCCCCTTTTTTTTTTTTTTTCCCCCCCTTTCCTATTTTTTTTTTTGGAATTTTTTTTTTCGCGATTAGCCCCCCCCCCTCCTCCTGTTATGGGCGTTTGGTGGTAAATTTTTTTTTTTTTGTTTTTCTGCCTTAGTGGGGGCGGTTTTTTTTTTTTTTTTTTCTTTTTTGCCGCGTTGTATTTTGTTTTTCCCGCCCCCCGGCGGGGGAGGGGGATAATCCTCCTTTTTTTTTTTCCCCCCATTTATTTTTTTTTTGAGAAAAAAGTTATTGTGTTTCCCCTTTAAATGATGAAAGAAGGAGTTTTGCTGCAGATAATGTCTTATATAGTGGCTGCCCCGTCTCCGCCATGATACTGGACATTCACCGCAGGGCAACTCAACATGATATCTTATACCGGTGAGTAAATGCACGTATGTACTCCTAGAAATAGGTTAAAAAAAAAGAAACTTATCCTTTAAATCTAAAAAAAAATAGAACAATAAGAAACCTAGCTGAGCCAACAGCTGATCAGCAGACGCAGCCTCTCCAGATGACACATGGTCTGAACTGCAGCTCCTGTCCTTGTCACGCATCAGCAGTTACAAACCTGACAGCAGCATCGGTGCTGCAGCTCTGTTAATGATAAGCCAGCCCCCTCCCAGGGTTAAAGTCATTTACTACGCCTGTTCTCTTGCCTCATTCCTCAGAAACAAAACACTGCCTCCATCCTTCAATGGCACATAACCCAGACCAGCAGAGACAGCTCATATTTATCATACTAAGCTGATGGTAAATGACTCGGTCCAGAGCACATCCCGACCAGAGTCGCCCGACTCGGCTCTGAGCAGTGGAGGACTCAAATACAACTCTACCAGGAGCATGCTGTCGCTCTGCTCACAAACAAATCACAATTTTTATCAGAAAACTTATAACTGCGCAGTGTTCAGCTGGACATGGACCATGATCTCCACAGAGGAAGTAAGAAGCTGCTGAAGGTTTGCAACATTGTCTCACAGCATTGTGCTGTTGGACATGATTCTGTGGCCCAGTGAAATACAGTACATTCATATTCACACAGCAGAGAAATTTCTGCTAAAAGCTCAAGGGGCAGTATAAGAAAATTCAAACCACAAGTACTTGAATAGAAAAATGTTGAAAACAAATGAAAATGGCTTAAGGGGTTAAAGGTCTGAGAAGCGCCTGCTCCATCCCTCAGTTTTTTTTTTTTTTTTTTTTTTTTTTTTTTTTCTTTTTCCCCTTTTTTTTTTTTTTTGGTTTTTTTTTTTTTTTTTTTTTTTTTGTTTCCCCCCTTTTTTTTTTTTTTTTTTTACTCCTTTTTTTCCCCCCCTCTCCTTCCCCTCCTTCTTTTTAACCCTTACTAAAGACTAATAGATTTTCCCCCTTATAGTGGAATAAAAATAACACCTTAATTTTTTTTTTTTTATTAAAATTCCCTTTTGGTTTTTTTTTTTAAAATTAACTTTCTTAGAAAAATAAGGAGCTATTTAGAGCCACTTTTCGCAAGGCCAGTTTTGGTTTTCCCATTTTTAATCATAAGACACCTCTTAATTTTAAATTTCAAGATTAAATAACATCTAAACAGATGAGTTATAAAAGGTAAGCTTGACCTATTAAACCTAAAACTATTTTTTGAACCAGGCTGTAAACATGTTTATTTCTGCTGTGAAGTTGGCGTTTTTAACATGGGAGTCTGTGGGGATTTGCTCTGTTTTGCAGCGAGCAGATGAAGGGAGAACTACAAAAAATGACTCTTTCCGGATAGCCTCATTGTTTGCCACTCGGGGTGAACACAATGTGTTGAAAGCCCGGAAATGGTCTTTTTTTTTTTTTTTTTTAAATCAAATCCACAAGTGAATAAATGAGACATCAAAATTTACATTTTTTTAAAACATATAGGCTATTTTAAGTTGAAAAATTACAAAGCCACTAAGTGGGTGGCACCTTGTGTATCCAATCAAATTTTGTCCATGTTTGGTTTAGGCATAATATTAATATGAGATTAGGTTTATATAAGTTTTCATCATACCCAGAGCACTTTACACTTAATCCATTATTCATTCATAATTCATTATTTATTTATACATGGCTTTTTGGTGGTTGCATTAAGGGGTCATCAAGGAAAAATAGGTTGGGAACCACTGTTTTAGTGGGTGACGTCAGTCAGAGAGCAGGTGTGTGTGGAGGTTTCAGGTCAACATGCACCATACACTCCAAATAAACAGCTTGTTGTCTTTACAGTACCATCCTCTCTTGTGAACTGGATGTTCCTGTCCATCATTTTGATGTGTTCGAAAACAGGCATCTTCTTTTTTGTAAGTCTGATTTATTTGTTGTCTACCGATCTGAACCAGCGGGTATCGTCCCGCCCCAGAAATTGCTCAGAGTTTTGCTTTCATTTCCATCCTCCATATGACAACGACCTGAAACTCCACATCAGTCAGCTCAGGTTTACGAGGGTTTCATCTCGACGAATCATCTGCGGAAAGTGAAATCTGCTGCTTTGTTTGTTCTCTGTCTTTTTCACACTTTGCATCCACAGGAACTGTCGCTGTCCTCCCAAGAGGATGTCACATTCCTTTGTTTGTGTGTTAACTGCTGCCATATGGCTTCTCAGGTCCATATTTGCCATTGGGGACGGGGCCCAGGGCCACAACTGCTTGTCATTAAAACTCACTGACTCAGGCAGAAACAAGGAGATGAGGCTGCTAACAGAATGTGAAATGTGGACAGTGTTTGTTAAACATGCAATGCAGCTGCAATGTGTGTTCATCCACACAAAGAAGAGCTCCTCATGGACTGTGGTCTGTGTAGAGAAAGTGCTGCACAACATGTCTCATCTGTGATTCAGCCTCAGGATGTCAGACAAACAAAAGCTGCCGCGTCTTTCTTATTGACGTCCTCAGCATCTTCCTCCCCATCACATCATCTCTTAGCCTTATTTAACATGAGAAAGGCTTCAGAGCGTACTTTTAAATCTCAGAAGTCACTTACCCAAAACTTAATCACGTTTTGGGATGTCAACCCCCTCCACTTGTTTTGCTAATCCTCCCCCAGCCACACAGCTTTTGTCTTCAGCTGAGACTGGGACTTAAAGGAGCTTAGAGTCATCCTGAGAGACAGAGGCCAGCTTGTCAGAACCACCCTGAACTCTTCTGTGGGTCTGTACTGTGCTGTTTAATATGGCAGAGCATCGACTCCATTCAGGATGGTGTGTATGTACACAGAAATATTCACAAATCAGCACAAACCTGCAGATTCAGTGTGTGTAAGACCAGAGGAGTGTGTAATCAGTCCTAATTGGTTGAGTCTGATTATTATTTATTATTATTTCCTCCAAAGCTTTTATTCAGCAAACCTCTGGATACCCACTCAGGAAACAGCTCCTAATTACTAATGGATGATGATTAAACTGTGAGGTCAGCCAGGGTGTGTTTGTGTGTGTCTGGATATGTGGAAGTGTGTGAGAAGTGGAAAAAAGAAACAAAGAAACTCAGAATACTGTCACTTTCCCAATTTCTATCAATTAATAAACTACTTTCTTCAGATTTAAAGACGCTATTCCGAAAAAAAAAAAAAAACAAAAGAAACATTCCAGATTTGAGAAACCACTAACCTACAGAATTTTCTGATTGTGACCCAATTTTAACATATGGATTGTAATTTTCCATCATTTCTTGTTTAATGGATTAAATGATGTTGAAGAAATCCTTCTGACTTTGAATTCGTCCCTCTGATATGCTGTTCACTAAAACTTTAATGATTCACAACAGAGAAGCTGCTGAGCTTCAGTCAGAAAGAAAGAACAACATTCAGAAATACTTATGGCTCTAGCTGCATGTGTGGAGGTTGTTGGTTCAAGTCCCAGCTTCATCTTCCCACATGCTCCCCTGATATGTGCATAGAGAAAGAAATCACTCTGCACCCTGTAACAGTGTTTATTAAAAGAAGCACCAAATGAGGGTTAAGAGTGTGAATGCGGTACACTTTGGGCAGTAAATCGTAAAAGTAAACAGTAAATGAATGTTATTCATTTATTCATGAAGATAGTACAGTATCCTGATTCTGATAGAGATTGTCTTTACTGTTAAATAGAGTTTTTCCCAAGGGGCAAACTTGGCAGTTGACCCCAGAATTAACATTAAAAATTGTAGTTCACTCTTCTTCCATTAGGTGCTGGCTCCAAAACAGAGCAAATCCCCATAGAATCCCATGTTAAAAAGGCCAAATTTACAGCAGAAACAAACATGTTTAAAGCCTGGTTCGAAAAACGATTTTAGGTTTAATAGGTCAAGTTTACCTTCATATCAACTGTGAGGGGGGTGAATTTTCTTCTTTTTTTTTTAATCTCATCTGTTTAGATGTTATTTATTCTCGAAATGGGCTCTATGCACAACACTACTTCCTGGACTTAAACCAGCTCCTATGTTTCCTGTCTGTCATTACTGGACAAATTGATTAATCCAGTTGTCCCTGACCTCAGTAACCATGACGACAATGGCCAGACACACTTGGATTAATCAGTTTAACCAGTATTGAGAGACAGGAAACAAAGGAGTTACCTGAAGTTCAGGAAGTAGTGGAGTTGTGCATTTCTACTGCACATAATTAGGGGTGTGTTCTTTTGATTGACAGGCAGCAGACCGGCAGCCAGTTTTAGCCTTGGAGGCTAATAGTTAGCTCTCTGCTTGCTCCCAGAAAGGCCTCAGCCTGTAGCAGAGTTGCACAACAGTGGCTTTTAGCTGGTTAACAGAAGTCTAAGCATGCCTTACCTTTAACCAGCCCATCTTCATTCGTTGTTGTTCACTCCAGATTAGCTCAGTTAGCATAAAGCTTGGCTGTTAATCATTTTCCCTGAGGCTCAGAGAGTCTCTCTAGTTGCACATTTTAGTATTTTCGGGGAGTGAAGACACTTGACATGGTAAGATGGCAACTGTGGGAACAGTTTAACTTTCAGCTATTCAGACGTAACCGGATACTACGACCATTATTTTTACAGTCTTTGGTTTTTCCTCTTCATTGTCGAGATTGTGAGTACAAGTGAAATGGGTTTCCTCCACAGGGTGGCCGGGCTCTCCCTAAAGGCTGTTACATACTCCCCGAGAAAAGAGAATTTCTTCTTGTTCTCATGGGGCCACAAGAACACAATGACGTCATTTTGTTCTTGTGGACGTGGAGGAGGACAGCTTGTTCTCGACCCCTTGGCTGGGCAGAACTTTCTTCTTCAGGACCAAGTATTGTGTGATTGGTCAGACATTTAAGGTGGGCGGGGTTAACACAGAGACACTTGAAGCAGAGAGTTGTCACTTCCGCATTTCCGCAGATGCAACGTTAAACGGATAGTTTTAATAAACAGCTAATCAAGGTGGTGAGAAAGTATGAAAATGTAAACAATACAACTGGCATTCAAATACAGGGACACCATCCCGTGCGCAACTCCCTCCTGCCACGAATGAAGTTTATTGTAACACTGGGTGAACACTCATCCCCACCCCCAGCCCACACGCCTGTTTGCAGAGCTTCTTGTGGAGTATATAATGACTTGACGAAAACAAACTTTTTTTTTCTTGTTCTTGTAGCCTCTGGAGCAAGAACAAAGTTCTCGCTTCTCAGGGAGGATGTAACAAGCTTAAGAGACAGGGTGAGAAGCCCAGTCATCTGGAAGGGACTCAGAGTAGAATCACTGTTCCTCCACATCAAGAGGAGCTAGATGAGGTGGCTCAGGCACCTTGTCAGTATGACCCCTTAAAGGAATAGTTCACCCTCAGAATGATTTACCTTTATTTTCCACTTACCCTGATGGTGAGCAAGACTCTGGAGCACTTTTTTAATATTTCAAATGTAGCCGGAGATCAGGACGACTTCTCCTTTCCCCCCCAATGGAGTTCGCCAGGGTCCGAGCCAAAAAGATCCATGAAAGTCCACAAAAAATTGTCAATATTCCTCCATACTGCTCGTCCCATGTCGTCCAAGTGTCCTGAGTGGGTAGCGTCCAGAATTTACTTGAAACTATGCCATTTAGTATATTTTTAGAGTCTAAACAATACTACATCGCATCTCTAGCAAGCACGCCGATGCACGTTCACAAAACTACGGAAGCCACGGCAGACGAGATCGCGCATTCTCTTTTTCTTTCTTTCTTTCTTTTAGATCAATATCCAACCCCTCCTGTGTTTGTCCCGGTTTGTCTAGAGCTCTCACGCTTTTAGCACAATGTAAACAGTGAATTTCTTCTTCTACACTTGCATTATCGGCAGAGTAGGCTCTGAACGCCGAGGCTTCCGTAGTTTCGTGACCGCGCATGTGCGCGCATCACCGAAGTAAACAATACTCCTTTTTAGGCTCTAAAAATATATTAAATGACGTTGTTTCGAGTAAATTCTGGACGCTACCCACTCAGGACACTTGGATTACATGGGACGAGCAGTATGGAGGAATATTGACAATTTTTTGTGGACTTTTATGGACCTTTTTGGCTCGGACCGTGGCGAACTCCATTGAGGGGAAACGAGAAGTCGCCCTGATCTCCAGCTGCATTTGACATATTAAAAAAGTGGTCCAGAGTGTTGCTCACCATCAGGGTAAGTGGAAAATAAAGTTAAATCATTCTGAGGGTTAACTATTCCTTTAACATCTCCCTGGTAAGGTGTTCCAGGCACGTCCCACTGGGATGAGACCTTGGGGAATACCCAGGACACACTAGAGGGACTACGTTTCCCAGCTGCCAGCCACAAGCTGGCAAATGTGGCTGGGGAGAGGGAAGTAGGCTTCCCTACTTAGGCAGCTGCCCCTGCATTCCAGAGGGTTTGATTAATATCTGATGGTAAGACAGGGTAGTATCATCCAGTGGCAGTTTTGATGTTTCATTTTGAGCCTCGTTCATGGAGCAGAGGTAAACGTTTCCTGCTGGGAACCGGACTAATGTTGCATGAGGACCAAGCCTCTGCATTGTGGGACAAGGGAGGGGACTGTGGCAGCACCTTGGGCTCATTCAGAGAGGAAACTATACATTCTTTCACGTTTGTCTCCAAACTCTCTAATTACACCAGAAAATGTTGCTACATTTGTTGTTTTAAAAAGAATAAAAGTCTTACAAGGGGTCTGAAAACAAAGAAAAAGCTGTGTCGTGTGTGTCAGTGTAATTGGTTTACCAGGAAATTGGCACTAACAAATGGCCTCCATTGCTTCTAATGCAAACTGTGATTAAATGCATTAAAATAATTTTACACTTGTAAATTTGTCTTGTAATTAACACGTTAAAATCCCATCCCCTAATAAATGACGATATTGGTGTGATTAACTTGTATTTCTCTTCTTTACTCTCAATAAATGTCCTCGTCTAAAGTCTTTGGTCCTTGCTGATATTTCTTCCTACCCACCTTGATCCGGATTCTGACAGAGGTTTTCTTCCTCCACTGCCACCCACCACCCGACAAGTGCTCAGGACGGAGTCTTGATGCAATCTGTTAGCTTTCTTTAGCCAGGCAATCTTTTTTTTTCTGTATGAGCTGGCTTATATGAAGATAAGTTGGGCAAATATTTGTGTTAACTTGATCGCAATGATTTGGTTTGAATAGTCTCTAAAGTTCATTGAGTTGACTTTGTTGGAAATTGGTGCACCACCAATAAAGCTGAAGTAAACTTAATTGAATGAATATAAGCAATTTTTTCTTTTCCTTTCATTATTTTATGTTTCTGTGACAACTTAATTAAGATTATGGAAAAAAACAAACCCTGCAAGTCCACCTGAAGTTGATAACTGATACCGAATACATTGTCTATACTGAAAAACTGATATAATAAAAGCTGATTGGCTGAATGACACGTTAAAGTTAAAGTTCATAAAGAAATAGCTGCAAGTTGTATTTTCCTTTCCATTAAATGTGCCGTCATGTCTGCAAGAAACTTGAACCCTGAGCACAAGTTTACAGGCAGGAAACCAAATCCAGAAATGCTTATGTCTAAAACAAGCGCGTGTTATGTTTACCGGTGCTTTAAATAAAGTCTGAATGAGGCAGGTTTTCGATTCAAAAGAACACACACAGCTCAGAAAACCCATTCCTTCTTCAGTCTGCGGGAGGTGCTGTTTCAGGTACACCCCTATGTGGTTTAGGGACCCCCTGCTGCTCACCATTAAACACAACCCTTCAACTGAACAGAATTGTCTTTTCTTCATAATAAAGGAGGTTTCAGGACCACAGGGAAGAAGGGGGACACTGATGGAGGATGTGTGTGGGTGTGTGTTCTCACCCCTGCAGGTAAAATTACAGACACACACCTCCCAACACACACACACATACGCACAAAGTGGCATGAACACACACATTTGTGTCATGTCCTGAAGGTATCATTACATCTGGTAGAAGACGGGTGTTAAACGACTCATTGATTTTTCTTTTCTTGCTTCTTCTTCAGTGCACATCTTAATTTAGTTGCTGAGTGTGTGTGTGTGTGTGTGTGTGTCTGTTTGCATTCCTGTCATTGACAGAGATAAGACTGGCCTCCAGACATTCCCGATCCCCCTGCCTTCCTCCTCTTCATACCACCTCAAAATCCGTCTATCCTTTTATTTCTGCTCCACATTCAGCCTCTTTGTCCTCTCTCTCCTGCCCGCAACACTCACTGACCACAATGCTAACTTCACTCGTTTATTCCTTTGTTGTTGTCATCTTTGTTTCTTCATCAGTTAACTCTACATTGCAGTCGCCTTGATCCTTTGTCTTGGATCAACATCATTTATCAAGCCAGGCTGATGTTTGCAGCACTAATTCAAACAGGAAAGTCATACTGCCTGAAAAATGGCATTCCTCATGGGAGGGAGAGGAGTGTGTGCATGTGTGTGTTTGTTATGTCATGATCTAATCAGCTTTCCAGTTTCTCCCAGTCTGACCTGTGGCATAAAAACAATCACAAACTCTCAGTCAGGAAGTCCTACTTGTCTACAATGTCTTAAAGCATCACGTGTAACACATAACACACCAAGCACTTGCAAATCGATATATTCCCACACACACACACACACACACACACACCAGTGTGGAGCATCCAGGTGCAGAGTCTGGCGCTGATAAAGCCCATCAGGTCAGAGCCCAGACGGACATGCTGGCTAACATGGGAAGTAACACGGCTGTACATGTAAACATTTACTCTGCTGACCATAGAGGTGAGATTGATCGCTGCTCTCTGCGTTTCTTATCACACACAGTTAATTAGAGCTCGACAGGTTGAATGTGAAAGGTGACATTGCAGCTCAGGCAGGGATAAATCAGTGAAATGGAGCTGAAATGCTTCACATCAGGAAGGTGATTTACCTTCCAGCATATCCATTAAATAAAACAAGTCAGCATTAAAAATGCAGGAAACATAAACTGGAAGTAAATGATGGGAGATTTTAATTAGATTAGTTTGGAATCAAATAGATTACAGTTTCTGTTCACCACAGCAACGTCTCACTGACATAAAAAGACTGACTTGGTTCACATTTTGCTATATGCTAGAACCCCATTTCCCAAAGAGTTGGGACACTGTTAAATAAAAACGAAATGTAATGATTTTTAAATCTCATAAACCCAGTTATCTTCAGCAGAACATAAACAACATGTCAGTCTTTGAAACAAAGATATTTTGATTTCATGGAAAATATAAGTTCATTGTGACACTGATGACAGCAACACGTCTGTAAAAAGTAGTTCCAGGAGGTGTTTATCATTAGCTTCCCTCAACTGTCTGTAAATTAGTGATGGGATGTTCGGCTCTTTTGATTCGGCTCCGAAACAAGAGACGCTCTTTTTTCACCTGAACGGCTCTCAATTTAGGATCTCTTGTGGCCGTATATTTCACTTTAACTTTGCAAAAATCTAAAATAGTTTGTGTGTTGAAAACCTTTTTGCATTCAGTGTTTTTATGAGAAGCCTTATAATTTTGCGCATTTGTTCTATCTTCAAATTTTTAAAATGACTTATTTCCTTATTTGATAGGGACAGTATCATTAATGAACATATGTAGCAACAGATGTAGGCATGGTTCAGAAATGGACACAACTCACATCCACAATGTACATTTCTGCCGTGCACTCCTATTGTGATCCACCTGAAATAGTATGTTCACAGTTTCTTTCAATGTCTGTGCACAGGTTTCTAGGGGAGCTTGCATGGGGTGCACGTTAACCCCAGATATACTTGCTGATCATCCAGTAACGCCTGCATTCATGTCCTGTTTGTGACCCTGAACCTGCCCTCAAACCAGCTGATTCTTCCGCTGCAGCTCCTCAGAGCAGAGCGACAAACTGTCATGCCTTGTAATGGGTTTTTCAGTTATAAGTTTCCTCATGTGCCTTCATGCGTCCAACGAACGTAAGTATTAGTTAATGTGAACATGTTAATGGTGTTGCTTCAGGGTTCGGATATGTTTGATGCAATGTGTAGAATACAGTGGTTAGCATGGTTAGCTTATCTTGCGTGGTCATAGTATCCCCCTCGGGTGTTGTGACGCCTAGCTCCTAGAGCTATCTATTTTGTATAATCGTAAATGTGTCAGTTTTAAAGTAACATTTTGTCAGCAATGCTTATGGCTTAGCCACGGCTTGAACATAGCCCGTTATCAGTTCATGTTATATGCGTTAAAGGCTCATTTCACTCTGGATATTGATGCTAAGTGGCTAGTATGCTAGCAGTAGCTGGCTTATAGCATTTGGCTGTATTCCGGCTCATTCTAGTCCTTGACCCACGCTTGCTAACATGGTTTCATTCATGCACATTATTTCATTATTTTACTGCGGTGTACTTAATTTATTTGTAATCACTTTACTCTCTGTTGTATTATTTCATTAGATTTGTTGTAGTAATATAATTTGCACAAATGATTGGTAATTTATTTCTTTTAATTAATGTTGTACATTTGTTTCTATTTATTCTATTTGTGTATGTAGCAGTATGGAGTGGCACCTGTTCAATAAATAAGATCTGTTCTGACGACATCATTCAAGTTCTTACACAACTACCTGTGGTGATTACTGTCATCTGGACCGGTCATCTCAATACAGTCCTTTCCAATAGTCATCTGCAACTATCAATAATAGTTATAGCTAGCAAGCTAATTTGCATCTGCAGTCTGTAGGCAGGTGAAGAAAAGATACACAAAACAAAACAAGAAAATAAATTAAACTGCAGCCAAATGCTGCTTTACTTTCTGTTGTTACTTTGAACCCGAGAGGGACTTTATAAGGTCCCTCGTGATTGTTACTCAACAATAACGGTGATAAACAACGCATTAATGACGGAGATGATTGCAGAGTGGCACATCAAATTAAACTGCAGAAGCTAGGCTACAAGCCAGCACAAACCTTTAATTGTGCAAAACACAACTAAAGTTATATCCAAATGAAATAAAAAATGCAAAACGTAAATACACGGCGTAATAGAAACCTATGTACAACATTTCTGTCTCCACAGCCACAACCCACATCAGACCAGCACAAAAAATATTATCTATTATATCTAATAAACTCTAGACTCAGCAGAATCCAAACATTTGCTCAACAGTCCTCTACACCAAAACATTACAGAGATAGAAGCCAATAAGCAGCAACAGCAGAAACCGCTCAGCCACAAACTAGTTTTAAAGATTTCTCTTACCTTTGCTGTTTCTCCGTGAAAACTATTGTTTACCGGTAAATCCACACTTGGTTGTTTGAAAATAATCTCTGCGGCAACACAAAAAACACTTTCGGTTTAGTCAAAGGTCTTTAGGACCCAGCAGACAGCTTCACAATCCACCAATGCTGGTACCAGCCAATACTGAATTACCGCCTTCTGCTGGCTCTGATTGACTGAAAGTACTGTCAATCTTTCCCACAGGGGTCTAGATTCATTCTACTGGCTCTAAATGATTGATTGATGTCTCATTTACCAAAATCAACCAATCTGTTGTGGAGTTATGGGTCTGCGTAACCGCTAACAGCAGGGGGGACGCTGTGAGGGCGTGTGCAGAACAGAAGTCATAAAAGCTGCAGTTAAAGGCTGTTTTTTTTTGTTTTTTTTTAGATATTTAATATAGAAGAGTTATAATACTGTGGCATGTTGGAAAATAACATTGCCAACTGTGCCAAAGTGGCCATTTTGGAAACCTCGCTTGAACTTTTTGTAAAAATAAAATCTGTAATTCTGTTCTGCTTTACTTTAGAAGGGGAGGTCTTTGCAGGAACAATGTCAACATATTTTACTTTGGATTGAAAGAGATGAATAGCTTCTCAAGCATCATTTCAGATTGTGCTAATGCTGAAAGTGTTTTTTTTTTTTTTAAGGTGAGGTTTGAAATTTTGCTGTGCCATCTTCATTTACTCTTCATCAGTAACTATTTTTTTTCTTTTTTTTGTTTTAAAATTTTTTATATTTTTCCCCCCCCCCCCCCCCCCTCCCCCTTCCCTCCTCTTCCCTTTTTTTCCCCTTCTTTTTTTTTTGGTTTTTTTTATTTTAATTTTTTTAATTTAAAAAAAATGGGGGGCTCTTCTGATTCACTGCAAAGCATCGGCTGTCAGAGTCTTCTGAGAATGACACATCTCTACTGTAAACATCCGGGAGGTGAGGAGACAAGTTGCTGGAGTTTTTGGAGAGGAATGTTGTCCCATTCTGGTCTGATGCAGGATTCTACCCACTCAACAGTCCTTGACCTTTATTGCTGGATTTTTGCTTTCATGATGATTCAAATGTTTTCTATTGGTGAAAGGTCTGAACTGCAGGCAAGCCACTTCAGCACCCAGACTTTTCTCCTGTGAATCCATGCTGTTTTGATGGATGCAGTGTGTGGTTTAGCATTGTCTTGCTGAACTCTGCAAGGTCTTCATTGAAGCAACATCTGGATAGGAGCAGATGTTGCTGTAAAACCTTTTCACTATTGATTTATGTGGTTGCATTAGTGCCAGTGGCTTGGACACTAATGCAACCCCATGCCATCAGAAATGCAGGCTTTTCAACTGTCCACTGATAAGAAGCTGGATGCTACCTCTCCTCTTTTGTCTACAGGACAGGGCAACCATAGTTTCTCAAGTGAATTTCGAATTTTGATCCATCTGACCACAGAACAGCTTACCTTTTGCCTCTGATCACTTTAAATGAGCTTTGGTCCAGAAAAGACAGCAGCATTTCTGAATTGTGTGCATAATAAAGTTGTGGATATCAGGATGAAATGAGGTCATCCTCCTGAGTCCATGCAGTGATTTCCAGTGGAGAATCATGTCTGGTTTTAAGACAGAGCTGTCTGAGGGCCTAAAGATCTCAAATATCTAGATTTGCCTTTTGCCTTGACCCATGCGTACAGAGATTCCTCCTGATTCTGTGGATTTCGATGATATTATATACTGTGAGGCAAGGCAAGTTTATTTGTATAGCACATTTCATGTACAGAACAATTCAAAGTGCTTTACATAAAACATTATAAGCAAAAGGGAGAGAAAAAACGATTAGAAGCATGATTCAAAATTAAAAGCATTTAAGATTAAAAAGAGAGAATATAGAGATGTGCGGATTTGAACTTTTGAATAAAATCTACGTAAATGCAGCTGAGAATAGGTGGGTCTTCAGCCTGGATTTGAATAAACTAAGTGTTTCAGCTGATCTGAAATGTTCTGGGAGTTTGTTCCAGACATGTAGATAGGGGAACTTCAAAGTCGTCACAGTTTTTACATTGAAGAACTTTTTTCTGAAATTGATCCACAAATTTTAGATGGGGTTTATTATAGATTAGTGAACCTCTGACCATTTCAAGAGGCTCTGCCTCTCTGAAATGCTCCTTTTATATGCTTTCATTTTACTGACCTGTTGCCAATTAACCTAATTAGTTGTCAAATGATCCTCCAGTTGTGATTTGTGCCAATTTCTTTCCCAGCCTTTTTTTTTGTATTTTTTTTTTTTTTTTCTTTCTTTTGTGTTTTTCCTTTTTTTTTTTTTTCTCCTCTTTTTATTATTTTTTAAAAATAAATAATAAAAAAAAATTTTTATATTTTTTTATAAATAAATTAAAATTAATAAATTTTTTAAAAAAAAAAAGAATTCCAATCTCCTTAAAACCTATTACACACAACCTTCAAAAACATTATCAAATCCAATACAAAAAAATTACTAAGATAAAACTTGACTAATCTATTGGTCTTAAAGACCCACAACATAACTTTTAGCAATTTTCTCAATTACGGGCCCCCTATCGATGGCTAAACTGGCATCTATTTTACATCCTGCCTGTATAGTGAGCTCACGGCAGCCAGTAAAGTCTTATCTTGACTCTTGTCTTCTCTCTTGTTCTGTCCTTTCCTCTCTTTCTCTGGTAATGTTTCCTTCCGTTTCTTTAAAAAATCCACCATGATGTACATTCAAAACACCCGCTGTGTTCATGTGTGGTTTGTATCCATTTGCTAGTACGTGATGTAGTGTGCAACCAGTTGTTGGGTGCAACGTCATGCCTGTATCAGGGATGGAAAAGTTGCATGCTGCAGTTTCACAGCTTCGGGATGAAGCTTGGCACTGACGGCTTGAGAAATGTGTGCATTGAATGTGCTGTGAAAATGAGTCAGAAACACAGATTTTTAAGGCAGAAAAGTTACGATGTGGGAAACCTCTAAAAGTGTGAAAAATATACTAAATTGTATGAAGTACAGTGCAGAAGACTTTCTTTGTACAGTAGGTGCTCTGATGACAGATGACTGTTCCCATCCTCTAGGGGTAAATGGTGCGTTCCATTTACCTCGGATTGGGAAGTGGGGACTGGGGATGACGTCACATCTGACCAAACTATGTTCCAGTTACTGGTCGGAAGACGAGAAAGCAGCCTAACAAAACAACATTTTTGCTAAGACCATTGCTATTAGCTGTTGTTAGCACCGCTGGTGTCGTAGTTCACATGTACCACAGGAAAAATGTGAATTAGCTACACTACAGCAGCTTCCTCCTACATCAAACCAATACTATGTATGACTGATTTAATGCTACAAAAATTAGTCAGAAGTGCAAGTAAATGTACACTGGGCAATCCTTAAATCTGTACTCGGAGGCAGTGAGGATTCTCCGATGTTCTGAGTCGGAATGCCACTTCAAGGGACGTACCAGTTTATACTTCCTACTCGGAACTGGAAAATTCTGACTTTCGAGTTCAAATGGAACTCAACATGAAAGGCAAAATACACAAACTTCAGTTTGCAACTCTGTGCCATCAAGATATCACCCGACAATACTGAGGTTTTCTGGAAGGAGACGCCTGCTGGACTGGGTCAAGCAATAAGGTGAGTGGTGATTGTATGGATTTAAGGAATAGGGTAGCTCTGCTGGGATAAGTTTTATGAGCAGCATCTCTTATTGTGAAACAAAGAAACAAGTTGTGTGGGTTCCAGAGTGGTTGTGTTTTTCTTGTCCATGTCACAGTTGCTTTCCACGCAGACATGTGTGGAATGTTTGCGATGGGAGACTTTTCTTAGCACACCAAATGCAGAATAATGAAAACCTTTTCTAACCATGAGCTTCTTTGCATGCTTCAATTTAACAAGGTTTAAGATGCTGCACACGCACCCACACACACACACACACACACACGCACACACAGAGCTCACAGAATGAAAACAGAGCAGGACACATGTTCGTGCTTTATACCACTGTGGTTTTTGTTGCTTTACTCTGAGCCAAGCTGCACCTGTGACTCTGCGGCTGTTGGCTGATGAGCTAACTGATAAGCAAATCTTTCCTGCATCTTATCAATCCTCACTCAGAAGGAGCAACTGGCGTATGCTTTCGCCTTCAGGGCCTGTCACCTTTTCACCTCCACCTCCCCCTGGGACCCCGGCTCACTAACCAACTGCAGAGGGTGAGACAACCATCTAACTGACCTCTGTGTGAATGAATAAAGAAGCAGAGCGATGCATCGTCAATAATTAGGGAGGCCTCTTTATTGTCAGGTGCTGATTATGTGCGAGTCATCATCTGAGTCTTGAGCCAACTCTTGTTCCGCTTGCGTTAGCCTGTTGGCCTGGATTGAGTGATGAATCACAGATCAATAGGAACAGTTAAATAAATCCCTCCTCAAGATGCCTGAATGCAGATTTTATTCCCCGATTCTCCCCCATATGGTGGTAAATCTAACTTTTACAGGCTGAATGCATCTTTTTTTCCTTCAGTCCTGGCAGGAGTGTGTATGGGGGGGAAAGAGAAAAGGCTGATAAATAAATAATTGGTGAAGCGCTTTAATAAGAGGGGTGGGGGTGCTGTAAAATTTATGGTGCTGGTAAAAACGTGTGAAATATCACCATGACGACATGTGAGCAGCCTGTTCATTTGGTTAAGTGAGTGTTTGACGATGAGTTAGTGCAGTTTGAGGGGGTGGAGGTAAGATCTAGCCTGGCACTGGTGTTGCCCGTTCCACTGTTCCTGTATGGAGATGATGAAGATGCCCGGTCCCCCTGCGCTCCATAAACTCATGAACTTTAGGGCCAATTAGACAGATTAAAACTATAAAATCAGCCTGCAGCCATCTTTCTTACGGTTTGAGCAAAAATCATGTTAACCATGGCTGCAAATGTCCTTATAAAGACATGACACTATTAATGTTGGGAATGCTCTGTTCAGGCGGTGCTGCTCCCTCCTCTTCAAGGAGAGTCTAACCCAAGCATGTAAATGTAATTATCCAAATGACTGAGGTAACCTTTAACATTAGAATAATCATGCCCTGGGTGTCCCATTTGTACAATTTGCAGCTGGTAATTACATATTTAGATTCTGCTGGCGCCCGGGTGCTGAAAGCTGCAGAGCATCTGTGTTGCAGAGGGAAATATGAAACGCTAACAGCTTCATCCAGGTCCAAATATAAACACACCAATCCTTTCTCCGGTGGGGACGCTCCAAAGACAATAATTTCCATCTTTTATTCATGCTGTTTAATGTAACCCTTTAATCTGGGTGGGAGCCCTGGGGGCCTCTAATCCAGGAGAGCCAGCCGCCTGCTGTGTGGTGTACACCACTCTGAGTACATGAGCTCCTATTGTGGTCCCAATCAATCACACACTCATTACACCAGCTCTAAAAATGCCAACAGTCATGCCCACAGCCGCAGTCTGCGTGTCTTCCAGATCACGCTCCTGACAGACCCACCAGAGTCTGGGCAGGATTACTAGTTTCCCAGCCCGGCTATCTGCTGCGTCTCGGTGCCGTGTTGTGATGCACGGCTGCTGTCTGATGCTGTCACACAGCAGCACTTTCAGGCTGGAACAGCCCTCTGGGAACGCCAGTGGCTGTTCCAACCATTCCTGATTATTCATCCTCATCTGCCTGCCAACAAGCTGCTGCATAAAAGGAGGGATGCACAGTGGAATCATGGTATATTGTGAGATTTGCATGATTGGCATTTTTATTGTTTCTGTAAAGGTGGAAGCAATGCAAAGCAGTCTCTATACCTGTGATTTTAAAAGGAAGAAAACATACATATATTTAAAAAAAAAAATCACTAACTTTACTTGTGTGTTATGGCTCCAGTTGTTGTTTACAAAAATGGAAAATTTCTTTAAGCACATCAGGCCTGTTAACCCTCTCAGACACTTAGAGCCAAAACAAGTGGCTGGTGGATAAAGGAGGGGGAGGTGACAGGAAGAGGACCACAACAGACCAAATCACATAACAGTTTGAGCCACCTTTTCCCCTCAGCTGTCTGATGGCCTTTAGCTCCTCTTTGTGTTTGATGAAAGGCAGCATGATAGTTGTGTCCAATCATTTTCTGTGTAAATGAACAGTTAGCTCCCTCTCAGCTGGTTTCTGGAACCAGATTAAGAAAGATTGGTAAAATATTATTTAAAACTAGAAAAGCGCTCGGAAAGCGCAGACCTCCGCCAAGCAGCAAATGCCCCCCTCATATTGCGATTCACACCTAAACTTTTATTGATAACTTTCTCTGGATCTACTTTCGAAACATTATAGAACGCATTGAGATCCTTTCTTGTAATTTTTTTTTTTTACCAAACCCTCGGGCCATTTGTATGGAGTTATATGCAAAAATTCCAAAATTTGGCCTATATTGATAAAGAATCTTTCAAAAAATTCCTAGTTCCGGAATGTGATCCGGATCACCACCAAAATTTAATGGGTTCTTCTTTGGGCTGAGGCACACGGCTGGTGAAAATTTCAGGTCAATCCATCCAGAACTTTTTCCGTAAAGTTGCTGACAAACAGATAAACAGACAAACAAACCAACGCTACCAAAAACATTAACTCCTTGGTGGAGGTAAAAAAAAAAAAAAAGATTGTGCAGTATGGTATCGAGACAACTTGATTTTACCATCCAATGAAAAAGTAAAATTGCAAGCTGATTGAATCAGAGACAAGTCTTACAGGAACATCACCTGAAGTCATCTAACCACCCAGAATGAAACAGCTAGTATTATTACCTCCACCAAGAAGGTTATGTTTTTGGCGATGATTTGTCTGTCTGCCTGTCAACTTTACAGGAAAGGTTCTGGACGGATTGACCTGAAATTTTCACGAGCCGTGTGCCTCAGCCCAAGCATGAACCTATTAAATTTCAGATCACCTTCTGGATCCAGAACTTATTTGAAGGATTCTTTATCATTGTGAGATTGGCCAAATTTGGGAATTTTTGCATATAACCACATACAAATGACCCCAGTGTTTGGTAAAAAAAAAAAAAAAAAAAAAAATTACAAGAAAGGATCTCAATGACTTCTATAATGTTCCAGGTGAACTTTCCAGCTTAAACTTTTTAAATAGAAACAAAATTTAATAAAAGACACATTGCAATAAAGGTTTAGGTGTGAATCACAGTACATGAGCTGCTTGGTGGAGGTATGTGCTCTCGGAGTGCTTTTTTAGTTTAGCTAATCAATATTAACTCTTGTCTTTTTAGGTCATTTAGGTTTCAGCATATACAGTACCTCACTGAACTCAACTGTCTGTCTGGCAGCCACATTGTGAAGTCACATGACTTGTAAGATCAGATGTTAGGGCTCGAATCTGAAGAAAATCAGTGGCTTAGTCATCCATCATTGTGTATGAATGTTTCAAAGACATCATCTTAGAGGTTTATTGGAGCTGCAGCCAATAACAGTGTGAGAAACGGAGTCATGGGACAGGAGGTCAAATAGGAAGAGGTAAACATAAAATAACAGGATGTTTAACATCAGAACAGACTGAAAAGAAAGAAGCTGAAACTCTCCTCAATAAGGTGAAGAAACCAGCCTGAAGCACAAGGAGCTGCTGGAACTGGGTAATCTATTACAACAGATCATGAAATATGTAGACTGGTCCCTAGAAAATACACCCCCCCTCAGTTCAGTCCCTGTGATACATTAGTTTATGACTGTGAGGAAGAAGGGATTTCTGGGAGGCGTCAAACCTTCATGTGTTTGATTTCTGGTTCAATCCCATCCTGCACTTACTCCCTACAGTTTGGAGTTTTGATGACAGAAACTGTTTAACGCTTCAAAGGATTTTAATCCTTTATATAAAAAACCTTTTGCTCATTGACACAAAACGATGAAGAAGCTATTTCATTTTCAGCCTGGATTGTGAGCGAGGGTGTGTTCTATGTGTGGATGAATGTTCCCATTTCACGGATAAAATCAGTCGGATGAGTCAGGGTCAAGTGGTCTGGAGAAAAGTCCTGCTGCAGAGCAAATAACTGCTCTTTAAAGGTACAGTAGCGAATCATGAGATGAACAATGCAACACATTCATGGTGACTGAAATCCTGAAGTCTAAACTTCTCTTACGGAGTTTGTCCCGTTCATTCCCGATCATGGTTTCTATTTGCGGAAGTCTGAGTCCTGCACAGTCCCAGATGTAGAAATCACCAGAGCACAGAAATATACTTTATTTTTATTTCTATATTTGTCTGATAATGACATTCTGTTGGATTTCATTTTTATCTATTTGAATAAAAACTATGATGTATACTTAAAGGTATAGTCCGAAGTTCCCCCCCGTAAAAAAATAAACATTAGACTTGAGGAAATGAAATCCATCTCAAAACCCGCCTTTGGGCCTCTACTCCCATGCCGTGGTGCGCTTGAACGCAACTCTCTCTCCCCCTGCCTGTAATTCGCTCTTTTGTATTGTTTTGGTCTGGTCGGGACGTTTCTGGGTGGAGATTTCTGGTTATATCAGCAGCCAATGACAGAGCTAAGAGCATGACGCTGTGTGGAAATAAGTTCATGATTGGAGCAGACACCAGTCACTCGAACTCTCGAAGGAAAAAAAAAAGAAAGAAAGGAAACACCGTGGATGCACCGAAGAAAAGGTAAGAGCTTCAGATAATGCAGTTTGGAAAACCAGGGTTAATAATAATTTGGCTTGTACTCGCTTCTGAGATCTGAAGGAGAAGCTTGAAGTTGTATATGCTAGCTAGAACGAGGCGGCCATTAGCCTGAGAAGGAGGAGCACTAAGTTTGAATACTGTTGTTTGCAAACAGAAACGCTGGAGGGGACTTCGGACTCTACCTTTAATAAATTTATGGAAATTATGTTATTTCTTCAATTTGACAACTTTTCCACACAGTATCAGACTTTTTTCCTTTATGAAGAAATAAAGTCAGGTCTGACTCATACAGTATTCCCAGTTCTGTAAACCCAACTTCTTCATCCTCGTCTGAGTCCAGGGGCCTGTACGACGAAGCCGGATTTTCTCTTATCGAGGTAACTTCAGGGTTAACCCTGGGTTTTTCGTCCTATGACGCTGGTTCACTTCTGATCGGGTTATATCTCCCCGGTAACTTATGCTGAACGCCTAACCTGGTCTGGACCAGGTTAAGTTCTGGATAAGAGATCTCCGACTATGAAAGCACCACTCCCTGACCAATCAGCACTCTTGGAAAATGGCCTGCCCATTTTTAGAAGATCCTGTCGATGCCGGTGCGCAGATCGTGAGAGGAGTTCTTAGAAGAGAGAGAATATTCAGAGATGGTGCAACCCTTTTTGATTTGCCACATGACACTTTATATGAAAGATATAGGTTTTCCTCTGCTGGACTCCGTTACATCTGTCAGCTGTTAAAGCCGTACATCACAAATGTAACGCATCGCAGCCGCACCGACACCACAGATGCTCTTCATCACACTGAGGTTTTATTAATGTTAGACTAATTGAATTAATTTAACACCCAGACCAACGCCTCACCTCGAGTGAAAAAAAAATTTGTGCTGTACTGATGTAGCTAAATAGCTTATTTTTTGTGGCCGAATTATGCTCACGGTCCCACTCAGTAAAACGTCATTCATTTATTTATTCATTCATTCATTCACTGGTAGTTTGATGCACACCATTGGCGACACTGAAAACGTATGCAAAAACATGTCATGTAATACCCGCTTTTCCCCTGTGGGCTGCACAAATATTAAATGAAATTCCATTCATTCATGAAGGAGTGTGGCAGCATAGAATCTCGTCAATGGCCGGTTTGGATTATATATTTGTATTTGTTCTTTACTTGTTCCCATGATTGTCTTGCGCTGCGGGGGTTGCATCTGAAATAATGTGATTAAGAGGTCACACATGTAGAAAACATGAATTTATGGAGCGCACACCCACCCATGCCGGCATGGTGAAGGGTTACAACACGTTCAACGATATGAGCCTAAAATATCCATATCAAATCAAATCAAATCAAACTTTATTTATAAAGCGCTTTTCCTGCCAAAGGCAACCCAAAGTGCTTTTCAAGAAAATAAAAACAAACACATTTTTAAAATAAAAACAGCCCTTCACACACCCAAGCACAAAACACAGCACACAAAACTATAAACATTTGCACACACACACACACACACACACACCCCCACACCCCACCCACACTAAGACTAATAAACATCTGGCTTGACCTACTGTGAGGAAGCGATATCTTGGGGATCCGTTCACTCCAGGAGCCAGACACGGTCCTGGAGGGCGCTCCTGCAGGAGCCAACCAGATCAGGGCAGGCCGGGGTCCACACCACAGTGATAGGGCTGCAGTGCGGGGCCCCAGCCACCAGGACAAGGGCAGCCCCCCACCAGCTCCCTCCAGACCATGTAGGCAAAGCTCCCAGAGTGAAGGATCCCCATGAGGAAACACTGGTGTTAAAATGTTAAAACAGATAAAACAAGTGAACAGATAAGAGCAACATAGAAAAATAAATAGGTATTCATAAAATTATGTGCTAAACAAGTCAATAAAATCTAAAATAACTTAAAGATAACATAAAAAATAAATAAATAATAAAGTAAAATAAGTAAAATGAAATAAAATCAAAAAGCTAAGTTAAAAAGGTAGGTCTTGAGCCTCTTCTTAAAAACATCAACAGTCTCTGCAGCCCTGAGGTTCTCTGGCAGGCTGTTCCACAGACGAGGACCGTAGTGGTGGAATGAGGCCTCGCCGTGAGTTTTAGTTCTCACCTGGGGAACAATTAAAAGGCCGGTACCAGAGGACCTCAGGGTCCGCGAGGGTTCATAGTTTAAAAGCAGGTCAGATAAATAAGAGGGCCCAAGACCATTAAGACATTTATAAACCACTAAGAGAACCTTAAAAGTCGATCCTGAAACGCACGGGGAGCCAATGCAGCGATTTTAAAACTGGTGTTATGTGTTCCCGCCCTCTGGTCCCGTCAGAACTCGTGCTGCCGAGTTCTGCAATAACTGTAAGCTGGAAACAGACTTTTTAGGAAGACCAGAGAGCAGGGCATTACAGTAGTCTATTCTACTGGAAATAAAAGCATGCATCAGCACCTCCGTGCTGGCAAGAGAGAGAAATGGGCGGACTCTGGCGATATTTTTAAGATGATAAAAACCTGTCTTTGTGACATTTCTGATGTGTGGAATAAAATTCAGCTCAGAGTCGAAAAGAACACCCAAGTTTCTGACACATTGAGAAGGATTAAAATTCTGTAATTTAGGTAAAATGATCTCTCTCTTGTCTTCAGGACCGATGATTAAAACTTCAGTTTTGTCCTGGTTGAGCTGTAAGAAGTTCTCTGCCATCCATGACTTTATATCTAAAATACAGTTTAAAGGGTGTTAACTGGCTCCAGGTCATCAGGAGACACGGCGATGTAAAGCTGGGTATCATCAGCATAGCTGTGAAAGTCAATGCCGTGTCTCCTGATGACGTCCCCCAAGTGGCAACATGTACAGGTTAAAAAGTATCGGGCCTAAAATTGATCCTTGGGGAACCCCACACTTCATTTTATGGATTTCTGAGGAGCATGTATCCATACTTACTAAAAATTGTCGATCTGAGAGATAGGAGTAAAACCATTTTAAAACAGTATGAGAAGCAAATATACTGAGGAAGCGCTGTAGTGTGATGAACACTAAATGATCAGAGTCCGATATTGTTCCATGATTGTACAATCGCACGGACTTGCTGCGCATTGACAGCCAGCATTAATTCCTGGCTTTTGCTGCGGCGACTGTGTTGCCGCAGCATAAATGGAGCCATTTATTATCATTCCTGAATGATAATGTCGTGTTTTCATTCAGGACTGATGATCCTGAATTCTACATATTTCTTAAGTATCATCGTCTGCTCCTCCATGGTGAAATATGTCGCTCTCTGTTTCTCCATGTCTGCGATTGGTCAGATGCTTCCAACGCCGCCTCTTTTATGTGAGCGCGCACTGATTAAGATTGGAAAACCCTGGGTTGAGTTACCGAGTTGATAACCAGCTTCATAGTACTGTTTATCAAGACCGCAGATGTCCGGTTAAGTCAACCCAGGTAACTGAGAGAAATCCCGGGCATGTTAATCCGGCTTCGTCGTACAGGCCCCTGGTCAGACACACACACACACACACACCCTCCCCGGCCTCTCTGGTCTCCTCACTGATTGGTCACCTTTAAATCTTCCCTTCACAAAGGAAACACAAAAAGCTTAAGAGGATTACTGAAACACTTCTGTCTTACACTCAGCGTAATCACAGGTACTTGTAGCTCACAATGACCTACTGGCTTAATTAAAAACAAGCTTTTTGTTCAAGCCTGGTTTGAAAAGACTCCACAAGCCTCAGCTTTACAGCTCCCTCTCAGAGCATCTTCAACATTCTCCAGCAGATTTCACCAGGCAAATAACTTCTGTTATATTGGAGCGTCAATCATGTCTGTTTCTGCTGTAAAGACCTCAAGATGAGTCTTTAAACAAGTGTTGGTGAAACTGCTGTTTGTGATTTGGGCTAAAGACTGAACATCTGAAAATGAAAAAGATGGATGTGAGTTTACCATACCCCTGCAGCCTCTGTGCATACATCAATAAGTGAATAAAGATGTTGTTTTTCACATGGAGGTGTATATATTCATGAAAAGAAAGTCCAGCCTCTTTCAATGTAAGAATGTCAGGACCAAGGACTGTTGAAAAAAAATGGACGCAACATCCGGTCACGTCTTCAGAGCTAAAAGTAAAGCAAGTTCGGCGTTTCCCCACCAGGAACGAATGAAGACAGGTGGTTAAAGGCCCATTTATGCTCGACACAGAAGATGGATACGCAGATGGATGGACAGTTTTAACCATCGTCTGCATCGGTTACGTACGTAATTTGGTGCGTTTTTGAGGGGCTTGCTGGTCCGTCACTCAACAAAGAAGACGAGGCAATACAACCAGAAACCACGGGGTCAGTGTTGAGCTGTGTAGCTGGTTTGCAGCCAGCGAAAGGATCAAATCAGAGAAGAGGAACAGGAACCAGAACAAATGCAACACAAAAACCGTCAGGGTCAATAGCCCAATAAAAGCACCTGAGAAAGAAGACGCCAAACAGAGAGCATACATGGCTGGAGCTTTTGAGGAGAGGCTGTGCGAGTGTGTCCGAAAAAACACTCATATCTACAACATCACATCGCCACAGCACAGGGAACACAGCCGCCTTGTGGGCAAACTGATGCATGAACCATCGGAACACAGAAGACGCATGGAAGTACTATGAAGGCGGCCACGCATGGAACGGACGTTGCCATTTACGTACGTAAGGGAGCATACATGGGCCTTAAAGGTAAGACATGCTCACTTGCTGTTAACCAGCTAAAAACCGGCATTATGCAACTGTGCTACATGTTGAGACCTTCCTGGAAGCAAGAAGGAAGCTAACTATTAGCTTCCTCGGCACCCAGTCTGCTGTCTGCCTATCAAAAGGACACGACCCAATTATGTGTAATTTCAAGATTAAATTACATCTAAACGGATGAAATAAAAATAAAATTCACCCCTCTCACAATTGGCATGAAGGTAAACTTGACGTATTCAACCTAAATATGTTTTTTTTTCTGCTGTAAACATGTTTATTGCTGTAAAATTGGCCTTTTTAACATGGGAGTCTATGGAGATTTGTTCTGTTTTGGATCCAGTCCCTAGCGGATTAAGAAAGAACTACAATTTTTGGGCAACAAGGATGTAGCTTCACTGTTCTCCAGCAGAGTTTGCCCCCTGGTCATGACACAAGACATCTGTTGTGTTGATTGGAAATACATGACTGGGCACTGCAGTGTTCAGTTGGGTTTAAAGAGGTTAGTTATCCCCCTTTGCGTTCTGGGACATCCCACTTTTCAAATTAAGCACTGGTCCTGAGTGCTTTTTGGTCCAAACATACCAGCCAGAAACCAGTTCAGAGATGGTCTAAGCATACTTCAGGGCTCATCCAAAGAGCAGACAAATAGAATTTAAAAAAAAAAAAAAAAAAGATAGGGTATGTTAGAACATCACCAATACACCACAGTGTGGAGTTAGAGCTGAGATTCAGGACTCTGATCCTCCCAGGAGTCCCCGCTGACCTTTCAACAAGGACAGAGATTATCATTTTCTCTGTTCTACCAGCAGTTAGCTCATTGTGACTCTGAACAAGAGGGAAATTGTGTTTTTTGCTTCTTGCTTATTCACGCCTTCAGGAGGCTTCCTGATTGGCACCATTGTCTCAGAGAAAGCCAGCTGAAACTGTTTTATCATTTCAATTTAGCTGTTTCACCCCTGTTGTTGTGTTAAACTGCAGCTGGAAGTGTGGGGGCTCTGCCAGGGGAAATCATCTGAATCCCAATATTCCAATCATTCTGCAGGAGACTCGTGAATGGCTGAGGTACCAAGGGTGCAGACAATGTCAACAGAGTTGTACTGGCAACTTCCTGCAAGCTTGCCAAGTCTTAGCCCAGCTCTAATGGGTTTTCACTCCATAACAATGAGGAGACAGAGAGGACTGTAAAGATAGAAACCTTCCTGAATCTTAATAAGGACAGATGCATTTTTTACACAAGCAGCTGCTTTCCATGATGAGCTCTCATGCACTCCAGTCACTGTTAATCTAGACAGATTTTGGTCAGAGGGGTTCTTGTTGCAGGAGGTATTTTCTGTATGAAGGACGAAGTGGGAAGGAAAGCATGCCCCAAAAAGGTCTCTGCTGTAATCTGAGCCTGAATTGCCACACCCAACAAACAATCACAACACACACGGTGGTTTTCCAGGTCTGGCTGACACGTTGGAGCTGGAGCCATCAATCATCCACGTCAGCCAGAAAAATGCTCAACTGGATGATGTCTTTTTTTTCTGACTTACTCTGAATCATGAACACAGTTTGACATTTGAAACAGCTTGTGCTGAAACCTCAGGCAGGAACATTAGCAGTTATGACGTAAGGCACCAAAACACGTGCTGTATATTTAGTTTATGAAGAGTGCTAATATAGACAGGCAGATGGTGTGGGCTGAACTGCATAGGCTACATTACATGACTGAAACATGGAGCAATGGTATCAAATAAAGTGGGTTAGTGGGTCAGAGGCCTGAGCTAACAAGAAACACACTTTTTACATGTGCCACAGCTGCTCGTATAGATTTATTTATTACGTGCAGGTTTCTGATGTTGAGTCAGCGATTAACATCCAAGGAGTAATAAAACATTATGGAACGATGGGAGAAAAGAGAGTTTGTATGATCTCAGATAGAAAGCTAAAAGCTCAAACAGAAGTAAATGTTACCTATTGTTTCTTTGACTAAGTAAAAAATGTGTGAAGACCAACCAACCTCCACAGTTTCAGATAGCAAGGTTATTAACTAAAACTAATGAGAAAACGAAAACTAAAATTGAATAAACATTTTTGATAACTGAAATAAAAATAAAAATTGCACGTTTTTAAAACAATAACTGAAACTGTATTGTGTCTTTACAAAACTAACTAAAATTATTGCAAAAAAAATCCTTAGTTTTAGTCTTTGCAAATTTATTTAATACATAAGCCTTTTGGGTTGAAATCTTTCTATTTAATCTATTTACTTTGCTCTACTGGTTTTACTGCGAGTGACTTTCTGATCATTTTGAATGTCACACCAAACAAATACCTATAATTTATATATTTAAAAAAAAAAATAAATAAAACCTAAAACAAATACTGAAACAAAGAAAACCTAAACTCATACTAAGTATTTTCCAAAGATAAAACTAAGAAAAACTAGCAAACCTGCTCAAAATTATTATTATTCACATGTCAGTTAAAACTATTAAACTCCTCTTTCCCTTATGTAAATTATACTATGTGAAATGGGACACTGCAGGAAGCTTTTAGCTTATAATGGTCACCAAGTGTGAAATCATGAATAAATATTTCATTTATTCTTTTTTTTCCCAATACAAGCCTTAAAGGGACATTGTGTAATCGCGAGCAGCTCCCTCGTACTTTTCATGCTGCATTCGCATGAAACCGAGCAGACCGACGACAGCCGATGCATGTAAAGTTATCACCGGCCTCTATGTGAAGACGTGGTCCGTCAGTTACAGTGACATCAGTCCACATCTGATTTGTTGTCATGGCGATGTCGTATCGTTTTCCCTGACCCATGTTTTACCGTCTTTCGCTTGGCTTCATTGATTAAAATGACATCTGGTTTGTTACCAACGGCCGTCTGCCCGACTGCACGTGAACGCAGCTTTAGCGAGACGCTGGTTAAGGCGTTACCTCAAACTGAGCTGAAAACTCCGGTGTGTCCGGTGAGTTTCTGTGTTTTCCTACTGTCACGCTTCGCCTGAACACAAAAACATGGCGATGCGACATGGCAGCCTCCACCGAGCCGCCCTGCTCGATGTGTAAATGAATGATACGGACGTCAAATTTAGAACTTAGAGGAGCACTTCAGTTTGTTGATGGGAGTGATTACTGATTAATGAAAAAACACTTTTGAACCAAATAATCAGTTTTTGTGAATAAATAACAGGAGAACTTACACAATATCCCTTTAAGATTCTAATCTTCATTGACAAACAAGATTACAAATTTTAATATGGTACAGCAACAATTAAAAATTACAGTCATTTACCATTTTATTACATTCACTTCTTCAGTTACTTAAATAACACAAATATCTAATCAGTTAGTCATGTCAGCAACTCAATACATATAGTCATGTGGTCATGATCAAGACAACTTGCAGAAGTTCAAATGCATCAGAATGAGGAAGAAAGATTTAAGCACATACATTTGGTTGTTGGTCTGAGTGTTTCAAAAACTGCTGATCTGGATTTTCACACACAACCATCTCTACAGGTTTCCAGAGAATGGTCTGAAGGAGAAAATATCCAGTGAGCAGCAGTTGTCTGGACCAGAATGTCTTGTTGATGTCAGAGGTCAGAGGAGAATGGGCAGACTGGTTGGAGATGATGGAAAGCTAACAGAAGTTCAGATAAAGTAAGCATAGCATTTCTGAACACACAACCATCCAACCTTGGAAAGATGTCAAAACAGCCTAGTTACAGGACACAGAAGTGTGAAAATCTGCCAAAGTTTAGTCGTGCATTGTTAACCAGCACGGCCTGAGTATTGTTGCTGACCATGTCCATCCCTTTATGACCACAGTGTAGCATCCTCTGATGGCTGCTTCCAGCAGGATAATGCACCATGTCACAAAGCTCAGATCATCTCCAGCTGCTTTCATGAACATGACGATGAGTTCACTGAACTCCATTTACGACTTCCACAGTCACCAGATCTCAATCCAGCAGGGAGATTCGCATCATGGATGCACCTGACGAATCTGCAGCAACTGTGTGATGCTGTCATGTCAACATGGAGCAAAATCTGAGGACTATTTCCAACACCTTGTTGAATCTATGACACCAAGATTTAAGACGGTTCTGGAGGGGAAAAAGGGTCTAACCCAGTTCTGGAAGGTGGACCTGATAAAGTGAAAGCAGCTGATGATCCACATCTTGAGTCTGACCATTGAAGTCAGAATCAGGTGTGAAACACTTTCTCCTCCTCCGCTTCTGTTAGTGTCACTTCCCAGTTTAAAACCTCCTGGAGCTTCTCCGTCTCAGCGTAACGCTGAGGGCAACAAATTGTGGTGATACTCAGTGTTTGTGTTTCTGCAGCGAACTGCCTCATCTCTTAAAAATGGAAAGGTGATGCATCTGCAGGAATGAAACATTTATCACGGGACGATTTTTCATTACAGCAACAGGAGGACTTGCATCAATATTTCAATGGGCCCGCCGCCCACAGAGTGTTAGTGTGTGCTCGTGTGTGTGTGTTTTCCTGCACATTTTATAATGACAAAACGCCTCACAGGAATAGACCAAATCCTTCAGTTTTCAGAGTTAAGATTAGAATTTAGATTTAGATTCAAAGATTAACGCTGTTAAAAGAATTTTTCACTCCCACCAGATATAAAACTGTTGTTTCTTCTTCTGCAGCTTGTTTTCTGCAATCTGCAGCGTTGCTTCTCATCATCCTCTCCTCTCACATGACGCAGCTCTGCCTTCATATTGCTTCTCCATGGCTGTTGTGAGCCTCCCTTCTCTTGAGCATTTTCAGCTGTCACACTTCCTCAGAGTTCACAGCGCTGGTTTTAGTCCCCGCCATCAAATATTTATTGAGACAGGAGAGGCAGGTTTACCATGTGATTTCTTTCCAGATTCCTCTTTAATCTCCTCTCTCCTCTCCTCCTTGTCATCTCCTGCTGTCCACTACCAGATTTACATCTGATGGATGCTCCTGAGGACAGAGACATGAAAAGAAGACAGGGAAACGCCACTGAAATATTCCCATGATATTCCAGCCGTGTATGGTGAGTTACAGCTCCACAGTTACGTTTTGCTGGGGTTATTCCTGTTGTACGAAGAGGCCCTTTATTATCACAGAAGCTATATTTCTGATCACTCCTAATCATCGACACATGCTGGAAACATTACAGCCTGATTTAATGGTAAGAAAACATTCAGAAGATGAAGAAGAATTTAAATTATGCCCTGTCAGACTTCAGCAGCTGCAGCAGGAATTATGAAGATAATCTGGCAAGCTAAAGATAATAAAAATAAACAGAACTTCTTAAAGGTTTAATCCGGAGTTTTCTTCTTGTCAAACTGAGTACCCCTCCCCTCAGGCTAATGGCCACATCGCTCTTCGGTCGAAGCCTCTCCTTCAAAGCTTGGAAGTGAGTGAAAGCCAAACCAATATTGACCCTGGTTCTCATGCACTATCTAAAGCCATTTTCACCAAAGTAGCCCTACTTCCTTTTATTCACTGCATCCGCCATTTTTCTTTTTCAAGAATGGGCTGTACAGCTCCACGACTTCCTTAACTTAAAGGGATATTGTGTAAGTTCTCCTGTGTTTTATTCACAAAAACTGATTATTTGGTTCAAAAGTGTTTTTTCATTAATCAGTAATCACTCCCATCAACAAACTGAAGTGCTCCTCTAAGTTCTAAATTTGCCGTTCGTATCATTCATTTACACATCGAGCGGGGCGGCTCGGTGAAGGCTGCCATGTCGTATCGCCATGTTTTTGCGTTCGGGAGAAGCGTGACAGTAGGAAAACACAGAAACTCACCGGACACACCGGAGTTTTCAGCTCAGTTCGAGGTAATGCCTTTGAAAAGTCACCGCGCTGCAGTGGGGAGAAACCAGCGTCTCACTGATGCTGGGTTCACGTGCAGTCGGGCAGACGGCCGTTGGTAACAAACCAGATGTCATTTTAATCAATGACGCCGAGCGAAAGACGGTAAAACATGGGTCAGGGAAAACAGTACGACATCGCCATGACAACCGAACAGATGTGGACTGATGTCACTGTAACTGACGGACCACGTCTTCACATAGAGGCTGGTGATAACTTTACATGGAGCGGCTGTCGTCGGTCTGCCCGGTTTCACGCGAATGCAGCATGGAAAGAACGAGGGAGCTGCTCCTGATTACACAGTGTCCCTTTAAGCCAGCTTCTTTGTCTCCTGTCTTTCATAACTGGACAGACTGATTAATCCAGGTGTGTCTGGCCATTGTTTTTGTGATTACTGAGGTCAGGCACACCTGGATTGATCAAACCATCCAATAATGAAAGACAGGACACAAAGGAGCTGGTTTAAGTTCGGCCGGGCAGAAGGAAGTCTGGGCTTCCTTGCTTAGACAGCTGCCACTGTGACCCGACCTCAGACAAGCAGCAAAAAATATCAGATAAGCAAAAAGAAAATGGATGGATGGATGGATAGTTATAAAGATTTTGATGCATATTATACACTCATCATTTTCTTTTAAGGGACGAACGGTATCAATATTGATATCTGTATTGGAAGGACAAGTTCCATTAGCATATAGTATCGGATCAACAGCAAAATTTTTGGTGTTGCCCAGCCATACTCTGACACCTTACATCTGGTGAATTTTGCCCCTACACTGCCCTCTACTGGTTACTCACATATTGCAGCTTGCTTAGAGTTATTTCACAGGATGCATACAGAAAGACTAAAGTAAACTAAAAGAAATTGAGACTAAAATACACTGAAAAACTAAAAAACACTTTTTCAAAAATGTGGAAAAAAATCTAAAGTATATCTGAATGTGGCAAGGAATGCCCAGGCGGAATTTGATCCCTCAGACTCCTGGGTGAGAGTCACGCAACCTACCAGTCAGCCAAAGTGGCCAAGTAGCCAGGGCACATAATCAATCAGAGGCATTTTGACAGCACCCCACACTGCATCGCTCCCCCTCTTTCCAGAAGCATGTCCTCGTGCTCTGTGCAGGGTTCCTGTCAATTATGGGTCCATGGACTGTTTACCAGTATCGTACATGGATCCTACCAACAACACCAGAATGTGGCAAGGTATGCAACGAGGGCCTGGGCAGGACTCAATCCCACAGATTCCTGGGTGAGAGTCATGCGCGTTAACCAGTGAACCAAAGGGATGTCTCTGTGGCCAAGTAGGGCATATAATCAATCGGTAGCATAGTGACAGGACCTCACCCTTTCACATCAACAAAAATGGATATATTTGGTGCAAAGGGTGTCCACCAAAGGACTGAGGAGAAGTATCAGATTTTGAGGAAAGTGTTAGCCATAAGTAATGCAATAAGTTCCATAAACTGTATGAATGAAAGTTCATACATGTTAGTTATGAAAATGGTGCTCTTTGTGCTCTACCTCTGTGAGTGTCTGTTAACCTCAGGGAGTAACAACTTATTTGGAGATGAAACCAACATCTGGTGTTTTTAATTGGTGTGATGACTTCAAGTCTCAGTGATACAGTGTATGTACTGTCTCATCTAAAAATACACACCTGTAGGGGCGGTGATTAGCTCAGTTGGTTGGGCAGCCACCCCATGAACAGAGGCTACAGCTCCTCAGCGCAGTCGGCCCCGGTTCGATTCCCGGTCCAGGTCCCTTTGTTGCATGTCACTCCCCACTCTCTCTGCCCCCTTCCTGTCACATAAAGGCCACTAGTGCTCAAAAAATCTTTTAAAAATACACACCTGTTATATTCTCATATACACAAATCTGAGAGAATGTGTTCTGTATGATGAAATAAGATTTAAGAGTATGTTGATATTCATCAGGATGGAACGGGTTACAAAACTGTCTCCAAAGAGTTTGAACCGAACCATTTGGGTTTTGTTTCATTTTCATTTGTTTATTTGTCAGGGACAGCGCATTTTTAAAAAAAGAACACTTCTGTAAATACGCCAGATTTAGCCAAAAGGCAAGTTTTCATCTGTTGACCCTGGCCAGATCTTACAAAGGCTCCCTGGAATAACGAAAAACGTAAGCAGAAAATTGTGAGAAAAAAAAATACCCATCTATGTAAAATATTAATCAATAAACTAATATTGATCAAACGGTGATAACATCGTTAAAGTCTACACACCATAGGGTAAACGCCACCAAATCACAAAGCAAGATAACCACACAACAAACAAACAAATACACACACACATCCATGTGCGTGTGAACAGCTAAGGTTTCCAAGTTTCTGGGAAAAATGTTCAGCGAAGAAAGGAAGAGAAAATAGTGCATTCCAGTGGAGCGGTAAACGTCCAGCAGATAACCTGAAAACTGAAGGGATTAGCCAATAGAAGAGTTGCTCCAGTTTATCATTCTGGTCAATCAGTCTCTGTCTGACAACAATAGTTCTGTAACAGGAACAGCAATAATGACCATAATCACAAAAATGTTCATGTAAACCGATTAGGTAGCTGAAAATATCGGTATTGCCCGATATCCAATTTCAGATATCAGATCAGAACCTTAAAAAAAGTGGATTGTGCATATCCAGTGACAACACTTAACTTAAACCATAAACATTGTTGGGTGCCTGAAGAAAGAAACAAGACAAATCAACACCTAATATCACCTTGTATTGATCACTGAAGTCTGAAACAAGCTGAAATCAGATGGTGGCAGAATTTGTGATATCAGAGAACTTTGAATTGGTCTCTACTGAATTGATACAACATTGTGTTGGTTTACAGTGTTTTTACTGGAACACGGATGCTCGGGTACTGGTGGTGAGTGTGATGGACGCTGTGGCAGCCTGAGGAGGAAGGAGGAAGAGTAGCTTCATCTTCCATTTATTTCCTTCCCTTTTAGCTTCCAGTCAGAGGCATCAGTGTGTCATATCCATGTTGCCCCACTGACACACACCTGATGTGTTAACTGCATGTGAAGTGAGAAGCACACATGACACACACACGCACACATATGCTGCTGCAGCTTCAGAGCCGGCTGCTCCGCCAGCATATGGACACAGAGGGATGTGGGAGCTGAAGTGTGGAGATGTGAAACGTGAGCAGCGTGAGTGGGAGTGACAGAACTGAAAATGACGAGCTGTGGGGGTTAAACACACCGAGTGGAGCAGAGATGATGGGAGGCCGTATGAATATTTGAACTTGTGTTGAGACGGGGTGTGTGCGTGTGTGTGCGCGCGCTATCTCAGAAGTCCTTGTGATGACTGGAGCTGTGAAAATATTTACCTTCAACATAGCAGTATGGGACATGTTCCTCTTCCTCAGCCATTGCTTCTATCAGATTAAGTGGGTCAGCATTACACATCAGAGCGGCACGCTGGAGGGGAGGAAGAGGAAGAGGAGGGTTTGACTTGGGAGACAGACAGAGAGACTAAATTAAAGAGACACTTTGTAGGAATCCGAGACGAAGCAGAGGTGGTGGAGAAGGGGAATAAAGAGGTGCATGAAGCAAAGTCAATGATTTATTTATCTTGATGTTTCTGTGGGCCTCATGCAGACCGGTTCTGTCTGCTGCAGGTCCTGAGAGGCTCTGCATGATGGAGAGCCAGCCATTAGCATGCTTAAAGCTCCGCTTCCCAGCACTCCTCCAACACCCTCCTCATTTAGATCCTTAGGTTTAAGCAGCTCTGTCTCAGTGTGTGAAACGATGAGGAGATTAAGGGGGAGAGCCGGGGGAGAGGAAGACTGAGAGTGAGAGAGATAGATAAAGAGTTTAAGAGAAAGATTAGCTTGGCTATGTGTCAGCCCGGCATGCCACTTGATTTAACCCAGATCCAGATCTGAACGCAGCAGCAGTCTTCTCTGAAGGCGACCTCAGAATCAGACCAGGAAAAACACGTCTCCAGATCTGAGCAGAAGGTTCGCTGTTTCAGCGACGAGGAACAAGCGAAAGACAGACAACAAATGTTCTGAAAAGAAGAAGAAATATGTTTGTATTGGGTTTCTAAAGGTCAGACTCACATTGAGCAGTTTCTTGGGATGGAAACATCCTGAGGACTGTTGGTGCTTCAGAAGAATCAGTCACAGTATTGAAGACAGGATGTCTAAAACAGTGGTTCTCAAACTGGGGGGCACAGGGCTCTCTTACGGGGGGGGCAGCCAGGTCTATAGTTTTTGTACTTCTAACAAAAAATGGGCATATTCTTTAAAGTACTATTGAACAAATGATGATGACTCAAAAGGCATTGCCCCCTCCTAAATGCAGCGCGTTTTTTCATGTATCTCATGGTAAATGTTTGGGTGCATGTGGTAGCGGTGGTGGGATGGGGGGGCTTGACATTATAATTTCCAATGAAATGGTCTAAAGGAAACACATGAACACATTAAAGGCCAAGAACAAATTCTTGTTTTACCAGCATTACATCAAGGTGTACTTATTCTTACTTTAAAGGTGCATTGCACAAGTTTAAATGTTAAGTACTATTCTTTTCTTCCCTCCACATGCTCTTACAACTGCCTGATGTGTAGAATGAGCTGATCTCGCTTCACTGCGGTTGTCTCTAATATTGTTTCTGCATGCTCAATGCAAGAGGTTTGGGTACAAACCCTCACGGGGGCACTTGTGGGGGAGACGAGCTGTGCGTAGGCTACTCGTTCATCTGCGGCCGGTGTTGTGTATTCCACCTCCATTAGCACATTGCAAGACAACACTGACTGCTGCTAAAAGATGGATAAGAAGTGCCTCTCAAACCCCAACTCAAACTCCAGTAAGACAAAGAAGAAAAGTTTTGCCTTGTGAGATGAAGAGAGCCAAACTGGAGTCTGACCAGTGCCACAGTGAGACAAGGGCAAACAACAGAGCAGGGTTTTTTTTGTTGTTTTTGTTTTTTAATTGGAGGGTGCTGCAATCCACGCTAGGAATAAAACAGGACCTGCAGTTGGGCAAGATTTGATCCCACAGACTCCTGGGTGAGAGTCAGTCACTTACCAGTCAGCCAAAGGGATATTCGGCGCATGATCTATCAGAAGCACAGTGACAGGACCCCAAACTGTCACACTAACAATGTAAATGTGATGCATGGCGGAAACAAGGATGCATAATATTGCAATGCTAAGATTTTAGCGTGTGGCAATATTACAGCCATATGACTGTTCCAAGGGAAGAAATACACTCTGGCCACTTGTTGCATCTAGTTGATGCGGTAGTTTCATAAGATATTCATGGTGTTAGCCTATGAATTTGGATATTTGATCTACAAGCCAGCATTAGCCTGTTGTTACTGTTAGCATACAGTTCATCAGTTTACTCAGCGATCAAACCATAAACGTCTTGCAGATTTCTAACTGCATTACTTCAGTAGACATGGTGACTCTAACTCTGGGCTCAGACTGAGTGCAGCGCAGGTTAAACTAAAGATCGACGCAGTCGAAGCAGCACATGCGTGTGCATGACATTAGTGTCACTTTCACTTGTCACCAGAAGGGGCACGCTTCTGAAAAAAAGCTGGAACTTGTGCTCTACTCCTTTAAATATAACAAAAATGAGTGTATCTTCCATATATACTGGTTATTTACCCTTTAAAGGCACTATAGAAGATCTTTTGGTATTTCAGAAAGCAAAGATTGTTAGCGAGTTTTTAAATAAAATGCATGTGCAAGACCAACCTGCTACTGTAGATTCTCAGCTCCCTCCTCTGACCACAGCACAACGTTCACGAGCCACGCTGGTGTTTAGCAGACAGCAGGTGCAGATTCTCCCATCATGTCACAAACGCAAGCAAAGATGTCATCTAAACGTTGCTAACTGCAAGCAGAATGTTAGATACCTGCTGGAAACATCAGACAAGAGTAAGCTGCTTCTGGCACGCAGTATTACTCTCACCAATCAATCACTGTCATTGATCAGTCTCGCCCATTACTCATTGAATTGACCGTCAATCACTCTGACTACAGTAGTAAGAGTGACTGACAGTCCAATAGACAAATGAAAAATGTAAGGAATGCAGAGATGATTGGCAGATGTTTCTCTAGTCCCGTTACTTTCACTGATGAAGAATATCTATATATTCAAAGTTTTTAATTAATCATAAGCCCCTTTCAGACTTGCGCTGGAAAGCGGTAACATTGTGGACTCTGTCCTTTATAACGCTTGCATTCAGACTTACGTACTGTTCTTCTACCTTGGAGATGTAGCAGACATGTATTAGCTGGTCTCCATGTCACAAGAGCGGAACTTTTGCGGCACGTTGTTTTTTGCTGAACTTACAAGAAAATGTTCCGGACAGAGATGAGGGGAGAGTAGGGCTGTGCTGACTTTTCTGCAACATTTCCTGATGTCTGAAAGCCCCTGGGAAGTGATAAGACCGCAAGGAAGCGGCATGTTTGAAAAGACGAGTCTGTTTAAAGAGCAGATGGACGTTACCGCTCATGTTCCGCAATGTAAGTCTAAAAGCGGCTATAGCATATGGGGTAGTGAACCCAATTTCATTGAATATTGCAAAAATCTATAATGCCTTTAATGTAAAAAAAGAAAACCTTAGGAAAATGACAAATATTTGTGATGATTACCTAAATCTGCCAAGTCGATTTTTCTCTGAAATGCTGCTGTTGCGTAGCTTCTGTGACAGTCGAGTCAGCCGAGTTTTTCTGTTTACCACTAACTCCCTTACCTCCTCTACTTTCTGTTTAAGTATCTGCCAAAACAAATCAGCTGCATCTCAGACTCTGCCAGTCTTCCTGAGGAGCCTTCATGTGATGCAATCCAAACCCACCTCAGCTCCCAGCAAGACTGCCACCAGAAGAAAATGCTGCGACTGTTCTCTGTGTGTTTTAACTACAAAGGAGAGGAGTCTTTTTGCTTTACAGCTTTGCAGCTTTTGGCAGCAAGACGCCATCATAAGAACCTTGCTGAGCTCCTCCTCAACATCAAACGGTTGGCAGAGGGTTTGCCAACCAGCTGGTACAGATGGTCTCGCTCAGACGGGACGTTGTAAGGAGGAGCAGATCGGGCATTAGCAGTCTGAGCAGGGTGGCTGCAGCAACACACACGCAAACACATGCATGCAGCTCTAACAGGCGATGAATGTGTGCGTGCTTCAAGGAGGAAAAAGGAGGAAACCATGCTGGACAACTTACTTCACCCTCTGGACGTATTCACATATTTACAGACATGCACACACATACAGAACCTCCCACAGCTCGGTCTGACAGCTCAGCATGTCAGGAGCTGAAACAGCATCACACTGGCTCATATTTCTGTTACAGAGCTTGGAGGCTGAGGATTCTCTCTCTGTGGGGAGGAAAGTGGGGGCTAATGGGTTCATCAACCCAAGTCGTCAGCACAAGCTGTTACTGCCACCCAGTGGGCTGATCTGGTAAGAGCTGAGGAAGATGAGAGATTTAAATCTACTGTGTTGGAAGAATGAGCAGTTTTGTTTTTATGTTCTACGAATGAAGCAGTCATCTCTTTGTGCGAGGAGAAGCCGTGAAGATTAAAAGAGCATTCAGGATAGAAAAAAGGTAGAAAACAAGACGAAACATTGGTCGGATGAAGAAAATATTCAGTCCGATCACGGCTTTATTAGTTTTATTCTGAAGAAGGAGATGCTGTGTGTTGACCGGCAGGGAGTAGACAGTCTGTGATGATGATTATCCTCAAAGTTCACACACATTGATACACTTTCACATACTTTAATACAAGCCTCGTTCCAAAAAGACTGAAATGCTCTGTAAATGTAAATTAACTCATTCACTGCCATTGACGTCTATAGGGGGGAAAAAAATATTGAAATTTTCACCAGATGTCGCCAGATTGTGTTCATGTCAATAGCATTGCTAGAAACATATTTTTCAAGAAAAATGTTGACTTGTTCAATACTCCCCCCCCCCCCCCCCCCCGCTGTATACGCCTATAGACGTCAATGGCAGTGAATGAGTTAAAATAGAACTTGCAAATCTCATAAAGTAATATTTAATTTACAAAAATACAAATACAATATTTTTCTTCATTCTGTTCCATACATACAACTGTATGTTTGTAATATGAATGAAAGACATGAACAATAAATATATCATATATATCATATCAATAAAACTTAGAAATCGTCATATGTTGGAAGTGAGACATTTTACTATTTCATGAGAAAAGCACATCTTGAATCTGATGACAGTCACTCATAAACTTTGGATGGGAAAACAAAAGGCTGGAAAAGTAAAGAAACATCTGAAAGAATGTGTTGCAGCTAACTGGGTTAATATTCAGCAGGTCAGTTACACGACTAGGAATAAAAAGAGCTCCTTAGAGAAACTGAGCCTCTCAGGTGTAGAACGGGACAGATATAGACAGTTCTGTAGATTGGTCAGAACAATCTACAGAACTGTCTACAAACTGGTTTGGGTTCAGAGAAACGTTCCTGAATGTAAAAATGTGAAAACTGAAAAAATCCAGGGTCAGAGATCCTGAAAAAACGGTTCGAGCAAGCCGCATTTTAAAAAATACACATTTTAAAAGTCCAAATCCCTTTCGGCATCCCCCCAGAGCCACACCTCCAGAGCACAGGAACGTGCAATGCTTTTCCCGAGGGTTCATGAGTGACGTGATCCACATCTATTTATTAAACAGCAGCAGCAAGCAGTCTGCTGGCCATGGCTATTTACCCTGTGAGTCCTACGAGAGTTTGCATGAGCTCGATGCAGTCAGTAGGCCCCTTTCACAACATTTGTGTAATTCGTCTCACTGGGTAAATCTATTTCCGATCTAGACAAACACGTGACTGACCAGCAGGGAAGAAACGCTTTTTCATGATCTGCTGTGAAGGTTACCCAAACTTTGTTTTAAAATTATCTATAAAATAGCATAATGTCACTCCTTAACACCATAGTCAAGGTTTAAGAAGGGCTACAAGTTCTTGAGTACATTCACTATTATTTTAAGTTGATTTGCAACTCAAGCGTAATGAGTGCAATATAAAATCAGCTGCACCAGCTAGCATCAGATATCGGATGAATGAAACAGATCCAGCATTCCGATCCAGTCATTTCTGGTTTTATTAGTATCATAAAAGTCCAAATCTACACTTTGCTATTTATCTATAGATAAGATTAAGTACAATTATTTCTGTTTAAACTTGTTACCTTTCTTAAACAAGGCTAAATGTTGATGTCAAGCCTGATGCCTTCACTCATATGTCAAGTATACAGTTCATTGATTCAAAAGTAGTATCGGATCGGTATCGGGTATCGGCCGATATGCTCAGTCCAGGTATCGGTATCGGATTGGATCGGAAAAAAAACTGGAACGGTGCATCCCTAGTAAAAATACTCCTGGAAAATATCCTCTACCCAACCTGTAAGTCCCCCATCGGAACATGCAGATACAGAGAATCTGGAAAATCAAAAATCTGTATTGGATTCTGGTGATCTTGGGGTCCTCAAGCACAACATTTAAGGCATAATAGAAGATGTTTCTTTCAGTAATTTTTGCAATATTCAATTAAATTGGGTTCACTACCCCATGAGGTATGATTAATTAAAAGATTTAAATATATGTATGTCATTATATATAATGGCTGTGAAAGTTTATGTTTTATTTGGCTGTTGCCTGTCAATCATTCTTACTACCATAGTGAGAGTGATTGACGGGCAATTCAACAGTGGAAACTAATCAATGAGAGTGATTGATTGGCAAGATTAATACTACCTGGCGGAAGCAGCGCTATCTCGTCTGATGTTTACAGCAGGTAGCTAACAATCATTCTGCTAGCAGTTAGCGAAGTTCAGACAATGACATCTGTATTTCTTGCGTTCATGAGATGATGTAGAATCTGTACCTGCTGTCTGCTAGACGCTGGTGTCTGGATTTGTAAATCTAGCAGGCTGGTCCTGCGCATGCGCTTTATTCAAAAACTCGCCAACAGTCTCTGCTTTCTGAAGTGCCGAAAACATCTTCTATACCGCCTTTAAAACCAGACATGATTCTCTACTGGAAATCACTTCATGGACTCAGGAACACTTCCAGAAATTAGTCAGTAAACACAATTCAACAGTTCACTCTGAAACATTAAAAGCCCCTTTAAAACAAACTTCAAAACAAAATAAAAGAAATCAAATTAAGACAGAAAAAGCAGATAAGAAAAAAAATGCAAGAATTAGAAGGCATGGAGGTTTTAGAGCAACATCTGCTCCCATGCAGACAACATCTATTTGGGAAGGCCTTCATATTTCAGCAGATAAGGTTAAACCACATGCTGCATCCGTCACAACAGCGTGGCTTCAGAGTCCTTTATCAGATAAATGATGTTTAGTTTCTGGCTGTCCACTGCCAATGAAAGTCAGATCTACACAAACTGAATGTAAATATTTGTAATTATTCAAGATGAAAACCATAACTAAACATTTCTCCCATGGTCCACTAGATGGTGCTGTTACTCCAAAACCAAGAGGTGGACAATTCAGTTGCCAGTATGTAAAAATTCTTTCATGTTTTTTAAACTGCCTATACATTCAGAGCAGGTGTTTTCACTAATGAGCTCGACTACCGGGGAGAGGAGCTGCACTTAATTAGTTCAGCTTTAGTGATTGGTTGGACAAACTGCTGCTGGACATGAATTTTACTTTCTGGACCAGGGATGTCCACGTCTGCGCAGTAGCAAGCAAGTTCCCCCCCTCTGGAAATCCCTCCCACAGCACATTCGTGACTGCAATGATCCAGCCACTTTCAAATCACAGCTAAAAACCTACCTGTTTCAATCTGCGTTTAGTTCACCCACTCAAACTCCTTAAATTTTTTAACTGAATTGTCTGTGTGTTTTTATTTGTATGCTTCCTATTTGTTGTGTTTTCGTCTTGTTCTTATTGTTTTTATCTGACCTGTACAGCTGCTTTGAGACTTATGATGTATTAATTATTATCATTATTATTATTATTATTATTATGTAGGGGAATTAATGAGGATAATTACACACACATATGTATATATACAAACACACTCGCACATAAATAAACATATATATTTTGGTTTCCTTATTGACACTAATAAGTTAAAGATTGAATATGGAACTTTTTTTTTATTAAAAGCTATATTTTAAAAAAATAATGATAATAATAATAGATCCATGAGTCATTTGGAGAGGTACAGAATGAAAGTACAACATTTCCTGAAAAAAGTTATTTTTAGCCTGAAAATGAATATAAAATAAATTTTAACGGGTTTGACAATGGCATTATGTTTACATCTACAAGTCAATACATGCCGTCATTGCAGGTTGCCAGATACCATCTCTGTGTGGAAACAGTATGTTGGACACAGGCTGGCACAAGGGGAAACAGTGGAGTCGGCAAGTCAAACAGCTGCTTCAGAGCCCCGGAGATATTGTTATCTGTCTCAGAAGATGAGTGACCTGAGAAGAGCAAAAACTGGAGTAAATTTAGGTACAAACTACACTAGATGGACCCATATAAACGTTTTCTACGGCATCAAAACGCAGGAGTACCTAACTGCAGTTACAATGACTAACAAGGGCGCCGCCATACATCCCATCCATACAGGAAGTCTCAAGCAGAAGTTAGTTAAACACCACCAAGAGTAACTATCTGCAGCTTGTAAACAGATGCGTATGGTGTAGTCGGGTGGTTAAGGTCAGGGTTAGGGGGGGGGAGGGTTAGGGCTAGATTTCAGTAAGTTACATGAAGAAGAAATGTCCGATTAGGGCTTCCGGCATGGATTGGATATATGGCGACGTATCGTGACTGCAGTTGAGTCCCTCTCTCAAAATGTGCAAATGGCGACTTTCCTCCTGGACTTGTTTTCTAACATTAGCTGTCAGTTATAAACTCCTCTGCAATACTTGTTGGACACGGTGCAGGCTGCTGGTAACTTGTATCGGCAGCGAGCCTGGCAACCTAGCAGATGGAGTTGTTTTTCTGCCGTTGCAACTGCACTTTTATTACTTTACAATTGGGTTATTTTAGCTGTTAATTTCAGATTTCTTGGCTTTTTTTACAGGGTTGAGAAAAATATTGAATCACTCAGCTGTAAGAAAAAATAAGGAATCTCTTTATAAGCTACATGTCTGAAGCACAGTTCAGTCAATTTTGTATTGCTAATGTAAAACTTGGTTTGCACAAAGGCCCTCAAAAATAAAACATTAAAACAAAAAGAAATGGAAATCTCAACTCACATCCAACATCATACACAGAACTAAAATTACAACAAATCATATTTTTTGAAGTTTGTTTTATGACTCCAGGAAGCTGCAGTACTGTTGGTTCTCAGGCTGCTTTACATGATCTGACCAGCAGAGGTGAGTGTTGAGCAGTAAATGTCCATCAGAGGAATCTGGAACCTGGTGTTTAATTAGCAGCCTATAGTTGGAGGGGAAGGGTTCAAAATGTTAATAAGTTGAAAAATATTATCATTTATTCTATTTCTGTCCTCTGATCATGTGATGTGTTTTATTCCTTATTTCAATTCAACATTTTTGATCAGACCCACTTTTTTTAAATCCAAAGTATTTTTGATCCCAGTGATTCAGCCAGATGTAGCCAAACACAAAAAAGCAGACATGATTACTGAAAAAAGGACAAAAGACAGATATTCATTTTATGTTTTTTGTCTTCAACTCAAGACCAGTCACGTCACACTTAGTACTTGTAGTGCTGCTGATAATAAATCCCCTTAGGGAGCTGCAGCAGTCAACCGATCTAAATCTGTTTTTTTTAGACTTTGATTTTGCATCTTGTCATTATTTGTGGATATCCTGGAGGTCATGCAGCAGAGATGCTTCCATCTGGAAACTTGACTTCTCTGGCTTTTCCACTTTTCCTTTGCTACCTTCACAGGGATCTGATTTATTGACAAGTTGACGCCACAAAAACCAAATCCTGCCACAGTAATCAGACTGAGCTGAGGCCTGTTGGGGTGAAACCACAGAAATCTTTATTAACATAATCGGAGATGCTTTTTCACATGCAAACTGTGAAGAGGCCTGGTTGTGTATTTATTTAAATACCCCAGAAGAAAAATATATTTACATAAAGCTGTGCAATTTATATGATATTTGCTGTATAAATAAAGTGTTACTGAATTAATAATTAGGAAATGATCTATTTAATCATCACAGCCACATAGAAAATATTCTGTAGTTCTTTATGTCTTAATATCTGCAGAATTTGAAAGGTTTTTGTGTGTACGTTGACAAAAAACCAAGTTTATGAACATCTAAGATGTCTTCGTGAAAGCTAGAGGTATCGTTCCAGAGGCTGCGGTTCTTTCTCCATCTCACGTCCTTCAGACTTGGAAACTTCTTAGTGGGTCTAGCACGGATGATCCGGGAAAGCAGCCACACTGCAGCTAACAGGAAGTTTTTACGCATAAACAGACTCCTTCATTTGGCCAAAAAATCTCAGATTCATAGAATCTGTATGTTATTTATTTATTTGTTTTACTGTTGGTATTAATATGGTTGTGTTTAATATTGGTATTTCTTTGTCATGACTCAGATGATGCTGGATTCTGGTTGGAGATGAGATGAAATCTGCAGGTACTG